>OY720444.1:44186576-44786576 GCA_963082915.1 Dolichopus griseipennis | reverse complement strand
TATGTAATTTTGTAATTTGATTATGAACTTGACTAAAAAAATTTTTAAAACAAATTATAACAAACTTGAACTAGAATAAAATTTTTATAAGAAATAAAGTAAATATTTTATATTAAAAGTTATTTAGGTTAAAAGTTTTTAAAGTTTCGTTTAAATATACAATTATTAAAGTTTAAACTTAATTTAATATTTTTTTGAAAAATTATAAAAAAAGGGATTTTAAGTTGGGTTTGAATTCAAAGCTTAAATTTAAATAAAATTATACTTTTGTTTTACACAAAAAAATATATTGACAGCCCGTTATTAGTCTTACACAACGAAAATATGTCATAGAATTGATTTGTAATTTTATCAAACGTCTAAATTTGGAACTCAAAGCAATTGTTGACTTTATTGCAGTTAAAAAATTAAAAAAAAAACATTTTTAATTCGCAACTGTCAAGTTTATGTTTAAGTTGTCGATTTTTCTTTTATATTTGATACTCTTTATTATCACAATCAAGTGGCGAGAGTTTATACCAACCACGTCGAAGTGTTCTAAATTTGCTACTCCCGTGGCTTTCCTATTTATAGTAGTCCCATTGGTACTATTGAAATCCTTAGAAAGTGTTAAATAACATTGTATGTTGCTCAACAGTATTGTTTTAGGTGTAAGATCACAGACCGATCTTTCCTTTCCGATTACGATGTTTTTTGGTTCCTAATGGGATTATTTAGCTCGTCTTCAATTCTTGTAGCT
The DNA here is from genome assembly GCA_963082915.1 of Dolichopus griseipennis. NCBI lineage: Eukaryota > Metazoa > Arthropoda > Insecta > Diptera > Dolichopodidae > Dolichopus > Dolichopus griseipennis. The sequence goes on along the minus strand of OY720444.1, from coordinate 44,785,837 downwards.
AGAAATGCATTTTAGCAATTATGCTTTAATGATTATTTGGGTTATATGATTGCTAATTCTACTTATAAGCTTTTTTTTTAACAAAATAAATCGTTATTTTAATAGATTTCTAAGAATTAAAAATTGTAAGGTTGTTGGAAATTAAGTTAACGGATTTTCCCTAGAAAATTTTTTCAAGTTTCCAAAGTTTTTTTTTCCTTTCAGGAGAAACGTTGTATATTGATTTATTAACTTTATTTATGATTATTTTTTCAATTATTCGTAGAATTTTAAAAGTAGTTTGAAGATTTCTTTGAGCAGAAGTGCATTTTTAATTTATTGTGATTGAATATTTTTTTTTTTTTGAATAATTAGAAATTTTTTTTGTATGTAAATAGTTTTATTATGATTCGATTTAATTTCAGTTTATATTATTATTTTTTTAATTGTTGGATTTTTTTTTTCTTTTCTTTACATGGGTTTTGTAGTATTTTAAATTTGTATTATTATCAATATCTAGTATCGCCCTGTGCTCGAAATTCGATTTTTGCTTTTAAGTTAACATATAAAATTTGTTTTGTGTAAATTACATTAGACTAATATTACACGACATATTATTTAAACGTTGTTATAAAAACGTTGTTAAGTACCTATTTTTATACCCTACACCTATAGAATAGGTAAAGGGGTATATTAACTTTGGTATGGTGTTTGTAACCACCTAAAGGAAGTGAGCTAGATATGGAAAAGTATATATATTTGTGATCAGCATGACCGCCTGAGTCGATATAGCCCTGTCCGTCTGTCGGTCCGTAGGCACGATAACTAAAAAAATAATGGAGCTATCTTGATGAAATTTTAACTGTAGGTTACTAGGACTGAAATTACGGCAGGGATTGCATATGGGCAAAATCGGCCCATGGGTTCGGATTCTGGACCTTTTAATCGATCGAAGGGCTAACGAACATATATAAAAAATCACGATAACTTAACAACTAATGACGCTATCTTCATCAAATTTGTGCTGTAGGTTACAAGTAATGAAACTACTTCGGGGATTGCGTAAGGTCGGGATCCGACTATGGGTTCGGAAACTAGAACTTTTTGATGGAATTTAGGCCAAACGAGCATAATTCCAAAATCAATGAAGATAGAACCTCCAAATTTGGTATCAGGGTGTCCATTCCTATTTCCTAAGTATCTTGGGAGTTTGGGCCCCATTGGAGTAGTGGCTCGGGGACCAGCCACACATTTCCGAAGACCTTAAAGCATATCTTTAAAATTAATAAAGATAACAACTTGAAAAAATGTAGAAGCTTCCAATTTGCCACAAGGGTGTTCTTTACTATCTCTTGCGTGTTCTCCTAATTTGGGATCAATTGGAGTGGTTGTTCAGTACCCCTCTCAGACCTCCCAAGTTTTAAAGGCTTATAATCGAAATTACTAAAAATAGTTACTTAAAACTACGATAGACCGTTCAAATTGTGTACAAGGGTTAACTAGTACTTTAAGTACAGCGCGGACTGTAGAAGGGCGAAATCAGCCCAAGGGTTCGGATTCTGGACCTTTTAATCGATCGAAGGGCCAATGAACATTTATAAAAAATCACGATAACTCAACAACTAAAGAGGCTATCTGCATGAAATTTGTGCTGTAGGTTATTGGTAATGAAACAAGGGCGGTGATTACGTACGGTGAGGATTGGACAATGGGTTCGGAACTTAGAACTTTTTGATCGAATTTAGGCCAAACTAGCATAATTCCGAAACCAATGAAGATAGAACCTACAAATTTGGTATCAGGGTGTCCCTTCCTATTTCGTGAGTGTCTTAGAAATTTGGGCCCCAATGGAATAGTGTGTCGGGGACCAGCCACTCAGTTCCGAGGACCTTAAAGCATATTTTCGAAATTAATAAAGATAGTAACTTAAAACAAATGTAGAAGCTTCAAATTTGGCCCAGGGTGTTCTTTACTATTTCTTGCGTGCCCCCCTAATTTGGGATCAATTGGAGTGGTGGTTCAGTACCTCTCTTAGACCTCCCAATGTGTAAAAGCTTATCATCGAAATTAATAAAACTAGTAACTTAAAATTAAGATAGAACGTTCCAATTGTGTACAAGGGTTAACTAGTGTTGAAAGTATGACGGGACTGCATATGGGCGAAATCGTAGCATGGTTTCGGGTTCTGGAACCCTTGAGAAGTTCAAGGACTAACAAAAATATATCTTTAAAACACCATAACTCAAAAAATAATGCCGGTATTTTGATGAAATTTAAACTTTAGGTTACTAGTAATGAAAGTACCATGGGAATTGGTTGTGGTCGAGTTTAATTTCGAAGCCAAAGAATATATTTCCTATATCCCATGTGTCTCCGAAATCTAGACTTAATTGTGGTGGTTCAGCTATGTTCAAAGGTACTTGCTGCATTTATGTAATATTTATTTTTATATTTAAATGAATTATATGAAAAGGTCTAAATTTGTAATTGTATTTTAGAATTACATTTATTGCATATTTTGCATGAATAAATATATTTTCATTTATCTCAAGTTTGTTTGTTTTTTAATATTTTGAATAGATAAATTAGTAAGAATTTGCAATATTTGTTAATAGATAGTGTAATTAGAAAATGTTTTTAGTATTATAAAGTTAATTTGGTTAGCTATGTCTTACGATCAAATTAATAACAGCATTTATGGTGTTAAAATGACTTATGGATATGTCCTTAATTTTGAACCAAATATGTGTAGGGTATTTCTAAGACGGTTGCACCGAATGACTGTTTCTTTACTTGTTAAGTTTTATTATTCTAGCTTAAGCCGATTTAAAGAGAGGATAAATTGGTACAGTTAAATTAAATTTAAATTCTAAATACATATAAATATTATTCTGATAATATATAATGTTCTGAAAATTTGATTTTACGTATTTCTAAACATATATATATATATATTTATTGAAGTCTAGAACCCAAAATTCGAGTTAATGCTGTCCTTCATATAGCTCACTGAACTTTTTATACCCCACACCTATAGAATAGGTAAAGGGGTATATTAACTTTGGTATGGTGTATGTAACCACCTAAAGGAAGCGAGCTAGATATGGAAAAGTATATATATTTGTGATAAGCGTGACCGCCTGAGTCAATATAGCCATGTCCGTACGTCCGTCCATTCGTAGGCACGATAACTCAAAAAATAATGGAGCTATCTTGATGAAATTTTAATTGTAGGTTACTAGGACTGAAAGTACAGCAGGGATTGCAAATAGGCGAAATCGGCCCATGGGTTCAGATTCTCGACCTTTGAATCGATTTAAGGGCTAACGAACATTTATAAAAAAACGATAATTCAACAACTAATGACACTCTCTTCATAAAATTTGTGTTGTAGGGTACTGGTAATGAAATTACGACGGCGATTGCGTACGGTGGGTAATGTACAATGAGTTCGGAACTTAGAAATTTGTGATCGAATTTAGGCCAAACGAGCATAAATTCGAAACCAATGAAGATAGAACCTCCAAATTTGATATAAGGGTGTCTCTTTCTTTTTCCTTAGTGTCCTTGAAATTTGGATCCTATTGGAGTAGTGGGTCAGGGACCAGCCACACATTTCTGAAGACCTTGAAGCATATCTTTAAAATTAATAAAGATAGCAGGTTGAAAAAATGTAGAATCTTTAAATTTGGCACAAGGGTGTTCTTTACTATTTCTTGTGTGTCTCCCTAATTTGGGATCGATTGGAGTGGTGGTTCAGTACTCCTCTTAAACTTCCCAAGGTTTAAAAGCTTATAAATGAAATTACTAAAAATAGTAACTTAAAATTAATATAGAACGTTCCACTTGTATACAATGGTTAACTGGTATTTAAAGTACAGCACGGACTGTATAATAGCGAAATCACCCCAAGGGTTCGGATTCTGGACCTTTTAATCGGTCTAAGGGCTAACGGACATATATAAAAAATTACGATAACTCAACAACTAATGACGCTATCTTCATAAAATTTGTGTTTTAGGGTACTGGTAATGAAACTACGGCGGTGATTGCGTACGTTGGGTAATGTACAACGGGTTCGGAACTTAGAACTTTTTTATCGAATTTAGGCCAAACGAGCATAATACCGAAACCAATGAAGATAGAACCTTCAAATTTGGTATCAGGATGTTTCTTTCTATTTCCTTAGTATCCTTGAAATGTGGGACCAATTGGAGTAGTAGACCACACACAGTTCCGAAGACCTTAAAGCATATTTTCGAAATTAATAAAGATAGTAACTTCAAACAAATTTAGAAGTTGCAAATTTAGTACTTAGGTGCTCTTTACTATTTCCTGCACGTTCCCCTAATTTTGGATCAATCAGAGTAGTGGTTCAGTACCCCTCTTAGACCCACCAAGGTTTAAAAAACTTATCATCGAAATTAATAAAAATAGTAACTTAAAATTAAGATAGAACGTTCCAATTGTATAGAAGTGTTAATTTGTATTGAAAGTATGACGGGGACTGAATATGGGCGAAATCAGACCATGGTTTTTGGTTCTGGAACCTTTGAAAGTCCAAAGGCTAATGAACATATATCTTAAAAGCAGTATAACTTAAAAAATAATGCCGCTATTTTGATGAAATTTAAACTCTAGGTTACTAATAATGAAAGTAGCATGGGAATTGGTTCTGGTTGAGTTCGGACAATGAGTTTGGATTCTAGAAGCTTTTGATCGATCTGAGGCCAAACGAGTATAATTTCGAAGCCAAAGAATATATTTCCTGTTTCCTGTGTGTCCGCGAAATTTAGACTTAATTGTAGCGGTGGTTCAGATGGCTCCTAAGATATCCCAAAATTAAAAGGCTTATTTTCGAGATTCATGAAGATAAAAACTTTAAATTAATTGATACACGAGGGTTCTTTCCTATTTCCGTTTTTTATTTTTATTTAAAACTTTTATATTTTTAAAAGGCTAAGAATTTTAGCATAAAACATACTTTGTATAATATTTTATAAATTAAAAACAAAATATTTGTTTAATAAACGATTAAATTCTATATATAAAAGTTTTCAAGTTTTTTTGTTTTTTAAAATTTTTAAATCGATAAATTAGTAAGAATTTGTAATATTTTTTTATAGATAATCTAATTAGAAAATGTTTTTAGCATTATAAAGTTAACTAGTATAGCCCTGGCTCGAAGTTCGAGCTATTTTTGCTTTTAAGTTAACATATAAAATTAGTTTTGTGTAAATTATATTAGACAGATTAATATTACACGACAAATTATTTCTTTTTTTCCTATACATAACAAAAATTATGCCAACAGTGTTGTCAGCAATTCTAGCTCTTGAAATTTGCTTAAAAAAAAAATTTATAATATTTCTCAAATATAAAAACGTTTTTAAGTACCGATTTTTGAGTTTTATTCCTATAGCTTAAGCCGTTTTAAAAGAGGATAAATTGATACAGTTAAATTAAATTTCAATTCTTAATACATATAAATATTATTCTAATAATATATAATGTTCTGAAAATTTGATTATACGTATTTCTAAACATAGGCATACATATATTTATTGAAGTCAAGAACCAAAAATTCGAGTTAATGCTGTCCTTCATATAGCAAACTGTACTTTTTTTCTAAACATTTTAGGACGATTTAACATATGTTGTATGCATTCTGTATCCTAATTAAAAAGCTCTATGAATACATAATATGTCCAAAAAAATTTAACATATCATAATTCATAAGTTTAGTACTTAGTATTATATTAAATTGAAGCTGCCAGAAGTACACAATAATAGTCAAGTTGACCGAAGTTTTTTTTAAATCTCAATTTTAAGATTTATACCTAGCATAAAAAAAAAGTTTTTCAATAAATCAAAGAATAAATTTTTCATACCTTTATTCCATTTTTAAATTTAATAGTTACATAGGTAGATTTGTACCACAAATGTATGCCTATCTAAAGTTCCGAAAAGCATGCGAAAGTGATTCTGAATTCTTTAGTTTACTTTATACCTTTTTGTCTTGTTTATTTATTTAATTTTTCCTATGTTTTTTATTGACAAAAATATATTTCTATACATGGTCAAATAAATATTATTGTTTTCATTCCTTTATGAGGAGTAAACTCTTTTCTACTCTCAACTATTGTCAGCTACTCCAGATCTTGTAAAAGAGTATGTGACAGAGTAGATAAATAATTTCCGGCAGATGGCTTTAATTAAAATTCACTTGAATACGTTATGTTAAATCATATTTTTTATTTTATAACCAATAAGGACTTACCCCCTTCCATATTAAAAAATATTCTTTATATTTATATCAGCAATAAACTTAATTTTTTCACTTTATTAATATTTAAATATTATTAAATATAATTAACTTCTCAAATGACAGGTAGTTTTAAAATGTCAAATATATATCTGTAAATTTTGTACTATTGAAACAAAAATTAGTGTTCCATTTACAAACTACGCCTATTTAATCTTCATGTACACTTTTTGATATATAAAATTCGTTCGTTTTGTCAAAGTTAAACTAAAAATAGGTTTTTTATTATAAAAAAACATTATTCGATGTTAAAAATGTAAAATAAACGTTTCAATTATTAGAATGAAATCAAAACATACGACGTACAAATTGTATACGGCAGTACGTCAATACGTCTGTCTACATATCCATTATCGGTAAATCGATACGCGCGTACAGTATTTAATTTAAAAGTTTTTTAATTTCGTAATATAGGTATTTTGAATATTAGATAGTTTTTAATAAAAATTTTTTTTAAAAAATATTATTTTATAAAACATAGTATTAGAAATATAAGAAAAACCAATAAGAATATTTTTATACATTTTGTCAATATTTGTAAATTTTAAAAATCCGAGATACAGTACATTGCGTTACGCGTATTTTCGCTTCTCTAATGTAATTTTATGTACCTATTCATTTCTCAATTTTTTGACAGAAATTATATGCTGCACCCTTTTATTTAGGTTAGGACCTAAGGAACAAATAATTTTTTTTAAATAAGATAATTTTTTTAGTTTTGCAAACATATTGTAGGTATTTTCAATTATTTTGAATATGTTTTAAAAAAAAATTATTTAAAAAAAATATTATTTTAAAATATTTTATTTTTAAAATTTAATCGTAGCAACATAAGAAAAAACAATTACAATATTTTTATATGCTTTGTCAATTTTTAAATTTTTAAACTCCGAGGTACAGTACGTCGCGTATGCTTTCATGTAAATTTTTTTATATAGGTACTTAACTACTTATTTCAAAATTTTTTGACAAAAAATGAACGCCGTTCATGCTGAATTTGGTTGATTCATAAGGAACAAAGCATTTTTCTTAAGAAATATTATTTCTTTTTTATGTTTCTGCAAACGTATTATAGGTATTTTTTAATAAACAAATATTTTACAAAAATATTATTTTAAATTTTCTATTTTTATTTTTCGCTTCGTCAATTTTTAAATCCGAGGTACCAGTTGTTTGCGTATTTCGGTTGCTCACATGTAAATTCATGTACCTAACTATTTATTTCAAAATTTTCTAGAAATTTCCAGAAATTATACACCGTACGCGTTGATTTTGGTTAGGCCCTAAGTAACAAATCATTTAAATTATAAATTATTTTTTTAAGAAAGATTATTAGTTTTTTATTTTTTAATTTTTTGTAAATATATATATTTTTTAATATCATTACTCACAAACGTAATGGCAACTACAGATTAAGTCGGTTTTTTATTGTACAAAAAACTTAAAAAAGGGCAACAACAATTTACGATTTACAAAAAAATTTTTTTTTAATAACTGTATTATAATAAATTGCGAACAATATACAGTGCTTTTCGGTTATAACGACCATGATGGGACGGAAAATATTCGTCGTAATAAACGAATGTCATTTTAAAAGAATGCTGTGAATTTTGAAAAATTAGTATAAGACTTGAACATTGTAGAATGTGCACATTCTAAAATGGACACTTCGAACTCATTTGCTAGAATTTTATTTGATGTGTCAGCCTATGTGCTTTTTCTTCTATTGAAATTTTTTTTTTGTATTTTTTATGATTTATTCTAATTTTTTTTTATATTCAAAACTAAATTAACAACACCTAATTAATCGCTAAGCAACATAATTAGATATAATAAGTTTAAATAAAAGAAATATCAGTGTAATAAAAAACTTACATTTTTAAGTAAAATTTAATTCTTTGGCAAAAAGTGTAAAGTTTATTAAAATTAAAATTGAACCCGTTATAAATCGTTCGTTCGTTATAAATCAAAACTACTGTATAAACCAAATGTGTTGCTTTCATTTCGAACAGAACTCATTTTTTTTTCACTGGAATTTTAAAGAGATAAAAAAAAAAAAACAGAAACAAAAAAAAAATTTTAAAAAAGTTTCAATCTCCTTGTTCATTGAACATTTGAACTAAACAAAAAAAAGAAAGACAAAAGTCGGCGCATATAATAGTTTGATTGAGCTGCGAGTTACAACCGAAAATGAATTACTTTTACCCAGAAAGTCGGCGCATTATATTAGAGTCATAAGCCTTAACTTTTAACAGCGTGACCGTTAAATTCAAATTTACGTTAAATTAAAGACGGGGTTTCACCTGAAAAAACGCAATATTCTAAAAAAAAAATATGATTGTCCTATGAAAACAAATAAAACCTTTCTTTTGGTTGTTGTTTGATTAAAATTGGTCTTATAGTTTACCCAGAAAAAGGATGTTTATATTCATATGGGAACAAATAAGCCGATTAAATATTATGATTTGGTTAGCTATGTTTTCCGACCAAACTAATAACAGCTTTTATTGTTTTAAAATTACTTATGGACTTCCCATTAAATTTGAACCAAATAGGTGTAGGGTATTTCTAAGTCGGTTGCACCGACTGACTGTTTCTTTACTTGTTTCTAAATATTTTAGTACGATTTGAACTATGTTATAATACATATTCTGTTTTCTAATTAAAAAGCTCTATGAATACATAATATGTACAACAAAATTTAACATATTGTAGTATATCTTGACCAAATACATAAAAAGATTTTGTACATAAAATAATTTCCACAAATGTAAACGATCAAAAATAATAATTATTAGTTAACATTAATGTAAATAACTACAGTAAAAAAATTAAAAGATATTTTAAAAAAAAATTTCAAATCGAATAAAAACTCAGCAAAGATTCTCACTGAACTAACAAGAATAAATCAAGTGAATCAAGATATTAATATCTTTGCAACAAAAATAGAAACACTCATAGCACAATTAAATGAATTACAAATTGCAGAACAAGGTAATGAGGATAGAGGGATAATAGTAAAGCTTAATGACCAACTAGGTTTAAATACATTCAAAAATGGCCTAAATGAAACATTTAGAGAGATAGTTATACCATCAAAACCTAAAACATTGACAGAAGCGATTCAAATAGCTGTTGAAAGTGATCACAATAACTACCCTCGGCAAAATAATGTCATGTTCTTTAGAACAAATAATTTCAGAGGTCTATTCAATAGACAAAACAATTTTAGAATACATTACAATAATAATTACAATAATAACAGCTACAATAATAGAGGCAATAACAATTTTAATAATAACAACAATCGCATGCAACAAAATAACAACAACTATAATAATAATAACAATAATAATAACAACCAGGGAAACTTCAGCGGCCCCGGCCGAAGAAACCCGGGGTATGTAAACAACATGCAAAGGAATGTGCAAAGCCAATCCAACAGAAGAAGATAATTAACATCAACAGCAATAATAAATCACAAATCTAATTAAAGTAAGAACAAAAAATGGTTATGATCTGACTCTTTTAATAGATACAGAAGCAGATATATCAATATGTAAAAACAATATTATAAATCAAGAATTAATAAATGATGAAATATACCAGATTAATGGCATTACAAATAAACAAATTTATACTATGGGTGTAACAAATTTAGAGGTAATAATAGAAGACCAAATAATTAATCATGATTTCCATATTATAGAAAAAGATATTAACATATCAACAGATGGTATCCTAGGTAAAGATTTCCTATATAAACATAAATGTAGAATAGATTATGAAACATGCACACTAGTAATATCACAACCAATGAGCATGAATAACAAAACAATATCAAATATAACAATTCAACCTCGAATGGAAGCAATACTAGCAATAAATTTAGATATAAAAGAAGATAGTTTGATTATAGGTAAAGAAATAGTAAAAGGTGTATTCTTGGCAAATTCATTAATACCAGCAGATGGCATAAAACATGTAAAAATTTTAAACACAAAAGAGACAACAGTAACAATCAAAACAACAGAAATAGAAGTTCAACCATTAAAAGAATACAGTATACTATCTTTAAATCACAATAATAAAAACAAAAATTCATAGAGATTTGAAAAATTAAAAAAAATATTAACAGTGGATAACTTAGACGAATCAGCAAAAAATTCAATTTTAAACATTTGCAATAGATTTCAGAACATTTTTCATCTTGATAATGAACCATTATCAATAAATAATTTTTATGAACAAAGAATTGCGATGACAGACAAAACACCAGTGTATATAAAGAACTACAGAACACCTAATGTCCAATTAGAAGAAATGGAGAAACAAGTCTCAAAGTTAATGAAAGATGACATAATAGAACATTCTACTAGTCCGTACAACTCACCATTGTTAATTGTTCCAAAAAAAAGTCAAGATGGAAATAAAAAATGGAGGTTGGTAGTAGATTTCAGATCTTTAAACAAGAAAATTATAGATGATAAATTTCCATTGACAAGATTGGATGATGTACTAGATAGATTGGGTAAATCAAAGTATTTTTCTACACTGGATATGACAAGTTCTTTTCACCAAATACCTTTACATCACAAATCTAGACAAATGACAGCGTTTTCAACGAATAAAGGACATTACCAATTTAAGAGATTACCATTTACCAAACTATAAAAAATTATCCAGCACCCAAGGATGCTGATGAGGTAAGAAGATTTGTAGCATTCTGCAATTACTATAGGAGATTCATAGAAAATTTTGCAGAAATAGTTAAGCCACTTAATCAACTTCTAAAAAAACAACAAATATTTAATTGGGAAAAAGAACAAAATGAAGCGTTTGAAAAACTGAAACAAAAACTAATGAACCCACCAATATTAAGTTACCCAAATTTCTCTGAACCATTTATACTAACTACAGATTCATCGAATTTTGCGTTAGGTGCTGTACTATCTCAAGGAGTTATAGGAAGTGATAAGCCCGTAGCCTATGCTAGTAAATCACTAAACAAGCATGAACTGAATAAGTCGATTACTGAAAAAGAGCTTTTGGCAATACATTGGGGTATTAACTACTTTAGACCTTATCTTTTTGGTAAGAGATTTAAAGTTTATACCGACCACAGGCCAATAGTAAGCTTGTTCACACATAAAAATCCATCTTCTAAACTAACGAGAATACGTATAGATTTAATGGATTATGATTTTGAAATTATATTCAAACAAGGTAAAATGAACACCAATGCAGATGCACTTTCGAGGATAAAGCTAGATTCTACCAAATTAAAAGAAATGATACCAAAAAACAATATAAATATAATAACAAGAGCAATGAAAAATAAAGAGGAGGAAAATTTAAATGAAATAAATAAAAATAATAACGAAGAATCCACCAAAACCTTAAATACAGATATGAAGACTGATCACCTTCACATTTGGAATGCAACATCAATATCAGACATAAGGTTTTTAAAGAAATTAAAATTTTAAAGAAAATTAACATCTGGTACCAGAAATCAAAAAGAAAAAATTAAAATTAAATTAGCAGCAAAACATAAAATAATTGCAGAATATAGCGAAAAATCTTTGCCAGAGATAAAATTGGTTCTGAGGAAGCTATTATTCAAAACAAGCAATTTAAATATTAAAGAATTAGCCTTGGCAGATAATGATGATATATTTAAAATAATGGATATCCGAGAATTTAAAAAAATTTTAATGAGCTGCAAAACAATTCTGAAACTACAGATTGTTTAAAAATAATAATATAGAACCTCCAATACAAATTAAAAACAAAGAAAAAATGTATGAATTAATAAAAGACTATTATGATACAATGTATGGTGGACATTGTGGTATAAGTAAATGCATAAATAAACTAAAACAAAAATAAGTATGGAAAAATATGAATAAAATGGTTAAAAATTACATAAATAATTGCGAAGTCTGTAATAAAATAAAAATAACTAAATATACAAAAGAGAATTATGTAATTACAGATACACCCACAACAGCATTTGAAACAATAACTATAGATACTGTTGGACCACTACAACCATCAAATAATTATAGATACATTCTTACTTTAAAATGTGAATTAACAAAATATATCGAAGCGTACCCGATAGAAACTAAAGATGCCACAACAGTAGCAAAAACAATAGTGGAAAGATTCATACTTAAATATGGATGTTTTAAAAAATTAAAAACTGATAAAGGTACAGAATTTACAAATGAATTGTTAAAAAACATTTGCAAATTTTTGAATATTGAAAAAGTAACATCAACACCTTATCATCATGAAACTTTAGGTTCTATTGAAATAAATCACAGAGTACTAAATGACTATTTAATGAGTTTAAAAGGACAAGACAATTGGGACGAATACCTACCCTACTACACTTACTTTTACAACTCAACACACACATAGTACTACACACTACTCACCTTATGAGTTGGTTTATGGAAAAATATGTACACTTTCATGTGAAATATTAAATAATAAACATAGCATTTATAATCTAGAAGATTATTTAAATGAATTAAAAATTAAACTAAAATACGCTAATGAAAAGGCAAAAAATTATCTTATTAAAAATAAAGAAAATAATAAATTAAAACAAAATGATATTAATAAAGCAAATTTTAAAATTAATGACTATGTATAAGTATATATGTAAAATTAGGAAATAGAAAAAAATTAAATGTACCCTTTAAAGGACCATTCAAAATTGTTGCACAAAATGGTCCAAATAGCACAATATTAATAGATAATAAAAAAATAGAATTACATAATAATAATATAATTAAATCTAGAAAAGCTATAAATATAATAAATTACTATAAAAATGAAAATGTTAAATAAATGTAAAATCAAAGATAAATTATTTTTTTTTTAACTCATTTAAATCTTAAATCAAAACATAAATTACTTTAAATAAAAATATAACATAAATTTACAAAAAAAAAAAACTTTAAAAATTAAATATTGATATAAATTATGAAAAAATTTGTTTAAATTTTAAGAAATATAAACTAATTTTTTTTTTCTTTGGGGGAAGGATGTAGTATATCTTGACCAAATACATAAAAAGATTTTGTACATAAAATAATTTCCACAAATGTAAACGATCAAAAATAATAATTATTAGTTAACATTAATGTAGATAAAAAATGCTGACATAGGTCAACAATTTCAAGTGGGAACATCTGTTCGCTAATATTTGTATGAATGCAAGTGCAATGCATTGCATGTACATACAAATATATTAATTTTGTTTTAGTATAATTAATTTTGTTTTAGTATAATTTTAAAATAAAAATCAGAGTTAATCATACTCGAAATATAACAATATCTTTTTTATTTAATATATTTTATTCCTGCAGATCTTTTGCTTGGAATAAATAAATATCATATAATAAATATTTAATATTTTATATAACATATTAGAATAATCATGCTTTCTTATTATGCATGATTATTTCCAATATATTTAATAATACAGCAAATTGGCGTTATAGCCTGTGTATCAGCAGAGCCTTCCTGCTGTAATTAATAAAGTGAAGGAACTTTTGCATCAGGCAAATTATATTTGGCTGATCAGAAGTGTTAGGAAATGACTTTGACAATCTACGACTAAAATATTATAACAATATCATAATTCATAAATTTAGTACTTAGTATTATATTGAAGCTGCCAGAAGTACAAAATAATAGTCAAGTTGACCGAATTTTTTTTTTAAATCTCAATCTTAAGATTTATAGCATAAAAAAAAAGTTTTTCATATATATTTCTATATATGGTCATAAGTCATGACTCATAAGTTTCTTAAAACAAATAAATATTATTGCTTTCATTCCTTTATGAGGAGTAAACTCTTTTCTACTCTCAATTATTGTCAGCTACAACGACTCTTGTAAAAGATATAATATGACAGAGTAGATAAATAATTTCCGGCAGATGCCTTAAATAAAATTCACATCACCTATATGTTAAATCAAATTTTTTATTTGATAACCAATAAGCACTTACTTCCTTCCATATTAAAAAATATTCTTTTTATTTATATCAGTAATAAACCTTAATTTTTTCACTTTATTTTTATTGTTTAAATATATTTATAAATAACTTCTCAAATGACAGGTAGTTGTAAAATGTCAAATATATATGACAATTAATCTGACAATTATGTACTTCTGAAACAAAAATTAGCGTTCCATATACAAACTGCGCCTACCTAATCTTCATGTACACTTTTTGATATATAAAATTCATTCGTTTTGTCAAAGTAAAACTAAATATATTTGAAAATGTAAAATAAACTTTTTAATTATTAGAAGTTTTAGCTCTTTAAATACTTTAACTTATTCGACTTCAGATAATAATAGTTCTTTAACTTCAGTAACTTATTCAACTTCTTCTATTGATAAAAATAAAAATAAGTACTCTAATTTTGTACATGGTGGTATCCACAATAGTAAAATTGACAATGGTAATAATATTTCCAGCTATGCAAATGTAGCCATTAATTCGGTTTCACCTACAGATGTACTTGAAAAAAGTCATTCTAATACTGTAAATGGTGGTACAATAAAAAAGTCGTTTGTTAAACCTCTTATGCCACCCATTACTAGAATGACTCATGAATCACTACTCGGAAAAGGCGCGTATGCTCTTTCAAGATTTCGGGAGGAACGAGTTTATAATAACGTTAGGTTATTTTTAGCTTACCTTCACAATGATTCGTATAATCGTGTTCTAGAAGGTAAAATTCGTACTAACCTCAAAGTTTTAATTAATAATGAAGGACTCCCAACTAAATATGAAGACTATATAAGTTATATATTAAATTTCACAATTCTGTAGATATTTCGGAAAAAGATGTAAAAGATGATCTTAAATCTTATCGAAGTCACTGTGAGAGTAATTATTATAAACATTTAAAATCTGCTCGTGAAAGTTATAATAAGTTTTTTCTCCCCAGTTCCTCGAAATAATCTTCTCAAGGTAACTCTTCTCTATCAACCGTAACTTAAATAAATATAATATGTCTTTTTATTATCAATATGTTAGAGGCTTGAGAACAAAGACTAGGGATGTTTTTTAAATTCATCTATTTTAAATTTTGACGTATTTGCATTAACTGAAACGTGGTTAAATCCAACCATATTGGACTTAGAACTTTTTGATAACTGCTATACAGTTTTTAGGAAGGATAGATATTCTGATCCATCCGATTACCCAAATGGTGTAATTCCTAAAGAGGGTGGAGTTTTAATTGCGGTAAAAAATAACTTTAATGCAAATCAAGTCAATGTCCCTGGATTAGAAGACCTTGAAGTTATTATTGCGAAACTTTCTTCACTTCCAAAACTGTTCGAATTAATAATGTATGATTCTATTCATAGTCACTGTAAATCTTTTTTGGTTCATAATTAACATGGATATATGGATAAAAAATAAACAGTTACTAATCTTGTTGAGTCAGTTTCAACTTTTACAAAAAATATGGAAGAAAGTTTTCAAACGGATGTTATCTTTACAGATTATAGTAAAGCATTTAATCGATAATTAATAATTTCAATTTTTGGCATTTTTCTTATGAATAGTTCTAACATATGAGTGTTTCTAATACTGATAAAGCTAAGGAAACTTGGTTTCCCAGATATTTTTGTGAAATGAGTTGACTCATATTTATCTGATAGGATCTACAGTGTTTTATTTAGAAACATTACTTCTAAACTTTTTAACGCCAATTCCGGAGTTCCACAAGGTAGTCACTTAGCTCCGATTTTTTTTATAATCTCGGTAAATGATGTTTCTTCAGTTATTGTTAATAGTGAGCTTCAAATATATGCGGATGACATGAAAATTTTTAAGAAAATTGAGTCACTAAATGATGCTTTACTCTTACAAAATGATTTAGATAATTTTTTTAATTGGTGTAAAAACAATAATCTTCTTCTAAATGTAAATAAATGTGCACTTATGTGTTTCACACGTCGTCTTAATCCGATTTGTTTTAATTACTGTTTGAACGGAATTAGTATTGCGAAAACGAATTCTATTAAAGACCTAGGCGTTTACTTCGATGATAAGCTTAACTTTAAACTTCATTTCTGTTATATTATAAATAAAGCTAATTCTATGTTTGGTTTTATAAAACGTTGGTCTAAAAAATTTAATGATCCTTATGTTCTTAAATCTTTATATTCTTGTCTTGTTAGACCTACTTTAAAAAAAGGTTAGCCAAGTATCTCACCATTTTACGAGGTACATATTAATAGGATAAAGCCGGTGCAAAGAAATTTTTTAAGATTTACTTTAAGAAATCTTCAATGGTAAAAACCGCTGATCCTACCTCCCTATGAAAATAGATTGAATTTAATTCACTTGAAAACTTTAAAATTAAGACGTGAAGTTGCTGATGTTATTTTTATTACTAAAGTTGTAAAAGGAAACATTTCTTCTCCTCAAATCCTCAATAACATTAAAATTAATTCAAATAATGGTTTACGTAATACTAATTTATTTACGTTAAGTTTTCATAATGGGTATAGGATGTTGATAATGGGTAATAAACACAAGAACAACATCGATTTCACACTTTCAAAACAAACACCAAAACTTAAATTGTATAAATAGAAATATAAATTATTTTTTTTTATATATATTTAGTTGTTTTTATTGTTCACTTAAATTTTAATTTAAGAAATATGAAATTGTAACTTAATTTATAAGCTATTTTTTTTATATGTTGTATAAAACTAATTTTTAAAATTTTGTAAAGTTTGAGTTAAACTAATAAAATAAATAAATAAATAAATTTGGAGTACCTACCCAACATGCTAAAATGTACCTATTTATATGTATGTAAAATTTTCAAAATTATTTCAAAACGGACAAAAAATGTCTTCAGAAAGAAAATTAACCAACTTGTAAATAAATAAAAGAATGAAATCAAAACATACGACGTACAATTTTTATACGGCAGTACGTCAATACGTCTGTATAATATTTATTTGAATGTTTTAATTTAGTAACTACAAAAATATTTTTAATTTCATATTATAGGTATTTTGAATATAAGATATTTTTTAATAAAAATTATTTTAAAAAAATATTATTTTTTAAAACTTAATATTAGAAATATAAGAAAAACCAATAATAATATTTTTATACATTTTTTCAATATTTGTAAATTTTAAAAATCCGAGATACAGTACATCGCGTTACGCGTATTTTAGCTGCTCTAATGTAATTTTATGTACCTATTCATTTCTCAATTTTTTGACAGAAATTATACGCCGTACGCTTTTATTTAGGTTGGGACCTAAGGAACAAATAATTTTTTTTAAGAAATATAATTTTTCTAGTTTTGCAAACATATTGTAGGTATTTTCAATTTATTTGAATAAAATTATTTAAAAAAAATATTATTTTAAAATATTTTATTTTTAAAATTTAATCGTAGCAACATAAGAAAAAACACAATATTTTTATACGCTTTGTGAATTTTTAAATTTTAAAACTACGAGGTACAGTACGTCGCGTATGCTTTCATGTAAATTTTTTTACATAACTACTTATTTCAAAATTTTTTGACAGAAACTGAATGCCGAACATGCTGATTTTGATTGAGCCATAAGAAACAAATGATTTTTCTTAAGAAATATTATTTTTTTTTTTAAGTTTCTGCAAACATATTATAGGTATTTTTTAATAAACATATATTTTGCAAAAATATTATTTTAAATTTTCTATTTTTATTTTTCGCTTTGTCAATTTTTAAATCACAGGTACCAGTACGTCGCGTATTCCGATTGTTCACATGTAAATTCATGTACCTATTTATTTCAAAATTTTCTAGAAATTTCCAAAAATTATACACCGTACGCGTTGACTTTGGTTAGGCCCTAAGTAACAAATCATTTAAATTACAAATTATTTTTTTAAGAAAGATTATTTGTTTTTTTTTTTTCAATTTTTTATTTAATAAACTTAACAAAAAGCAACAACAATTTACGATTTACAAAAAATTTTGTTTTAGCAATAAAAAAAATACAGTACTTTTCGGTTATAACGACCATGATGGGACGGAAAATATTCGTGATAATAAAAGAATTTCATTTTAAAAGAATTCTGCGAATATTGTAGAATGTGCTGATTATTTGCTAGAAATTTATTTGATGTGTCAGCCTCAAGCCTAGTAATAGTGCTCTTTCTTCTATTGAAATTTTTTTTTGTATTTTTGATGCCGTATTATGATATTTTTTTATATTCAAAACTAAATAAAAAACAATTAATTAAACGGCAAGCAACATAATTAGATATAATAAATTTAAATAAAAGAAAGATCAATGTAAAAAAAAACTTACATTTTTAAGTAAAATTTAATTCTTTAGCAAAAAGTGTAAAATTTATTATAATTAAAATTGAACCTGAGTTCGTTATAAATGAAAACTACTGTATAAACCAAATGTATTGCTTTCTTTTCGAACAGAACTCATTTTTTTCGTTCACTTTTTAAAATAAAGAAAAAACAAAAACAAAACAAAAATTTAAAAAAAATTTAAATTTCCTTGTTTATTGAACATTTGAACTAAACAAAAAAAAAGAAAGATATAAGTCGGCG
This sequence comes from Dolichopus griseipennis, assembly GCA_963082915.1. Lineage (NCBI taxonomy): Eukaryota > Metazoa > Arthropoda > Insecta > Diptera > Dolichopodidae > Dolichopus > Dolichopus griseipennis. Next base: position 44,766,898 of record OY720444.1, on the reverse strand, counting down.
CCTATAATAAATCGTTTGATTGAGCTGCGATTTACAACCGGAAATTAATTACATTTACACAGAAAGTCGGCGCATAAAATAACAGTCAAAAGACTCAACTTTTAACCGTGTGACCGTTAAATTCAAATTTACGTTAAATTAAAGACGGCTTTTCATCTGAAAAAACGCAATATTCTAAAAAAAAAATATCATTGTTGTTGTTTCATTAAAATTGGTCAAATAGTTTGTCTTAAAAAGGGATGTTTATATTTTGTATGAGAAAAAATAAGCCGATTAAATATTATGATGTGGTAGTCAACTAATTTTCTAGAAATAATTTCCCGATATTTTGAGTGGTTTTTTCCACCCCTAATTTCTTGACGGTAATTTTATCCTTCTCTAATTTCAAAGTCTTTCCTGTTTTCGTTTAGTTTATAAATAGTTTTAAATTTCTTGTTGACAATTAAATTATGAATTTTTGGGTAATCTATTTCTGGAATTTTGCCGTTAATAAAGTCAATTGGTTTTTCATTAGTTGTACTGTGAATTGTATAGAAAGTATTATTTTTAAGATTTTTTCTTCGATTGTGCCTGAATTATTGATACTATCCTGCTTCATTCAGAGAAATTGTTCGTTAATAGTATTGTGTAGTATTTCTATATCGGCGTTAGAGCAATGGTTACTATTAGATGTGTAATGAATTTCTATGTTTTGTTCTCTAAGGAACTCTTGGATTGGCAATATTTTAAGTCCGAGTTCGTTGTCAACTATGATTTTTTTCATGTTCTATATCTTGTAATTTTTTTAGCATCTTAATATTTTAAAATCTTAATTATTTGAAAAGTTATTATTATAAACTTCTTCGAAAACGTGATAAAATTCTTCATATATTAGGATTGCGTTTAATTATTTTGAATTTAAATGGTTCTTAAGAATAGTAATTGCAGTTTCTCTATCTAAACTTTTTAGGTATATTATTTTTCTATTATTTTTAAATAATTTTATGTTTCTTATTCTCATGGCTTCGGATAATAATTTTTCTATAATGGTTTGGTTTCTAAAAATATTTATGGGCGACTCTGTGTTTTCAAAGGTATTTAAATTAACTTCTATATTGTGCGTTTCTATGCAAGGTAAAAAAGATAATGCATCGGCGTTTCCGTTAATTACTCCCCTTTTATATTTAATTGCGTAATCAAATCCTGATAGTCTTATCCTTCATCGAAAATAAGTAGATCGAAGGTTTATGGTCAGTTTCGCCTTCCTGGCGTTGCAACCTTTCAACACGTTATATAAAGAATTGCTAAACGGGTTATATCAGGAATGAACCTGTGATAAAAATTTACGACATCTAGGAAACGTTGTAATTTTTTGAAAGAATCTGGGGTAGGAAAATTTCATATCGTCTCGGTTTTTTCGTCAGTAGGAGCTATATCTTCTATGATGTTATTCTATGACCAAAAAAATTTATGTCTTGGGCTCCAAAAACGTATTTAGAAGGGTTAATATTCATACCATATTTTTTCAGCCTTGTAAACAAAACTCTAAGGTTTTTGTTATGTTCTGTGGCCGTTTTACTGGCTATAAGAATATCGACCAAATAATTAAAGGCGGATTCTAAACCTTGTAAAACTTCATACATAAGACGTTGAAAAGTTTGTGTGGCGGTTTTTTTTAAGCCGAATGGTATTCGCACAAACTCGAAAAGCAGGAAAGAGGTTGGAATTGCTGTATTATGTATATCGTGAGGAGCTACCGGTATTTGGTGATAGGCAGGTATTTATTCATTTTTTGGTGATAGGCACGTAGAAGTCTATTTTTCAAAAGAACGAACAACCACTTAAGTTAGCATTTAGATTTTGGATATTTGACAGTGGGGTGCGGACGGGCTAAAGGAACATGTCCTTCCGTGTAAAAATGATGCACGACTGTGTATTTTAATTTGTTATTTTCCAACCGCACCCGGTTCCGAGAGATGGAAAATCTCCTAGAATTGAGTTAAACTCTTTAGTATACATAGTTAACAGGCATAATATCTGTGCAAGAAATAATCTGACGCGAGTTACATTTCACGTAAAGAAATGTAGAGTGGTGAGTTAAAATTTTGTTCCGCATGTCTATAACGAGCTTGTATTTATACAAAAAATCATCCCCTAATATTTCATGGTCGACTGCTGCGAATGATCGTAGTTACGACGTATGGTCGAATGATCGTAGTTACGACGTAAATTTAGGTTGAGCGAAAGAGCTTTAAAACCTTAAGTAAGTACTGGTGTACCATTGGCTGCTATTAACGAGAGATCAGGGTTCTGCCTATTGTGTGGGAAAAGTCGTTTTGGTACCATCGATATTTCGTCAGCAGTGTCTATAAGAAAATTAATTATTGTACTGGGGTCGAAAATAAATAAGCGGCAAAAATTTTTGCTTTGCTTCGAGGCCGCTGCCGAAGCAGCATTCACTTATTTTTGGAACCTTGTTTCGCAGTTTTTATATTTTATTACACGGCGGTTTACATTTTGTGGCGTTATCTCCAAATTTTTGTGATACCAGCATAATTTATCATTTAAACACGAAGCTGACCTGCCGCTGTATCGTGTTCTGCTTTGATTTCGGGATCTGATACGTGAGTTTAATTCAATTTTTTTACCCTTTGCTCCAGTTTTTTAATAAGTTCTATTAATGAGTTTTCTTCCTGAGCAATAACCGAGTTTTTTGGACCCGATTGAGTAGAAGCATCTTAAATTTTGTCGGCAATCGAAAATAAATCCTCTTGCGTATGGATTTTTTTCGATCGCAGTTAAACATGTCTGCATATAAGAGGGCAACTTATTGAGCCATAACTTTTTTTAAAGCGGGGTGTTTATTAAGCTATTGCTCGGGGCGAGTGCCTCCATTCTTCTGAAAAGCGTCAGGGTCACCAATTTGTTGCGTATTAACGAAACGAAACATGGTTTATATTCTGATCTAAACCTATTTGTTCCAATAATGTTGAGTGAAAACTAAAAGCTAAATTGAATATTATATAATTAACTTAACATAGTTTACTATTCCATCTCTATATTCCATTAGTAATGCATATCAGTGACGATACGCATTATCAATATCCGTTGGCTACATAGTTTTAACCTGCAACTATTTCATTAGGATAGATCCATTCGTTTTTTTTTTTGAAGAAATTGCTTTATCGACCCAGGAGCATGCTTTTATATATGCTTTTCACGTATCTATCTCACTTTCTTTTGTTGGTTACAAACACTATACCTTAGTTAATATACCCTTTTACCTATTTCATAAGTATATGGTATAAAAAGATCTGTTAAATTATCAATGTCACAAGAACTTAATGTCTTTAAGTAACCACATTAATGTAGGAGCTGTCTTTTTTATAAATATCTACTGGGTATTATTTCAGAAGAAATTTCAAGTATTACGTCAAAAATTAGTGTTGGATTCCGTCATAATTCACGGTTAGCACCTCCATCTTATTCATATACAGTAGAGGTTTTTGAAGAAGAACTCTCACATTAAAAAATTCGTCTTTAAGTAGTATTTACAAACTCTAAATTGTGAGTAAAAATATTATAAATAAAAATAAATAATAAAAATTGTGTTTTTAAAAATAAATATATCTCAACAATCTACTTTCACCATGGGCTAGGGAAATTATAATATAATCGTTGCCTGATTAAAAAAACTCAATCATCGAAACATGATGAGAATTATTGAGAGCTTTCTGACTAAAATAATGTTGATATTGTTTTGAAAGAGCATCAACTCTCTGTTCTTGAAAATTTTCAAATATCTCTTGTCTGGTTTAAGCAATCAATTACAATTTACTAGTGAAATAATCACCTGTCGAGTGACAAAAAAATAATTTAATAATTTTATCAGTGAATTTGACCCAATGTTAAGTCTAATAACCATTTTGATCCAATAATGGTTGGTCATTTATAATTGATGATTTTAAAATATTAGCTATCAGGTTATCTTCTTCAATTTTTACTTCACAGTACTTTTACATATTCTCTACAAATATTAGCTACTTCATTATAGGTGAATCATCCAATGCCAATAATTTGATTGTTAGTGGGATAAAACTGGCTCACAACAAAAATCTTTCCAACTAGTATTGAAAACGTCAAAAATATATTAATAGTTTTTGGAGTTCATTAAACGTATTATATCATGTTCAGTAATTTACTTCTTTATACCCGTACATACATATATGACATCGGGTATATTAAAATTGCTCCTCTGTTTGTAACGCATTGATCTAGACGAGCTAGATATAGTGTCAAGGGTACGTATCGGCTCAGCATCGGGAAATAAATCGCTCTAGTTATGTGTGTTTGCCTGTCCGCCCGTCCGTGTGTCAGCACGATAACTCAAAAACTAAAAGGGTTAGAGTTTTGAAATTCACACAAAGTAATTTTTAGACAATTTGTAGGTTCTCTATTGTTTTTGGTTAAAATCGGACCAAGACTTCTGGAAGCTCCCATACAACTTCATTGCATTAATATGAATTTCTTCAAAACTAATTACACCAAGAAAATGAAAATTACACACGGTTAGTTATATAATGAATCGAGCACTTATATGAAGTAATAAAAAAAATACGGCCCCATTTTCGGTGGGCTTCCATACAAAGTTGTCAATTCAATAACTGTGAATCTAATGAAGCTAGGAGGTTAAAATTAAAACTGGGAAGATAGGGCAAGTTACTTGGTAAAGCTGGACATCACTCGGACCATTACTCTTTTTTTGTTTTTGTTTATTTTATTTTTTAACCAAAAATTGTGGGTTTTTTTAGGCAAAAATTATGGGAAAATTAATTTTCTTGTTTTTTTGTTTTATATTTTTTTGGTTTTTGTTTTTGTTTATTTTTTAAGCAAAAATTATGGGATAATGAGTTAAATATTTTTTAACTATTTAAAAGCGAAAGTTTGTTTGTTTGTTTGTTTGTATGTAGCGAATAGACTCCTAAACTGCCCAGCCGATTTTCATGAAAATTTGTATTTAGAGGTTTTTGGGTACGGAAAGAAAGTGTGGCCCAAAAATTTTGCTCTAACGGACCGCCAATTTGGGACTGTGGTGCAAGTATTTAAACTTTTTTGTTCCAAAATAATAACGGTTTGACCGATTGACTTCAAATTTTGTATACGTGATGCTCCTTGAGAATTGAGTTGACACTATTAACAGTTTTGGTATTTGTTGTCCCTATTTTACGAAATTCTGCTTTGGCTAAAAAGAAAGCCCCATAAGAAAATTTTGTTGAGTTCCATTAACCCGTTCCCGCCCAACAGCTTTTTATAGGTTTTTTCAATACTTTACTCTAAATTCGAAACGGTTTGACCAATTGACTTCAAATTTTGTATACGTGATGCTCCTTGAGAATTGAGTTGACACTATTAACAGTTTTGGAATTTGTTAACCCATGTCGGGCCGACGGGTAGTCGCAAAAAATATTAGGTCTAAATTTTGTCCGATTTTACGAAATACTGCCTTGGCTAAAAAGAAAGCCCCAAAAAAATTTTTTTTGAGTTCCATTAACCCATTGCGGCCCAACAGCTTTTAATAGGTTTTTTCAATACTTTACTCTAAATTAAAAACGGTTCGATCGATTTTCTTCAAATTTTGTATACGTTCACCCCTGTGAGAATTGAGTTGAAACTGTTAACAGATTTGGAATTTGTTAACCCATATCGGCCCGACGGTTGGTCAAAATAATTTTGGAAGCTAATATTGTCAAAATTTGCGAAGTACTGCTTTAGCTAAAAAGAAAGCCTCAAAAAAAATTTCGTTGAGTTCCATTAACCCATTGCGACCCAACAGCTTTTTATAAATTTTTTGGTTACTTTACTCTAACTTAGAAACGGTTTGACCAATTGACTTCAAATTTTTGCTTGGAATTGCAAAAAGTTTCAAAAATGAATAGGATAATCCTAGAAAAATAGTTTTAAAAAGATTGCTTTCATACATTTTAAAATTTACATGTGTATACCGTGTGTAATTTTTGCGTTAACTTTTTGCAGCAACATCAATTTCAATTAAACCTTCATTGAGAGGCGCAGCAACGCGCACCGGGTATTAGCTAGTGTATATATAATAGCATAATGGAATTAAATAATGGTTTATTTTATTTTATACACCATAGTGGGAATGCTCGGGAATCTAAAAGTTTACAAGGTCAACTATAATCTTCCTAATTTTTATATATTTTTAAACTCTCTTCATTAATAGTTTCAGTTTCTAAAAATTTTTAAATTTCATATTTTTATATCCTACACATAAATAAAAGGATATATTTACTTTTGTATGGTATTTGTAGCCACCGAAAGGAGGCAAGCTAGGTATGGAAAGTAAATATTTTTGTGATCAGAGTTACCTGCGTCGATTTCGAGATGTTCGTTCGTCAGTCTGTGGGTACGATCACTCAAAAACTAATTGAGCCTTCTTGATGAAATTGGTACTGTAGGTTACTAGTAATGAAAGTACGGTGATGATTGGATATGGGCATATTCGATCCATGGGTTCGAATTCTGAAACTTTTGATCGGTTTAAAGTCTTATAACTCAAAAACTTTTTAATAATTCTTTTCCAAATGCATATCTACATATTAATCTAATTGTGAAATGTCAGCTATTTCTAATATGCAAAATTATTCATCACCAAAATTCCTTGCATGTTATTAAGTACTATAAATTGTCAAATGCTTATTTATAAGTAATTATAAATGAGAATATTAATGGTGATTTAGTTAATTAATTTTCTTATAGGTATGATAAGGTTGCTCCTCATAAAATAGTTAGTACTTACCGGCTGGGCGGCACAGTGGTTAGAGTGCCAACCTTTCATGCGAAAGGCCCCGGGTTCGAATCCCAGTGAAAGTGAAAAAACTTTTATCTGGTTTTCAACTCGACTCAGCTACCATTCGCCTTTGGGTTCAAATTAATGGCTTAATTAATAATTAATAATTATATATCTTTAATAAAAAATACATAAATATAACAATATAAACAAATACAAAATGTAAACAAATAATTCAATTAAATAATATAACTCACTGATATAGAATACCATATAAATCTAATTCAAAATATTACAATATAAACAAAAATAGAACTACATTTATTGAAAATCTAAGACATTTCTAAATGTTATAAGGCGTAGTACTATATCATGTTTAAATTGTATGTGGAATTCATTTGATCAGTTCTAATATATGAATATATCTTCCCTGTTCCGACATGCACATATATAGTCAGGCTGTTTAACCTATCACAGTGAACAGTTAGCACGTAGAGGCGCCGGCAAAAAAAAAAAAAAAAAAAAAACTTACAAAATAGTTTTATACTTAGTACTTTTCAAAATTTTCCAATAAAATTTAAAAACAAGTAAAGAAACAGTCAGTCGATGCAACCGACCTAGAAATACCCTACACATATTTGGTTAAAATTTAATGAGAAATCCTTTAATGAAAACTTTCATTACGGTAACGCTATTAGTTTTTGAGTTATGCTGGATTTTAGCACATTTTCTGTGGCCCCAGCTGTTACGGGGCTACAGCCTCCCAAAGTTGGAAAAAGCCCTATATTTAAATTGTTATAACAAGTGTTAGATATATTTTCAATTTGAAAACGGCAAACGATAGCTGGTTTTATAAGCTTTATCAATTTTTAAAAGGCAAATGTTTAGGGTTGCCACACGGAACTAAAATTTAACATTACGCAAAACTCAATTTTTGCAAAATTTTTGGCTACACATATCTTCTAAACAGTTCAAGCTAGGGTCTTGAAAGTTTTGGGAGTAGTTAGATACTCAGAAATTAGTAGGACTTGGTTAACAGAATTTTTTTGTCAAGCCCAATGTTTAGGAGGTATAAGGGCTCAAAAATTTAAATTTTGCTATTTTTAAACACCTGTAACTTGAATACCTGTTTAAATATTTTTTCCTTAATATACAAAATTTAAAGGTTCAACATTATATTTTCACATATGTTAAAAGTTTTTTATACCCTACACCTATAGAATAGGAAAAGGGTATATTAACTTTGGTATGGTGTTTGTAACCACCCCAAAGGAAGTGAGCTAGATATGGAAAAGTATATATATTTGTGATCAGCGTGACCTCCTGAGTCGATATAGCCATGTCCGCCCGTTCGTCCGTCCATATGCACGATAATTCAAAAAATAATGGGGCTATCTTGATGAAATTTTAACTGTCGATTACTAGGACTGAAAGTACGGCGGGGATTGCAAATGAGCGAAATTGACCCATGGGTTCGGATTCTGGACCTTTAAATCGGTCTAAGGACTAACGAACATATATAAAAAATCACGATAACTCAACAACTAATGACGCTATCTTCATAAATCTGCTTATCCGCTTCATTTTATCTTTAATAAATCTCTTTCATCAGGTATTTTCCCTCTTTTCTGGAAATCCTCTTATCTAACCCCTATCTACAAAAAGGGTGATAAATCATACGTCAAAAATTACCGTGGTATAGCTATTCTACCAACTATTCCAAAGTTGTTTGAAAAAATTATTGTAGACAAAATTACACCCATCATAAATACAAAACTAAACGAACAACAACATGGATTCAGAAAAGGTCGTTCCACAACAACAAACCTTTTAGTTTACACTTCTGAAATCCTTAATGAAATGGAAAATGGGAACCAAGTTGATGCTATTTACACGGACTTTAGCAAAGCATTCGATCGTGTTGATCACAAAATTCTACTAAACAAACTTGCAGCCTTAGGAGTTTCCGGCCCTTTTCTTCATTGGATATTCTCCTATATTACAAATAGGACGCAAAATATCCAATTTCAAGTATTTTTCTCGGACTCAATCAATGTTACATCAGGAGTACCGCAAGGTAGCCACTTGGGTCCACTCTTGTTTAATATATTCATTTCCGATCTTTCTAGTAAACTTTCCGGTGTGTCACATGTTGCATTTGCTGATTTATCATGTAATTAAAAAGAGTTCCGATGTTGAACTACTTCAGACAAATCTCAATAGTCTGCAAGAATGGTGCTTCTCTAATAAGTTAGAACATAAACATTGAAAAATGCAAGGTTATAAGTTTTACACGTAAGAGATCTACCATTACTTTCGGTTATAAAATAAATAATGTAAACCTTGAAAGAGTTAAAAATATTACCGACTTAGGGATCCTGTTGGATGATAAACTGAACTTCCATCTTCATTATGAGTATACAATTTCTAGGGCAGACAAAATGCTCGGGTTCATAAAAAGAAGAGCTAAAGAATTCAACAACGTCGCTGTAACTAAAGCTCTTTATTGTTCCTTAGTACGATATATTCTTGAATATGGTAACATTGTGTGGGATCCCGCATTTCAAATACATTCTGATAGAATAGAATCCGTGCAAAAGCAATTTCTTTTATTTGCTTTGAGAAATCAATATAATCCTAGAGATTATTCAATACTGCCTAGCTATCTCGTAAGACTTAAATAATTAAATATCTTAACTTTATCCTCACGCAGGCAAATTTTTTCTTCTTGCTTTACTTTTGACGTCTTAGGAAAAAACATTGACGTTCAGTTTTTAGCAGATAATTTTAAAATAAATAATGGGGGCAGAAATACGAGAAGCGCTAAATATTTAGTTGAAAATACTCATAGAACTGAATATGGAAAAAATTAACCAATAAACAGATGTTGCATTACATTCAATAAACACAGTCATCTTTTTTCAACACAAATTTCTAGATACACTTTTAAACGTAAATTAAAATTAAAATTTCTTAATGACCTACGACAATAATTTTAACCTTCAATATTATACTCATATTACACTTCAAGTTCACATAATTTTATAATTCTGTAATTTAGGTATTTTTGTTTTTTTTTTTACTTTACAAATTGCATTTTAACTGTGTTTTCGCTATGTATGCATTTTTTACAATCTATAAAAAAAAAAAAAAATAAATAAACTTTTGATTTTTATGTATTTAAATTTATGTTTTGTAATCAAATTTCATGTTAATTTTAAGTTTTAGCTATAAGAATTTTTTTTGTAAAAACCTTGTTTTGGTTCAAAATAAAATAAAATAAAATAAAAAAATAAAATTTGTGTTGTAGGGTACTAGTAATGAAACTACGGCGGTGATTGTGTACGTGGGAAATGTACAATGGGTTCGGTATTTAGAACTTTTTGATCGAATTTAGGCCAAACGAGCATAATTTCGAAACCAGTGAAGAGAGAACCTCAAAATTTGGTATCAGAGTGTCTCTTTCTTTTTCCTTAGTGTCCTTGAAATTTGGGCCCCATTGGAGTAGTGGGTCGGAGACCAGCCACACATTTCTGAAGACCTTGAAGCATATTTTTAAAATTAATAAAGATAGCAGCTTGAAAAATTGTAGAAGCTTCAAATTTGGCACAAGGGTGCTCTTTACTATTTCTTGTGTGTCACCCTAATTTGGGATCGATTGGAGAGGTGGTTCAGTACGCGTCTTAGACCTTCCAAGGTTTAAAAGCTTATAAATGAAATTACGCAAAATAGTAACTTAAAATTAATATATTACGTTCCACTTGTGTACAAGGGTTAACTGATATTTAAAGTGCAGGGCGAACTGCATATGGGTGAAATCAGCCCAAGAGTTGGGATTCTGAATATTTTAATCGGTCTAAGGGCTAACGGACATATATAAAAAATCACGATAACTCAACAACTAATGACGCTATCTTCATAAAATTTGTGTTGTAGGGTCCTGGCAATGGAACTACGGCGGTGATTGCGTACGGCGGGTAATGTACAATGGGTTCGGAACTTAGAACATTTTGATCGAATTTAGGCCAAACTAGCATAATTCAAATTCAGTTCCAAAGACCTTAAAGCATATTTTCGAAATTAATAAAGATAGTAACTTAAAACAAATGTAGAAGTTTCAAATTTAGGACATGCTCTTTACTATTTCCTGCGCATTCCCCTAATTTTGGATCAATCAGAGTGGTGGTTCAGTACCCCTCTTAGACTCCCCAAGGTTTAAAAGCTTATCATCGAAATTAATAAAAATAGTAACTGAAAATTAAGATAGAACGTTCCAATTATATACAAGGGTTAACTAGTATTGAAAGTATGACGGGCACTGCATATGGGTGAAATCGTACCATGGTTTCGGGTTTTGAAACCTTTGAAAGTTCAAGGACTAACGAACATATATCTTAAAAGCCGTATAACTCAAAATATAATGCCGCTATTTTGACGAAATTTAAACTCTAGGTTACTAATAATGACAATTACAAAAGTGAAAAAATTTTAATTATTAAATATATTAGTTTTTTATCACAAAATTTAAAAATTAAAATTTTTTCACTTTTGTAATTGGATTGAAATAAATATATTTTCACTTAATTCAAGTTATTTTGTTTTTTAGTATTTTTAAATCGATAAATCTGTAAGAATTTGTAATATTTTTTTATAGATAGTCTAATTAGAAAATGTTTTTAGTATTATAAAGTTAATTTAGTTAGCTATGTTTTACGACCAAACTAATAACAGCTTATATTGTTTTAAAATGACTTATGGACTTCCCATTAAATTTGAGCCAAATATGTGTAGGGTATTTCTAAGTTGGTTGTACCGACTGACTGTTTCTTTACTTGTTTTAAATTTAAAAGGGATTCTTTAAATTGAAGAAAGTGTCTCTAAGTTTAACCATTTTTGCTTAAATAGTAAAATTCTAAGTAAAATTCCAATTTAATTCCTAAAACCTAAAAAAGTTTGGGGGAAGGGGAGTAATGAGGATTATATCCTTGAGAAATTTGGCAACCTTACCCATAGAGGTGCTACTAGGACTTAAAAATTTACTGTTTTGATAAGTAAGCAGTAACTTAGTCACCAACGTATATATTTCCTAAATTAAACGTTAGTATTGAAGCTTCAACATTATATTCCGATAACATACTTAGCATGAAACACTATATTTTTTTTGAAAATGTGCTTTTTTAAAAACCCTTAATTTTTTTTATCACTTGTTATTTTTATATGTTTGTTAGCCCTTAAAACGATTAAAAGGTCTCCAGAATCCAAACCCATGGGGTGATTTTGCCCATATGCAATCCCCACCGTACTTAAAGTTCTAGTAACCTACAGTTAAAATTAGTTTTTGAGTTACCGTACTTACGGACGGATGGACGGACATGGCTATATCGACCAGAAGTTCACGCTGATCCCAAATATATACACTTTTCCATATCTAGCTGGCTTTCTTTAGGTGGTTACAAACTTCATACCAAAGTTAATATACCCTTTTCCTTTTTCATAGTTGTAGAGTATAAAAAAATTTGTGTTGATTTATTTTATATTTCAAAAATTTAGATATGCATGATTTTTAATTAAAATAGCTATTCGAGTATAAAACATTTTCATATTAAATAAAACCTTAAGCAAAAATAATGAAACTTGACAAAAGGCTTAATTTAATGTAGCTATTTGTTAACTACATACTTACTTATTAAGTAACATCACTATATTTTAACTTTTGTTTTGGTCTTTCTTAAGTTTAATTTAATTTTTTAATTTTTTTTTTGTTTTTATTAATTTTATTAGTATAAATACTTTTTGTAACCCATATCCCAATATAAAATTTAGTTTACAATTTGAAATAAGAAATGAAATTATACAGAAAATTAGTACAAGATTTAAGGATTTTTATTATCTATATTATCTAACTATCTTTTAAAATTCATTATGAATCAAATACTGGATCAAAGTTTTTTTAAAACTATTTATATTAGTTAAATTTCTAACTGCAGTTGAAAGATTATTGAATAATTGTAAGTCTTTATAAAACAAATTATTTTGAGTGTTATTTCTCCGAAAAAGTGGAAGCCTAAATAAATTTGCCGATCTTAAATTATAATTTGTTGATTCTCCAACATAATTTACAAGATTTATATGGCAGCATGTTGTTGTTCATTTTAAAAATGAATACCAGAGTATTGTAATAAAGTCTCTGGCGTATAGACATTAATTTTAACTCTCCTAGCATAAATCTAATGTTCGTTCTTCTGCCTCGTTTTAATATGATTCGCATTTCTTTATTTTGTAAGAATTTTAATTTTTCCTTTTTATTTTCATTACATAAGAAGAGGAAGGACGTACAGTAATCGAAATGTGGAAGAATCATTGTATTGCATATTGTTATTACACTTTTTAATGTAAGTTTATTCCGTTACATTAAAAAGCTTAACTTAGGCAGAATAAGTAACCAACTTTCTGAGATATCTTATTGCATATGTACTATGCATGCTTATCTACCGTTAAATTGTGATCAATTTGCACTCCTAAATACTTAATTACCCTTATTCTTTCTATTGTATTATTGTCTTTTCGTATATCAGTATTGTGTTTTCTCCAAATTTAATTTTAACTTATTCACACATAGCCAATTAAAAAGATTTTGTAGATCTTCATTGAGTTTGGAGCAACATTCTTTGACATTTCGACCAACTATGTATATTAGCTCATCATCAGGAAAAAGTATAATTTGAGAAAATTTGATGCATGATTTTATGTCATTTATATGAATTAAAAAACTTATTACTCCCAAAATTGTATCAAGTGAAACGCTATTTTGAATCAATTCAATACTAGAAAATTTACCATCCACACATGTTTTTTTGTGTTCTAGCTTCCAAAAAACTGTTAAACCATTTGTGCTCAATATCATCAATACCATATTTTTTAAATTTTTTTAATAAAATATATCGGTCTGCAGTCTCAAAAGCTCTTTTAAAGTCTAAGAAAACAGCAATAATTATTAAAATATTTTCTTTTGCTAATTTCCATTCATAAAAAACAAAGTTGAATGCAGTTTCACAGGAATGTTTTCCTCTAAATCCACTTTTCTCATTACACAAAATATTATTTTCATTTAAATAATGTTGTAACTGAAAATTAACTACTTTTTCTACTATCTTTTCGTATAAAGGACTCATATTAACTGGTCTAAACTCATTTGGATATTTAGGATGACAAACTTTTAAAATTGGCCGTACAATCATTTCTTTCCATGAATTAGGAAAAATGCCTTCATTCATCAAAGTATTAATAACATGCATGAGATTCTATTAAAGCACTCTAATATCAGTTTGGAATTTATTCCTGAAAAATCAGTGTTTTTATTCATATTTGTAATTATTTCAAATAATTCATCTCTATTTATATTTCTAAATTTAATTCGTGTTTCTCGTTCTTCTATCAATAAAACTATCTCATATTCAATAAAACTTCTTGATATTTAACACTATTAATTTAATTCGTTAGCAATTTTTACTCAATTATTTATTTCCTGGTTATTAACAATAATACTCTCAATAGCTTGGTTTTCTTTTGATTTTGTTATGAACTTTCCGATTGATCTCCCGATTGCTTTATTGTCCCCTTCACAATTTTTAATTTTATTTTCAATAAATCGATTTTTGCTCTTTTAATTTCTATGTTATATTTGATTCTATTTTCTTTATAGATTGCCCAATTCGAATCATTAGTTAGTGAAGCTCTTTGATGTGCTACTATTTTATTATTTTTGAGTATTTGTAATTCATTATTATACCATTCCTGCTCTTTAAATCTAATAATAATCTTCTTCTTAAAATTATTTACCAAACTTTCAATATTATATTTAAACAAATTTGCACAACGGTTAACATTTCCTATTCGACAAAATATCCTTTATATTTTCTGTCTATTAGAATATTTTCAAATCTATTTTTATTAATTTTTATTACATCTATTTCCGTTGGTTTAAATTCGTTTTTTGAGTTACAATTTATATTTAATCCAATAGCTTGATGAACCCCAATTGTGCAATCAAAACTGTTTTCAAACTTACCGTATCTTTATTTTGAGCAAGCCAATTTACGTTAAGATCCCCACAAATAACATTGTTGTTCGAAATACAAACATTATCTAAAACTAAACTGATTAGGGAATTTATACGATACAGATAAAGCCCATATTGCTCGATTTAATTTTATTTTTGTTTGAAGAATCCATAATTTGTTATTGTATTTAAAACTTTTTTGTGTTAAAATGTTTATAGAATTTTTTGCATATTTTGTAACTCCTCCCGCAAGCCTAGAATTTAAATTGCTTATATATTATATTCCTCTAGAGAAACCTCATTTTCTTGAATATGATCTGTTATATGTGTTTCGCTAAGTAAAATCAAGTTAAAATTATTAAAACTCTTCATATGTTGCAATTAGTCCTTGAATGTTTAAGAATATTACTTTCACAAAACTATTTGTGGTTTGACTCCCATATAAAAATGTTTACGTTTTTTCATCATAATTTTTCTTTGCAATGTAGGACATAACTTATCAAAAGCTTCATGTTCAATATTTATATTTAAATTAAATGACTCATTTTCACTTATGCAATTTATGCATTGTACTTTGTCAGCCTTACATTCATTAGCTTTATGATTTTCACCACACCTTGAACAGCTTAAATTTGCACTACATTTATCTGCCTTATGATTAAATGCTAAATATTTATGACATCTTCTTATATCTTAACTTTCAAAAATTTTGCATATACCCCAACAAATTTTTAATTTCCTTAATTTCATAATTTTTTTAAAATCTTCAATATTAACATCTACAATGGTACCATACTTTTCGTTTTATATACTCTTAAAATTTTAATATCATCAGCCTATATTTAATTATTTTGGTTTTTTGTTTTACTTAATATATCTATTCTTTCATAATATTTTGACATGCAAGTAACAAAAATTTTTGGATTTCTGTTTTTTGGCGTGATAACTTGAATTTCCTTTAAAATCATGCCACATTTTGTATATATAACATGCAATCATCGCACAAAAATCTCATTATTGGAATTGTATTCACAATATTTGCGTTAGAGTGATCAAAACCGCTACATTTAACAGTTTGGTGAAAGATCTTGCCACAAACCCCCACAAACCTTACACCAGATTCACGCCTAATTGATCTCCTACAAGTATTGCAATTGCTATTCGACATTTTATTAATATTATATCTTTATTATTAATATTATTATTATTTAATTATTTTTTTTATTATTATTTAATTATTATTATATTTATTTTAATTATTATTATTATTTATTGTCGTCCTTCTTATTTTGATGACACTATTACTAGTGCGAACAAAATTTTAGTTCTAACCCTATTCTCAATATATAGTACAGAATAATCTCAATAGATTTTTATACCCGTATGACTATATAGTCAAAGGGTATAATAAATTTGCCATTACGTTTGTGTCGCAGAGAAGGAGGGGGGTAGATATAGACTTAAGTGTATGGATCGGATCAGAATCGAAAAGTAAATCGATTTAGCTATGTATGTACGTCCGTCCGTCCGTTATCACTATAACTCAAAAACTAAAGGAGCTAGGATCTTGAAATTTTCGCAAATTCGTTTTTATCCAATAGCCGCCATCGCTATTTAAATCCAGCAATTTTGTACCATGGGTTCAGGTAGCTGCCATACAACTTCTTATTTTATATAAGTATTACTCTGTGCCTATTACAGCTGCGTGTGTGAAATTTTGCCAAAAGTAGTTTAGTTTTATTAGAAGTTGGGTGTTTGAAATTTTGCCAAAAATAGTTTAGTGTAATGGCCAAAATTACATTACATTACACTAAAGTTACTGCAAAATTTGGTTGGCTTACTGTGGAGAGTTCGAGTAGCTGCCATACAACTCCTTCTTTTATATGAGCATTACACTACACCTAATAAAGCAGGTATGTTTGAAATTTTGCCAAAAGTAATTAATGTTTATAATAATAACGATATAATGTTTATATAACGGTCATACGGGTATCCTAGAGTTGACACAGTCTACTCTACCACACTCTTCCTCGTTTTTTTTACATTTAATGATTGATTATATGAGAGATTAAACTGTAAAATGTAAGTCTATTTTTACTCTCCACTTGAGAAATAAAAAATTAAACAATTCTACTTTTTATAATTTTCAATTTTGATTGCACTTTAAATTGTAAGTTAAGGATATTTTCACAATTTAAAATTTAATCATAATATTTAATCGACTTATTTTTTCCCATAAAAATATAAACATCCCTTTTCCGGATAAACTATAAGACCAATTTTAATGAAACAACAACCAAAAGAAAGGTTTTTTTTTGTTTTCATATTACAAGGATATTTTTTTTTAGAATATTGCGTTTTTTCAGGTGAAAAGCCTTCTTTAATTTAACGTAAATTTGAATTTAACGGTCACACGGTTAAAAGTTGAGTCTTTTGACTCTTATATTATGCGCCGACCTTCTGTGTAAATGTAATTAATTTTCGGTTGTAAATCGCAGCTCAATCAAACGATTTATTATAGGCGCCGACTTATATCTTTCTTTTTTTTTGTTTAGTTCAAATGTTCAATGAACAAGGAGATTTAATTTTTTTTAAAAAATTTGTTTTGTTTTATTTTTTTCTTTATCTTAAAAAATGAATGAAAAAAATGAGTTCTGTCGAAATGAAAGCAATACATATGGTTTATACAGTAAGTAGTTTTCATTTATAATGAACTCAGGTTCAATTTTAATTATAATAAACTTTACACTTTTTAATAGCTAAAGAATTAAATTTTACCTAAAAATTTACGTTTTTTATTTCATTGATATTTCTTTTATTTAAACTTATTATATCTAATTATGTTGCTTGGCGATTAATTAAGTGTTTTTAATTTAGTTTTGAATATAAAAAAAATCTTTATAAAGCATCAAAAATACAAAAAACGAGGAAGATTATAGTTGCCCTTGTCAACTTTTAGATACCCGTGCGTGTATTAAATATATAAGAAATTCTTATATTGCAATTGAACTGTTTGACAGAAAATTCAAAATATTTGTTTTTTTAAATTTAATTGAAAAAAAATTAATAAAAACGAGGAAGATTATAGTTGCCCTTGTCAACTTTTAGATACCCGTGCATACCCACTAACCGTTATTTATTTTCCTTATGCTATTATAAATATTACAAAAAAAATATAAGAAAGTAAAATAGTTAAAAAAAAATTTAACTTATTAGGTATCCCATAATTTTTGATTAACTTATTATCCCATAAAAAAAAAAAAAAAATAGCCCACCCTAAAAGTTGGTTCGAGTGATGTCCAACTTTACCAACTAACTTGTCCTATTACTTTATCTGCCCAGTTTTAATTTTAACCTCGTTGCTTCATTAGATTCACAGTTATCGAATTTATTACTTTGTATGGCAGCTGTCCGAAAACGGGTCCGTAACATTTTGAAACTTCATATAAGTGCTCGATTCATTATATAACTAACAGTGTGTAATTTTTATCCTCGTAGTATAATCAGTTTCCAAGAAATTCATATTGGTGCAAAGAAGTTGTATAGCAGCCCTCCGAAAATGGGGCCGTAACATTTTGAAATTTCATAAAAGTGCTCGATCCATTATATAACTAACAGTGTGTAATTTTTATCCTCGTAGTATAATCAGTTTCTAAGAAATTCATATTGGTGCAAAGAAGTCGTGTGGCAGCTCCCCAAAACCTTGATCTGGTCTTAAACAAAAAGAATAGGGAACCTCAAAAATGTCCAAAAAATGTTTTGTGTGATTTTCAAAACTCTTGCTCTAATTTTTCAATTCTATCTCTTATAATTAATTTTTAATTCACTAATATATATACTTAAGCAAAATCAACTTCATATGATCATATTCATATAATAATCAACATATCCATAATCTATCAATCTATCAATATCAATAAGCCATTTACTTAAAAAAAATCTTTGTCTTCTTTTTTGCTTATCTTAAATAAACTACGCATCATTTAAATCATATGAAATTCTAACTCGAAATCGTTATCTACATAAAAAACAAAAAACAAAAAAACAAAATTCATATAATTTCAAGATGCAAGCTAAATTTAAAATTTTTGTATGAAAATGGTGGAGTTGAAAAAGTTAGTTGTTCGAGAGCTACCCGAAGTTTTGGTCCGATCTTAACAAAAAACAAGTGAGGGGAAAAAACCAAGGGTTTTTAAAAAGCACATTTTTAAAATTATATACGGTTTCTTACTGAGTATTTTATCATGTATTTTTATAAAAATATATATTATGATAATATTATAATTTTGTTATTTCATTAATAATTAATTATATGACTAATAGTGAATTACTTAGAATATAACCCCAATGCACTCAAGAAAATCTGTTAATAAGTGCAAAATATAATGTTGGAGCTTCAATGTTAACGTTTAATTTTATAAAAACTTACAATGGTGAATAAGTTATTGTTTTATAAGAATATAAAAGTTTTAATTTTGAAGACCTAGTAGCCCTTCAATTGGGAAGGTTCCCAAATTTTTGCTTAGCAAACTTATGATGGATCTGCCCACCCCCTCCTGTCTTCACCCTTCCATTTTTTTCGGTTCTAGGAAATCAATTTTGAACTCCAACAAAATTTGGAATTTTACCTAGAATATTATTATCAAACCAAAAATGGTTAAGACAAAGAACAATTTCTTCAATTTAAAGAGACCCTTTCAAATTTAAGAAAAACCTTTAACGTATGTTGAAATATGATGCTGCAGCTATAAATTTTGCATATTTGTAAAAAAAAATTTGAACAGGTGTTAAAGTTACAGGTGGTTGAAAATAGCAAAATTTCAGTTTTCGAGCCCTTATAGCTCCTAAACAGGGGGCGTGACAAAAAAATTTTGTTAACCGACTCCTACTAATTTTGGAGGACCTAACTTCTCCCAAAATTTCAAGACCCTAGGTTGAACCGTTTAGAAGATATATGGGGCCAAAAATTATGCAAAAGTTGAGTTTAGCTTAATGGTAACTTTTAGTACCGTATGGTAACCCTATACACTTTAGCCTTATATTTTTGTGAAGCTTATAAAATCAGCTATCCTTTGCCGTTTTCAGATTGAAAATACACTTAACAAAACTCATGTTATAATAATTTAAAAATAGGGCTTTTTGCAACTTTGAAGGGCTGTAGCTCCGTAACGGGTGGGGCTACAGAAAAAAATTCTTCTACGAAATTATTTTTTTTGTAATATCTATCCGTCGTTAAAATTTCTTTACTCTATTTCAAACGGTGTAAAAGTTTTTGTAAACATACGGACGGACGGACAAAGTCAAAATTAAGAAAAACCTTTAACACTTATTGAAACCTTCGTTTTGGAGCTTTCAATTTTGTATACAAATAAAAAAAAATTTTAACTGGTATTCAAGTTATAGGTGTTTAAAAGCTAAATTTTTAGCAAAATTTCAATTTTCGACCCCTTACAGCTCCTAAAGAGGGGGCGTGACAAAAAAAATTTGTTAACTGACTCTTACTTATTTCTAATGATCTAACTGCTCTCAAAATTTCAAGTTTCTAGATTTAGCCGTTCCGAAGTTATGAGGGACCAAAAATTTTGTAAAACTTAGTTTTGAATAACGGTAAATTTTAGTACCGTATGGTAACCCTATACAATTGGTTTTTAAAAATTTGTAAAGCTTATAAGAACAGCTGTCTGTTACCGTTTTCAGGTTGGAAATATACCTTATAGAACTCTAATTACTGTTTAAATATGGGGCTTTTTTCGACTTTGTGGGGCTGTAGCTCCGTAACGGGGGGGGCTACAAAAAAAAGTTTTAACATTAAATTATTTTTATTGCAAAACCTACCCATTTCTGATATTTTTTAGTCAATCGTAGGTAAAAAGGGACGGACGGACGGACGGACGGACGGACGGACAGAGTGAAGCTATATAGGCACATTTTTACAAAATTTTTTGAAAATGTGCTAAGAATAGGGAACCTAGAAATTGATTGAAAAATATTTTGTGAAAATTTCAAAACTGTAGCTCTTTTAGTTTTTGAGTTATCGTGCTGACACACAGACGGACGAACAGACACACATAGCTAGATCGACTCATTTTTCGATTCTGAGCCGATACGTACCCTTGGCACTATATCTAGCTCGTCTAGATCGATGCGTTACAAACGGAGGAGCAAATCTAATATACCCGATGTCATATATGTATGCACGGGTATAAAAAAATGAATTAAAAAAAAAAGATGAATTTAAAAAAAAAATATGTTTCAACGAGATTCGAAACCAAACTTTCCAATTACAATGTCGACGTCTTAACCACTAAGCCATCGACCTTATGTTCATCTCAATTTTTTTTTTAAATTATTATAGTTGCGATGGTATCAATTGTTTGTTTTGAATAACTGTTTTGAATTTTTTTAAAAATGTTTTTAAAAAAATAAATAATTTATAAATGAGAATTTTAAGATGAATTTAAAAAAAAAAAAATTTTGCCCCAGCCAGGAATCGAACCGAAACGTTTTGACTACCAGTCCCATCTCCTACACACTATACCATAGAACAATTGATAATTTGTTTACAAAACGAGTTTTTATTTATCTCATTTTTTTTTTTTTTAAATAATTCTAGTTACTATGGTATCAATTGTTTGTTTTAAATAACAGTTTTAAATAATCGTAGTTGCTATAGTATCAATTGTTTGTTTTGACTTAATTGTAGTGGTTTAGCTATGTTCAAAGGTACTTGCTGCATTTATGTAAAATTTATATTTATATTTAAATGAATTATATGAAAAGGTCTAAATTTGTATATGTATTTTAGAAATACATATATTGCATATTTTGCGTTTATAAGCTTTTCTAATAGGTACATAAACAAGCCATTTGAAATAATTGCAATTCTGAAAAATTTTAATTATTAAATATATTAGCTTTTTATCACAAAATTTAATAATTCAAATTTTTTCATTTAGTAATTGAATTGGAATAAATATATTTTCATTTATTTCAAGTTTTTTTTTTTTTAATATTTTTTAATAGATAAATTAGTAAGAATTTGTAATATTTTTTAATAGATAGTGTAATTAGAAAATATTTTTAGTATTATAAATCTAATTTGGTTAGCTATGTCTTACGATCAAATTAATAACAGCTCTTATGGTGTTAAAACGACTTATGGATATGTCCTTAAATTTGAACCAAATAGGTGTAGGGTATTTCTAAGTCGGTTGCACCGACTGACAGTTTCTTTACTTGTTCTTAAGAAATATTGTTTTTTTTTTTTCGTTTCTGCAAACATATTATAGATATTTTTTAATAAACAAATCCTTTACAAAAATATTATTTTAAATTTTCTATTTTTATTTTCCGCTTTGAAAATTTTTAAATTCGAGGTACCATTACGTTGCGTATTTCGATTGCTCGCATATGTAAATTCATGTACCTAACTATTTATGTCAAAGTTTTCTAGAAATTTCCAAAAATTATACACCGTACGTTTTTGTTTTTTTTCAATTTTTATACCCGTGCATACATATATGAACATCGGGTATATTAAAATTACTCCTCCGTTTGTAACGCATCGAAATATAAGAGCTAGATATAGTGTCAAGGGTACGTATCGAATCAGCATCGAAAAGTGAAACGATCTAGCTATGTGTGTCCGTCCGTCCGACAGCACGATAAGTCAAAAACTATAAGAGCTAGAGTTCTGAAACTTTCACAAAGTAATTTTTAGACAATTTGTAGGTTCCCTATTGTTTTTGGTTAAAATCGGAGAAAGACTTCGGGTAGCTGCCATACAAATTTTTCGGAATTTTATGAGTATTTTTAAAATTAATAACGAAATAGAAACCAAATATAAAAACAAACAAATTGTTGTTTAATTATTAATCGATTCATGGTGTAGTGGTTAGGACATGTTACTTGTAGCAAAAATGTATCCGTTCGAATTCAGGCTAAGGAAATTTTTTTTTTTTTTTAATTCATTTTTTGTTATCTATTTTCTTTTTAATAAAATATATGTATTTATTTTATGTATGAAAAATTTTATTTTATAGAAAGTTTGACAGAAAACTCTCATTTATATTAAAAATGATTAATTTTTTTAAATATTTCTATAAAAAAAATTCAAAACTGTTATTTAAAACAAACAATTGATACCATAGCAACTACAATTATTTAAAAATTGTTATTTAAAACAAACAATTGATACCATAGCAACTACAATTATTTAAAAAAAAAATTAAGATAAATAAAAACTAGTTTTGTAGACAAATAATTTATTGTTATATGGTGTAGTGGTTAGGACATAGGACTAGTAGTCAAAACGTTTCAGTTCGATTTCTGGCTGGGACAAAATTTTTTTTTGTTTTTTAATTTACCTTAAAACTCTCATTTATAAATTATTTATTTTTTTGTAATACATTGGGTTCGAATCTCGTTGAGAGCATATTTTTTTTTTAAATTCATCTTTTTTTTTCATTAGTTTTTTTTTTATTAATTTTTTTTGTAATTAAATATAAAAAAACAAATATTTTGAATTTTCTGTCAAACAGTTCAATTGCAATATATGAAATTCTTATTTATTTAATACACGCACGGGTATCTAAAAGTTGACAAGGGCAACTATAATCTTCCTCGTTTTTAAATAATTTTATTCAAATAAATTGAAAATACCTACAATATGTTTGCAAAACTAAAAAAATTATTTTTCTTAAAAAAAATTATTTGTTCCTTAGGTCCCAACCTAAATAAAAGCGTACGGCGTATAATTCCTGTCAAAAAATTTAGAAATAAGTAGGTACATAAATTTACATTAGAGCAGCCAAAATACGCGTAACGCGATGTACTGTATCTCGGATTTTTAAAATTTACAAATATTAATAAAATGTATAAAAATATTATTATTGGTTTTTCTTATATTTCTAATATTATGTTTTAAAAAATAATATTTTTTTAAAATAATTTTTATTAAAACATATCTTATGGCTTGCCATTGCGTGTGGGATTCTTACCCACTAAACCACACCCTTCCTCTATTGCTATCTAGTCCTATAGAGCTAATGAGCAATTTTTATCTGGCTTTATTTTAGTTTTAAATGTAGGTTCCAGCCAGCGATGTCTATTTAACTGTTTCTTTCTCTTATTATAGCTACACTAACTCAAAAGGCTTTATTCTTTTGAGTCGTCTGGCTATATTTGTATTATCCAGAAGCTGAACTACCTCGACATGGTTTTGGGGTCTGTTTTCGTGACTTCTTGCAAAATTTTGGAATTCTTTGTCTACAAATTCTATTTGTATATCTCTATGTAGGTCATATTTTCTGATGAACCAGTGCGCTTTCACAATATTTCTTAGAACTTTATTCTGGAACCTCTGAATAACATCTCTATTACTCTTTTTGCTGCATCCCCATAGCTGGATGCCATATGACCATACTAGTTTCAATATTTGTTTATAGAGCAGAAGTTTGTTTTGTATTGTCAAGGTAGAATGCTTACCTATGAGCCAGTACATTTTTCTATAACGGATTTGTAGCTCTTTTTTCTTGTTTTTGATGTGGGCTTTCCAGCGAAGCTTCGCATCTAATGTCATACCAAGATATTTGGCCGTGTTTGAATAAGGTATTTCTTGACCATTTATATATACTTTTTTATGGTAAATTTTTTTATTTGTGAAATCCACATGAATTGACTTAGCTTTATTTAATTTTAGCCTCCATCTTTTTGTATAATTTTGGATTTTTGTCATAGCTCTTTGCAGTTTTTCTGTAGATTCTTTATAATTTTCTCCGACAGCCAAAACCGCTGTATCATCAGCAAATGTCGCAATTATATTATTTTCTAGTGCAGGAGAATCACAAGTATACAACAAACACAGTATTAGACCAAGTACACTTCCTTGAGGAACTCCAGCACTGATTTCTTTAAGATCGGAATATTAACCTTCTTGTTTTATGTAAAAGTAACTGTCTGATAGATAGCTTTCTATCATTTCCGAATGCTCTTTTGGAAGGATTGTTTTCAGTTTACAATTCAATCCCTTGTGCCACACCTTATCGAATGCCTGAGTCACATCCAGAAAGATTGCTGAACAGACTTTCTTCTCCTCTAAAGCTTTTTCAATAGTGTTTGTTATTCTGTGTACACGCAACAATAGACCAGTTGCGTGTTTTTCTCTAAAGCCGAATTGATGGTCCGATAATATGAAATTAAAAATATGTTTTGTAGGTACTACATTAAAACATTCAAATAAATATTTTTCGATAAATTAAATACTGTACGCGCATATCGATTTAAGGATAATGGATATGTAGACAGACGTATTGACGTATTGTCCTATAAAAATTGTACGTCGTATGTTTTGATTTCATTCTAATAATTAAAAAGTTTATTTTACATTTTCAACATTGAATAATGTTTTTTATAATAAAAAAACTATATTTAGTTTTACTTTGACAAAAAACGAATTTTATATATCAAAAAGTGTACATGAAGATTAGGTAGGCGTAGTTTGTAAATGGAACGCTAATTTTTGTTTCAGAAGTACATAATTGTCAGATTAATTGTCTTATATATATTTGACATTTTAAAACTACCAAACTCTGGAAAGTTGCAATTTGAAAACGCAGATTTTTTAACGAGATTCTGTTGTATCTCTAATAGTATTATTGTTTTTTTATACGCGCTGAAGGGGGATAGAGCTACAGCTTATGCGAATTCCAAAACAGGCCTATATTTGAATTAGTATTATAAGATTGTCAAGATTGATTTCAAGATTTCAGTTTATAGGCTTTACAAAAATATATTGCTTTAATATATAGAGTTGCCATACGGTACTAAATTAACCTTATTAAAAAATTTACGAAATTCAAGTTTTGCAAATTTTTTGGCCCCACATATCTTATAAACGGTGCAGGCTGGAAAATTGAAATTTTGAGACAAGTTAGATCCTCAGAAAATAGTAGGAGTCTTTAAACTAATTTTTTTACGCCTCCTGTTTAGGAGCCGGAAGAGGTCGAACATTCAAACTTTGCTATTTTTAAGCACCTGTAACTGAAATACACGTCTAAATCTTGTTTTAGTATACAAAATTTTAAGCTGCAACATTTTATTTTAGTTAAATGTTTTTTTTTTAATTTAAAAGGCGTTCTTAAAATTGAATGAAAAGTTTCAGTTAGTTTTAACCATTTTTGTTTGGATAATAAAATTTTAAGTAAAATTCAAAATTTTGGTGGAATACATAATTTAATTCCAAAACCTAAAAAAATTGTGGGGAGGATGCAGGGAGGTAGAAAAAAATCCTTGCAAAGCGTCGTAAGTTTGCTTAGTAAAAAACAGGACTTAAAAATTAAAACTTTCCTTTTTCTATAAATCAGTAACTTATTTACCAACGTATATTTTTTCTAAATTAAACGTTAACATTGATAATCCAACATTATATTTCGCACTTGTTAACAGGTTTTCTTGAATGTATTGGTATTATTTTCTAAGTATTGATTAATTTCATAATTAATAATGAGTTGATGAAATAACTAAATTATATATAATATTGTCATATTAATAATATCAATTATAATATTACTAGGGGAAAGCCTGTCGTACAACAGGTGTAAGTGTAAAAATGAAATTTTGTTAATTTGATTTTATTTCAAATTGTTAATTTTTTTTTAATGTACAAAAAATTTAATCGTTATTTTTCAGAAATTTTGTGAATATTACACTTGTTATTGGCTGTATTCAAAAGCAAGATTGTACGCTTTTACCAGAATATTTATACAGATGTGTACCTGAAATTCTAAATTAGGATGAGTTTTAGAGTTTGGTTCAAAATCAAGGTATTGCCTTTTTCCAAAACATTTCAAGTTTAAAATTAATTCAAAATTTCACATAGGTATACAAGTTGAACTATAGACTTGCCGATAGTTATTAAAATTTTATTTTATTTAATTTAAAATACTCTTTTATTTAAATTTTCTCTTGCTCCGCTATTTAGAATTTAAGCCGCTAAAAATTATTTCAATTTTTCTTTTTAAATTAAAAAACTTTTTATTTAACATTTTTAAATCTTTCTTATTGAACGTTGAATTAGAAGAGAACAAAAATTATAGAAATTATTTTTATTCCCAAAAGCTTCACTTGTTGCTGCCACGTGAGCCCTCATTTGTGAGGACCCGAAATTAACTTCTTTCCCACATTAAATTGCTGATCTTTGCCAAGGCCAAGTAAAAATTTAAAATAAAATTTCGAAATTTTGTTTAGTAAATATTTTTAAGTTCAATTGTGAAATGAGATTTGATCCTTTTAATAATTTTTTTGTGAATTGGATTATGTGTGTTAACTTTAACTTACACACATATATAAATATTCTGTAAAACGGAAATACCCTGATTTTGGAATACAGAATTTATCTTTATGTAGTATTATTAATCGGCAGTTTCAACTGAGTAGCGAAGCCAAAACATTTTAAAAAATGAATTTTAAAAGTGTTAGTAAATGGTCCGGAGGTGAAAAAAACGTAGCATTAAATATTCATTTTAATTCACCTAAAGGTTATAAATTTTTGAGAAATGGAGTAAAGCTTAATTTGCCCCAATTTAGTTCCCTTAATAGATGGATCTCCATCAATTATTTAAATATAGGTCTTAAAGACAAAAATATAAATGAGTTAGGTATTATATTCTCAGAAAAAGATTTAATTGAAAGGGAAACTGTATTCGATGAAATAGCCATTAGAAGGGACCGATACTACAACTACGCTGACCATTCTTGCCATATTTACCGGGACAGTCTTGTATTTGAGTTTGCTGCCCCGCAGAATTTTTTTTTTAATACGGGACATTATATAGCCCCGTATTTAGTATTTTGTCCCGTATTTTCCCCATATTCCAATGATCTATTCGACTTTGAATGCAACTCTAAAATTCCTCTTAATTCAGAATCTAGCATATAAGTTAATAAAAAGTATTTTTAAAATTTAAAAAAATAATAAATTTGTTATTTAACTTTATTGTTATAGGTAAATTTTATAACTGAAATGCAATTTTCTTTCTTAAGACTAATTAATTGATTTTCTAATTGCAACATATGAATGCAATGTTATTAACTGTGTGGGTTTCAGGTTGTGGTTCTTCCTTTTTTGATCCTGTAAGGCGGTAATCGTTATATTCTGTTTTTGAGGACTTTTTGCCAAGAGAAAGGTAATTACTATTGTGATAATTATAGCAATAAGTCCGTATGTAGTGAATTGGTGGATTCTATTTCTATATTCGATTGATTCTATGGTTTTTGTTTTATTAATTTGTAGTTCATCCATCATTTGAAGTGATAGTAAGTTTTTATACTCTTTTTCCTTTGGAGTTTGTTGGAAAATTGCTAGTAGTATGTGTGATCTGCATATTTCTCTTGAATGAAATATTTTATCTCCTACTGCAATACTTGAGTTATAGAAATTTATGAGGAACGTTTCCACGAGGACTTGTTTTTCGTTATCTACTATTATCGTTCCATTAAAACCCTTAAGTAAAATTACTCCAGGTGATATTTCTTCTATTGGTGGCAAATGCTGGTTGTTCATCTTGCTGCATGTTGCTTCTGAACTCTTCAGTAGCTTGAGGATGCAGCTGGTGTTGGTTAAATCGACGACGTCATTAATGTCCCAGAGAGAAAGAAAGTTATGTGTTTTACATTTATTATTTTCTAAATCTTAAATTTTGTTTTCAAATATTATATCTTCGTACAATGTTTCTATAGCTAAATTTATATTTTTGATTGGTTTTAACATGAGTTTTTGATAATTTTGAATATACGTAATAGGAACATTTTACAATGTATAAAATTGATTTTGAATTGGATATTACTTCTACTTCTGAATAATTAAGTGCTTCTTCAATAGTTAAAAAATTTATATTTCTTTTGATAATGTTTCAATAGCAATATTAATTTCTTCTTTACTTAATATTAAACAATTAATGAGACTAGTTTGACCCAATGAATAGCATAATTAACATTTTTAAATTTATCTTTTAATAAACTTAGTCTAAATTGAATACCCATAATAATTTCATTGTTTATTTGAACATCTGTTTCTAACAATTTGTTTATTTTATTTGCTAATTTAGTAATTTTATTTATTCTTTTTTCATATAAACTGTTTATTATAATCTGATTATTATTATTTTTTAATAGATTTTTCATTTTTTGTTCAATTGTTATTAAATCTTCATGGTCGGGGGATCCAGCAAGCCATTTCCAAGCTGATCCTTAGAAATCTAAAGATCTTTTTAATGTTTTATTTTTAA
This sequence comes from Dolichopus griseipennis, assembly GCA_963082915.1. Classification (NCBI taxonomy): domain Eukaryota; kingdom Metazoa; phylum Arthropoda; class Insecta; order Diptera; family Dolichopodidae; genus Dolichopus; species Dolichopus griseipennis. Next base: position 44,737,767 of record OY720444.1, on the reverse strand, counting down.
ATTTTCAATCATATTTGTAATTTGTTCTATTTCATGGGATAGAATTGGGTAAAGGGTATGACAACTATTAGGATCTGTGTTTAGTTGTTTCAGCATGTATCTGATGGTTTCTTCGTATTTATCTAGATCTATTGCATGAATACTTTTGAAGTTTCCAGTTCTTATTTTGCTATTCCCACATCTATGGCTACTAAGTCAGAGTTAGAAAAATCTAGTATTTGAACTTCTCCAACTACGAGAGAGTTGAAAAACCTAAAAAGAAGAAAATATGTTGCGATTAGTTTTTTATTTATTTTTTTATGTATAATTTTTCCGGTTTGTTTAAACTGTTGTTTGGTTATTTTCGGTAACTATTTCCTTTTGGTATTTTGGAGAAAGTTTAGAGACTATGTTCTTCCTAACATAGATAACGTCTCCTACGTTATAGTTTTTTATGGGTTGACGCTCTTTATTATAATTTTTATACCCGTGCATACATATATGAACATCGGGTATATTAAAATTACTCCTCCGTTTGTAACGCATCGAAATATAAGAGCTAGATATAGTGTCAAGGGTACGTATCGAATCAGCATCGAAAAGTGAATCGATCTAGCTATGTGTGTCCGTCCGTCCGTCCGTCCGTCCGTCAGCACGATAACTCAAAAACTATAAGAGCTAGAGTTCTGAAACTTTCACAAAGTAATTTTTAGACAATTTGTAGGTTCCCTATTGTTTTTGGTTAAAATCGGACCAAGGCTTCGAGGAGCTGCCATACAACTTTTTTGCACCAATATGAATTTCTTCAAAACTAATTATACTACGGGGATGAAAATTACACACGGTTAGTTTTATAATGACTCCGGCACTTATATGAAGTTTCAAAATGTTAGGGCCCCATTTTCGGGGGGCTGCCATACAACTTCTTTGCACCAATATGAATTTCTTCAAAACTAATTATACTACGAGGCTGAAAATTACACACGGTTAGTTATATAATGAATCGTGCACTTATATGAAGTTTCAAAATGTTAGGGCCCCATTTTCAGGGGGCTGCCATACAACTTCTTTGCACCAATATGAATTTCTTCAAAACTAATTATACTACGAGGCTGAAAATTACACACGATTAATTATATAATGAATCGAGCACTTATATGAAGTTTCAAATTGTTAGGGCCCCATTTTCGGGGGGCTGCCATACAACTTCTTTGCACCAATATGAATTTCTTCAAAACTAATTATACTACGAGACTGAAAATTACACACGGTTAGTAATATAATGAATCGAGCACTTATATGAAGTTTCAAAATGTTAGGGCCCCATTTTCGGGGGGCTGCCATACAACTTCTTTGCACCAATATGAATTTCTACAAAACTAATTATACTACGACGATAAAAATTACACACAGTTATTTATATAATGAATCGAGCACTTATATGATGTTTCAAAATGTTTCGGCCCCATTTTGGGGGGCTGCCATACAAGGTTTTCGATTCAATAACTGTGAATCTAATGAAGCTATAAGGTTAAAATTAAAATTGGCCAGGTAAAGTAATAGGGCAAGTTAGTTGGCAAAGTTGGACATCACTCGGACCATCGGAATTTTAGGGTGGGCCATTTTTTTTTTTGTTTTTTTTTTTTTTTTTTTTTTTTTTTTAAGCTAAAGTTATGGGACAATGAATGAAAATTTTGTTTTTTGTCTTGTGATTTTTTTTTTTTTTTTTGTTAATTTTTTTTTTTTTTTTTTTACGTCTAAATTATGGAGTAATGAGTTAAATGTATAAGGGAAGTAAATTACGGTTATTTTATACACCATAGTGGGTATGCACGGGTATCTAAAAGTTGACAAGGGCAACTATAATCTTCCTCGTTTTAAATCTATTTCCCGTTTTGTTTTTAATTTTTCTATATTGTCTTTCCGAGTGAGCAGGATCAGAGTATACATTTCTGCCAAAGAATACTTCTACTGGCTTCTGTTCTGTAGTTGAATGTATTGAATAATTGTATGCGTTGACTGATCTTTCTAATAGTTCTAGGAATGACTTATGAGTGTTTTCTGTTTTTAAGCACCTCATGATTTCTAAAATGTTGGAATGAAAACGCTCCAGTTGCCCATTTACTTCACTGGATAATGGGGGCGTCGTGTAGATTTTTATACCAAGTCCGTCTTCCAGCATAAATTTGATAGTTGCGGAATTCAATGCTTTTTCGTTACAATCATTTCAGGTTATCCGAATGAAAATAGTATTTCCCTGAGAGGCCGTTTGATATCTTCTACGACTTTGGATTTGATAATTTTGAATTGAGCATATTTGGAAAATTTATCCAATGCTGTCAGTACTAGTTTTTTTTTCTGTAATAAATATATTTATGTGAACAATGTGGATGTTGGAATCCAGGATGTTGTGGAATCGGCGTTTTCCTTAGCTCAGCCTTGTTTAGACGCCTGTAATATTTGTTCTCGTTGCTTTGAGTTTTAAAAACATTGATAGGTGTTTTTACGTTAGGTATTAGGTTTTGTGATGAGCTTTCGTCGCTGTGTTCCGTGCTTGTCATTTCGTTAATTTGAGGAGGTCTTTAGAGAGCGTCCGCTCATTGCTTTCCCTGGTTTATAGTGGAGTTCATAGTTATACTCCTCTAGTATTGCCTTCCATCTCTTCATTTTTGCGTTGTTATTTTTGTTACTTAGTGCGTAGGTCAACGGTTGATGGTCTGTAAATATTTCCACTCTAGCTGATCCATATAGATAATTCCGAAGTGAATTTAGAGGCAAGTAGCTCTTTTTCGTTCGCTGCATAATGTTCCTCTTATAAATATAATATATAATAAATGATATAGGCCTTCCCTCGGACAATCCTAAAAATGAGCGGAGACCTTTCAGTGTTTTTGGCTGCGGAAAGTTTTGGATTGAATCTACTTTGGCAAGGTTAGTTTTTACACCTTCTCTGTTATTAGAAACCCTAAAAATTAAACTTCTGTCCGGAAAAATTCGCACTTGTCCATTTGGACTTTCATTTTGGACTTTTGAATAGTCTCGAATATTTCCCTTATATCTTTTTATGTGTTCCCTTAGTATATCATCCAGTGCCTTTTGGAATATTGATGGGGCATTCTTTAGTCCGAAAAGGAGTCTGGTAAACTCGTATTTCCCGTTGTTTACCGCAAAAGCAGTTTTTCGCGATCGGATTCTTTTAATTTTCTCTAATTTTATAGTTCTCTAATTCCAAGAAGTTTTGGCAATTTACCATTTAAACCTCTACCATTTAAACCTCTAATAAAAGTGTCCAGTGCTATATCTCGGTATGTATTTGTCAGTAGCAAAAGTGATACGTTACTAATGTCCATGCATGCTAGCTTGTTGAGAATGAGTGATATGTGAGAAAAATCATCTTGATAGAACTGTGGTATAGTAGAGTTTCCTGGAACAAGTGTTGTCATCTGGTATTTCAGGGTGCCCAGGTCTCGGTTATCCGCATAGTGGAGTGCAAGGCACTTAAGAATAGATTTCCAGTTTAATGGTGTGTTATATGACTCTAACGAAATATTTGCGTTTCCAGTTATTTTATTACTTATAACGCTGGGTATCCCAAAATATTTAGATGTTCGTACTAAAGGCTGGTAGATTTCCAAGATACGGTATACGCTCTTCTTCCAGGAACTAAATTCAACTGGGTCTCCTGAAAAGTCTCGCAAGCAGCACACTGTGTCTGGAATTTTGTCCATTTCGGCAACATTTTCTCTGTGTTCATCATCTATTATTTTATATTTTTGTTTATTCTATTTAATTAAAAAAAAGTATTTTTTCTACGAAAAAAAATATAGAATTTTTTTTTTTTTATCTTTCTTCTATTTTACAGGACTTTATTTTTGAAAAGTAAAAAAAAAATTAAACTTCTTTATATTAATAATTTCGATTCCTTTTAATTTCTAGCAATTATACTTTTACTTTTTTTTTTGTTTTTAAATTTCAAATAATATTAGCTTATAATAGTAATTCTAATTTATTTTGTTTAAAATTTTAATATTTTTCCTTTTTTTTTTATTTTAACTTTAAAAAATTTCGATATTTTCAGTAATTTAAGTAATTTTAATATAAATTATAAAAAAATATAAATTATAAAAAATTTAATTTATTTTATTATTTTATACATATAAAAAAATAAAATTTTTCAGTAATTTCTTTGTTATTTCAAGTAATTTCAATTTTATGAGAATTTTAATTTGCTTTTACTACTATTTATTCTAATTATTAATTTTCTCTTTTTTCTTTTTTTAATTTCTAATTTTAAACTATTAATTTTTAACCATTGATTTTTACTTATTTTCTTACAAACTTAAATAGAAATGCACTTAAAAACTTACATGAAAATAAGTGCTAGAGCCATATTCCTAATCTAACCCCGGTAAATGCAGATTATTCTTTTTGTCCTGCTTAATGTCAGGTGACTCAGGCTCCAAAATTTACGGTTTAACAAAAAGATCACTGCGGCTTTCCAAGGCCTTACAATTTTAATGACTATAGCTGTTGGTTCAGGATCACAAATATTTTTGAAAACACTTTCGGCTACTTGAGGCGACTCTTGGTTCCCATATTTTGAGTAAAGTTGAAGAATGTTGAAACACTTTCGACTACTTGAGGCGACTTTTTGTTCCTACTTTAGTGCACTTTCTTCTTTTTTTTCATTTTTGTGTATCCAACGTGGTTCGTCAGTTAATAAAAGTATTGTTAAAATTTAAAAAAATAATAACTTTTTATTTAATTTTATTGTTACAGGTAAATTTTATAATTGAAATACAATTTTCTTTTTAAGACTAATTAACTGATTTTCTAATTGCAACATACGAATCGGCAACGTGACATGTTTTCACTTGTGTTTATTGTAGACATAGCGTCAGCATAAATTGCCGCATGAAATATTTTATGGGAACGAATTAATCGTTGTAATTTTGTTAACTTTAGCATAATTTTATGAATATAGAAAATTTAAATTTGATACACGAGGGTTCTTTCCTTATTCCGTTTTAATTTAACACTTTTATATTTTTAAAAGGCTAAGAATTTTACCATAAAACATATTTTGTATAATATTTTATAAATTAAAAACAAAATATTTTTTTAATAAACGGTTATATTCCTTTTTTTTTAATTTTTATTATATTATATATTTTATTGAATTATTACCACAGGTTATATATAATTAAGATATTGTGTACAATACTTAAGTACTGGCTGCATTTATGTAAAATTTATTTTTAAATTTAAATTTAAGTGAATTATATGAAGTGTTCTAAATTTGTAATTGTATTTTAGAAATACATTTATTGCATACTTTGCGTTTATAAGCTTTTCTAATATGTACATAAACTAACAATTTAAAATAATTGCAATTTTGAAAAATTTTAATTATTAAATTATGCTTTGACGAGCTTTTTATTACAAAATTTTGGTAATAATTCAAATTTTTACACTTTTGTAATTGAATTGAAATAAATATATTTTCATTTATTTCAAGTTTTTTTTGATTTTTAATATTTTTAAATAGATAAATTAGTAAGATTTTGTAATATTTTTGAATAGATAAAGTAATCAGAAAATGATTTTAGTATTATAAAGTTAATCTGGTTAGCTATGTCTTACGATCAAACTAATAACAGCTTTTATGGTTTTAAAATTTATGGATATCTCATTAAATTTGAACCAAATAGGTGTAGGGTATTTCTAAGTCGGTTGCACCGACTGACTGTTACTTTACTTGTTTTACATGTACATTAGAAATGAGAAATATATTTTCCAGTTTAATTCTATCAATAATCTCATATATTCATATCAATTAATCAATACACAATCATATTCATATTCATTTAAATTTTTAATCAATATTCATTTTAAGTTATTAAAGAGAAAAAAAACAAATGGATTATTGCTTTTTTTTTTTCTCTATTTGGAAACGAAGACAAAAATTTAAGAAGGGTATGCTATTTGTTAATTAGTTTATAATGGTTAAATGTGCAGAATGTAAAAATTGTAATCAGAGGTGAGTCTGGAATTAATTGTGCTGGTGTATGTGCAAGAATCTATCACTCCGCAATAAAATGATCGGGTCTGGATCATTTTTTCAGTGGCAGGAAAGGAAAGTTGAACTAAGAATAACCAATACCTAAAAGAATACAAAGAAGAATTTCAGAATGCATTAAAAAGAAATGAAAACGAGGTTAATTATTACTTGTAGCGATAGAAAACAAATACTTGAAAAGAATATGGGAAGTAAAAAAGGAACAAGAAGAAGAATTGAAAAACCTTTATGAGTGTGTTAAAGAATTAAAATTGGAAATATTGAAAATTGGTAAAGAAATAAAAACAATAGTGATAGTAACTTGAAAGTAAATGAAGAAATTACAATAGTGGGTGAGGAATTAAAAAAGTTTGGCTTGACTGAAAGGGTACGAAAAAATAAAACTGAGCATACACAAAAACCGTTATTTACTACTATTGTGAAGGCATTGACAAAGCAGGATTTCGAAAAGAACATTGATCCATCAGCTACGAATCTTAAAATTTCAGCTTTTAAGCAAAAGCATAATGATGCTGTTGCTATTGAAGGGTCAAAACTATGAGGAAACGATAAAAATAAAGACATTATTAGAGGAAAAAATTAAAAAAGATTATGAAGTGGAGATACCGAAGCAAAAAAACCCTAGAATAGCTGTGTTTAATATTAAAAAGAAATATGATGAGTTGGAATTACTTGATAAAATAAGAATCCAAAATGATGGGTTGGAGTATGCTAAATTTAGAACGATATCATATATATCATAAAACTTAATCAATTTGGTCTTGGAACTGGATTTTCGTGGATGAAAAAAAATTATGGAAAAAGGTCAAATAAACATTGGATGGTATCGTTATACAGTTTTTGATAAGGCATATGTAAAAAGATGCTTTAAATGCAAAGGGTATAATCATAAATCTATGATTAAAATAAATCCACGGAAAAGGAGGTGTGTGCTAAATATTTAGGAGAGCATAAAAGTAATGTCTGTAATATAAGTCCAATAAATAAATGCTTGAACTGCATAAATATGAACAATAAATTACAGCTAAAATTAGATGTGAATCATAACATCATGAGTCTAAGTTGTCTAGTGCACGTCAACAAGTTAAAAAATTTAAAAAGTCAGATTTGGTGTTAGTCACTAAAGAATTTTAAGGCTGTGTATTTAAATATCCAGGGTTTACTAAATAATTTTTCTGAATTAGAAGTAATAATACAAGAAAAATCGTACGGATTTATCATGTTAAGTGAAACTCATTTAATCGCAGATGTAAAGAATAATGAAATCGAACTCAACGGTTATAAAATATTTAGATGTGATTCAATATCCAAACATACAGGTATTGTCGAATTATATGCCAAAAACAGTTGGCGAGTGTTAAATGAATTTTCAAACTAAATATAATTTTCGTTAACTTATACATATATATAAATATTCTAGAAAAAAGGAATGCCCTGATTTTGAAAGTAACTCTGACATCCATTCTAATTCACAAACCCACATATACACATATATAAATAATGCAGAACTAAAAACACGGATGATGCTGACCTAACTACAGAATCGCAACAAGAGTTAGATTATACCATTTGTAACAACAAACGAAAGAATATTCCTTTACTTCCCTTTTACTTTTACTAAACATAGCAAACATCCATGCAAAACTCTAATTCCATAATATTATGTCCTCATTGCTGGCAATTTCTTCAAAATGCTGATATACTTAATTAAAAAGTTCTACTTTTTCATAATAGTTTAAATATTTTGTTAATTAAAGTTTGAATTGATTTTTAGCACATTTTAAAAAAAATTTGTAAAAATGTGCTAATAAGCTTCACTCTATCCGTCCGTCCGTCCGTCCGTCCGTATGTTTACAAAACTTTTATACCGTTTGAAATAGAGTTAAGATATTTTAGCCACTGGTAGATATTACAAAAAAAATAATTTCGTAAAAGAATTTTTGTCTGTAGCCCCACCTGTTACGGAGCTACAGCCCCCCAAACTTTGAAAACACGGTGAAGTTAGGTCCTTGAGAAATTTAGCAACCTTCCCCATTGAAGGGCTCTTAGAACTTAAATAAAAAATTTACTGTTAGCAGTAAATTTTATAAGTAAGCAGTAACTTAGTCACCAGTGTATATATTTCCAAAATTAAACTCAGTTTGTAATACAATATAAATTTGAAAATGAGCTTTTTTAAAAATCCTTGGTGTTTTTCATCACTTGTTTTGAAGAAAAACAAAAAAATTAACTTATTTTCTTAATTTTATTTAAGTTGACTGTTATAACTTTATAAAATAGTATCAAATAAAAATACAGAATGTCAATCGGCTTTATTTGAGTTTTAAAATCAATTGACTTTAATTCATAAAAAATTGGAAATACAATTAACTTTATGTCCCTTAACATTTAGTCACATCACCGGTATTTCGTAAAATAATTTAAAATTTGAGCTAAAAAAAAAAAAATTGAATTATCAAAAGGTTCAACTATAAAATTGCTCTAATTCAGTATCTCGAAAATTGTATAAATATTCTGATTTCGTAATTAACACAGGGTGTTTATACTTTACATAGGTTTAAAGTTTTTCATATACCAATGCAAAAAACAATATTTTTAAAATTTCTTGGAAATACTGAATTTTACGTATTAAGGTCAGCCGCCCTCGAACCTCCATTATTTTATTTTTTGCAACCCGATTTTGCATCCAAAACTAAAATCAAAATTAAAGACTAAAGAGTCGGCGAAAATTTATTTAATATAATGCATTAAATCACTGGAACACTTATGTTGTATAATATAGCTCGCAGATATAGCAAACCAAATATTACAATCCTTACCAAAATTGAATTGTACCTATTGAAAATCTAAGACTTTTCTACGTGTTACAAGTCCTAGTATTATCTCATGTTTAGATTTTATGGGGAATGTATTAAGTGCCTATGGTATAGACAGGTTTATCAGCCTAACAGTTCTCTCTTAATTTGTTTTCATACATCAGCAGCTTTCATTATTCAATGTAGAGGGACTCGCACCCCCAACTCTCGTTATACAAATTATAGATTTTGTTTTTGTAGATTAGATTTTGTATTCAATTCTTATAACGCTCATACTTTTTACTTCATTTATATAAGGGATGTTCAAAATTGAGGTATCATTTTGATTTTGGCGCCATTTTTTTTCTACCTGGAATTTTTATACGAGGTTTCTTTAGGTATATTCTAAATACATTCCGGTTAGTTAATATTGAACGTTACACGAAGGAACAACGTGTTTTTGTTATTACAACATTTTTTGAAAATAGTAAAAGTTTTCAAGATGTAATCAGGAAATTTTGAACAAAATTTAGTAGAGAAAATGCTCTCACAAATTGTGCCATCAAGCTGATGGTTGATAAATTTCTAGGAACTGGAAATATTTTTTGTAGGGTTTTGTGAAATCGAAAGTGTATAGAAATAATCCTACAGCAATTCAAGAGCTTAAAAACAACATTATCGAGCAGATATCAACCATTGAGAACAGTTTATTGAACAACGTGATTCAGAATTTTGGTAAAAGATTGGAAGCCTGCCGAAGTAGTAGGGGGGGGGGGGGCCACTTGATCGACATAATTTTTAATTATTAACCGGAACCTTTTTGTAATAAATTAAAATAAAAATATATTTAATATTTCAAAAAAAAAGTCTTTTTTTATTTTTTATTTTATTTCATTAACCAAAACAAGGTTTTTACAAACAAAAAAAAAAAAAAAGAATTTCTTATACTATTATTCATAATTTAAAATTTTAAACAGAATTTAAGAAAAAAAAAAACAAAAAGTGTAAGAACAATTAACAAAAATTAGAATACTTAGGTCAAATTACAATACAAAGTTTTTTTTTACTGTACAAAATATTAAAAATTTAAACAAAAAAAAAAAAACATTCTTACCGAACAAAAAAAAAAAGCAAAAGCACTGTATGGGCGTCATTACTTATGATATAATATCATATAATATGTTAATATGTACTTGAACTTGAAATTATTATTAAGTTTACAAAATAGGTTCATTTAAAAATTTTTGCTTAAGTTTAAATTTAAAAGTGTTTCTAGATATATCTGTTGAAAAAAGATAACTATGTTTATTAAATGTAGTGCAACATCTGTTTATGGGTTCATTATTTGCGTATTGAGTTCTGTGAGTATTTTCAATAAAAAATTTAGTGTTTCTTGTTTGTCTAACTTCGTTATTTATTCTGACTTTATACGTTAGAAACTGAATATCAGTATTTTTATTTAAGAAAATTATAAAAAAAAGGAAGAAACTAAAGTTAAACTACCTCTTTTTATGTTAACATTTGAAAATACTGAGGACATTGATAAGATTTATAAAATAGAGTTTATTCAGCATATGAGAGTGAAAATTGAAGCTCTGAAAAAAACAAATCTGATTCCTGACTGTAAAAAATGTCAAAGATATGGTCACACACAAAAATTTTGCCAGCGTCTAGCTAAATGTGTAAAATGTACAGGGTCACATCTATCAACGAATTGTGACAAAGACAAAAAGGCTACGCCGAAGTGTACTAACTGCCTTGAGGCACACCCTGCAAACTATAGGGGGTGCGTAGTTGCAAAAGAATTACAAAAGAGAAAAAAAAAGTAATCCAAAACATACCAAAGAAGGTGCGTCGAATTCACCTAGCCCTAAATCTAGAAGCTTAAATCCTAGCAGGGTCATCGACGGTTTATCGTATGCCCAAGTATCACAAAACAGAGCAAAAGAACCTATTAGTGCAATAAAACAGAACAATGTAGCATTAGAAAAATTAGCTGAAAAAATAATAAAACGCACTAACGTTATGAATATAACTCATAGTACAAATAGCATTCATAAACCTAACACTAAAGCTGATAATAACATTTTAATGCAGATGATGCAAAATTTCTTAAATTCAATGAACGATATCTCTAAAAGAATAACTAATTTAGAAAACAATTGTAGCAAAAGCTATAGTGGTACTCCGAGAAAATTTCTGAATAATGGCCCAAAATAAAATTAGTATTGCTACATGGAACCCAAACAGCGTACTAAATAAAAAACTAGCATTAGAGCTATTTCTAAAAACTTAAAACATTGATGTGTGTCTCCTATCAGAAACTCATATGACAAGACAGTCAAAACTAAAAATAATAGGTTTCACATGTTATAATGCGACACACCCTAGTAATAAACCGCGAGGAGGTAGTGCAATTTTGGGGAAAAACTCTTTTCTACATCACGAAGAGTGTAAAATAGAAACTGACGAATTTCAACTCCCAGTAATACGTGTTAAGTCCCTTAAACAGGATTTAAACATTGGGGCTTTATATTGCCCTCCTAATTACAATTTAAAGAATATGATCCTTAAAGACCTCTTGAACCGACTTGGGGATAGGTTCATCCTAGGAGGTGACTACAATGCCAAACATATCGATTGGGGCTTAAGGCTTACCTCAACAAGAGGAAGAGAGCTAAGGAAAGCTATTAGAGAGTTGGGTTGCTATTTTCATTCTACAGGCGAACCAACTTATTGGCCTACTAATACAAATAAAACTCCTGATCTACTGGATTTCTTCATAACAAAAAAAATATCTCCAAATTTTATTAGCCTAGAAAATAATGAGGATTTAGCCTCAGACCATTCGGCTGTCGTACTAAACCTGCATGAAAAAATTGTTAAGAAACAAAATAAGCCTACACTTGTTAATAAATCAACAAATTGGTTCAACTTTAAACAAGAGATAGAACATAATATAAAATTTAAGGGTTAAAATAACATCTAAAGATGAAATAGATTTAGCAATTGAAAATCTTAATAAAATTGTCCAAAATGCTGCATGGAATAATACAAGAATGTAAATACATGACAGCAGGACCTAATTATCCTAGAGATATATTAAATGCGATTAAAGTAAAGAGAAGAGCTAGACGAAGATGGCATGAAACACGTGACCCAGCTGATAAAACTATGTCGTATAGAATAACGCAGAATCTTAAAAGAAGAATTCTTGAAATAAAAAACAAATCATATGAAAAATATCAGCTAAAAAAGAGAGAAATTACTCTTTGTGGAAAGCAACAAAGAGTTTGGAAAAACCTGTAGTGCCAGTCCCACCAATTCGGAAAATGGATGGTAAATGGGCAAAAAATAATAAAGAAAAAGCCGAAACATTCGCAGATCACCTGGAAGAAATTTTTCGGCCCAATGAAATAGAGTCAGACCTCTACATTGAAAATGATTTCAGAAGAAAAGAAAATGCCATTGAACTAATTACTCATATAGAAATGGTTGAAGAAATTAAAGCTCTGAAGTCAAAAAAAGCACCTGGTTTCGATCTAATTACTGCAGACATTCTAAAACAACTCCCGAAAAAAGGGATAACAATGTTAATATATATAATGAATGCTATGTTAAGGTTAAATTATGTACCTAACGTTTGAAAGGTGGCAGAAATAATTATGATACTTAAGCCAGGAAAGCCTCCAAATGAAACAAAGTCTTATAGACCTATCTCTCTGTTACCAATTATGTCAAAACTCTTTGAGAAACTGTTATTAAAAAGGTTGAAACCTATAATAGAAAATAGAAAACTAATTCCAAACTATCAATTTGGTTTTAGAGAAAAACACTCTACTGTTGACCAAGTACATAGAATTACTGATATAATTGAGAAAGCTCTAGAAGAAAAACAAATATGCTCCACAATATTTCTAGACGTAGCACAAGCATTTGATAAAGTTTGTCACGAAGGCTTTATTTATAAGTTGCAGCAACTATTACCTAAAAATATTTAGATATACTCTCATTATACTTAACTGATAGACTGTTTAGAATTAAACAGGATGAAGAGTACTCTATACTGAGAGAAATTAAAGCGGGTGTGCCTCAAGGAAGTATCTTGGGTCCAATATTATACTTGCTGTATACTAGTGACTTCCCCCAATTTCAAGAAATAACTGTAGCGACTTTTGCTGACGATACTGCAATAATGGAAGTAGGATCAAATGTCGGCGAGGCTACAAATAAACTACAAAAAGCAAGTGATAATTTATATCTTTGGACCAAAAGTTGGGAAATTAAACTAAATGAACTGAAATCAGTGCAAGTAAATTTTACAAATAAACCTATTCAAAATCCCCCAGCCGTACAATTAAATGGGGTAAATATTCCTCATGAAAACAAGGCAAAATACCTAGGAATGACATTAGATGTCAAGCTCAAATGGAAAGAACATGTCAAAAAGAAAGAATAAAATTAGAAGAAAAATATAGAGAAATGTATTGGCTCCTAGGTCGAAAATCTAAATTGCCAATAGAGTACAAAATTTTATTATATAACCAAATAATTAATGACCCTGCGGTAGGGGAATAGAATACTTCCGCAGTACGAACTGCTTGTCGTAAAAGGCGACTAAAAGTTCAAACAAAAATCCCGAAGCGACTGACTCGGAACGAGCGGCTCTCTGGTCTGCGTCTGATCCCTGAGGGACGGCAGTTAAACTCCTGGCAGTAGGTAAAATGCAACCAATATATAAAATAGAAAATATGAATAACGATAATAAAGAAATAAATCCGGTAGGGATATCTACCAAAGTGTCGGCAGAAGCCACGGCTGCCGGCGAGGGCTTTGCTGATCTTATAAGAAGGTCAGAGGAGTCGCCAGTGGCCCAAAAATCAAAAAACAATATAGCGGACCCATTTAAGAAGAGCGGAAAAATTAACAGATCACCACCGATTAGAGAACTCCAAAATGAACAAGCACTGTATAACAAATGGCAGAAGGCTGTCGAGTCGTCAGTGGCCCAAAAATCAAAAAACAATATAGCGGACCCATTTAAGAAGAGCGGAAAAATTAACAGATCACCACCAATTAGAGAACTCCAAAATGAACAATCACTGTATAACAAATGGCAGAAGGCTGTCGATGAAACAACACAACTAAAGAAGTTGATAAGCAATATGGAAAAACAAATACAGGATCTTAAAAATGAAATTACTTATTTAAAGATGCAGAAACCACAAGATGCAGAAACCACAGTTCTACAAGCTTCACAAGTTCAACACTTATCAAAGTCAGAAAACAGTAAAAAAATAGTATACTCTACAGATGAGGAAGAATTAGCGAAAGAGACTGAATGGATAAGGGTGAAGCAGAAACAAAAAAGGAAGTTAAATGACTCACTTACCCCTCCAAACGCAAAAAAGATGGACTATAAAACCACTCCAAGTAAAGAAACTACTCCAAAAAAGGTTATTTCGCCAAAAAAAATAACCGATCCGGAAAAAGTTAAGAAAAAACAATCTCCACCGCCAATAATTGTGGATGAATTTAATAACTATAACGAATTCTGCGAGAGAGTAAAAAAAGTAATAACAGAAAAACAGTTTGAGATGAAACTCCTTGGAAAGAATTGTATAAAAATCAATTTGTTAGATGAAGATGCTTACAGAACATTAACAAAAGCGCTATCAGAGTACAAATATAGTTGGCACTCATACGAAAGCAAACAGCAAAGGCCAATACGAGTTATGGTCAAGAACCTGCCTCACTCGTGTAAAACAGAAGAAATAATTAAAGATCTTGAAAATAGAGAATATAAAATAATAGGAGCTGCAAATAAACGTAGCTGGAAGAATATAGAACCATTAAACATGTTTATGTTAACCTTCAAAGCAGAAGAAGATATTAGCAGAATATACGAGATTAAAAGTATTCTAAAATGTATTGTGAATATCGAGCCTCTAAGAAAAAATAAGCTTGTAGTACAATGTAAATCATGCCAGGCATATGGTCACACACAAAAATATTGTGGAAAAACCCCAAGATGTGTAAAATGTGCAGGTAGGCACCATACCAGGGAATGTTTGAAACCTAAAACTGAACCACCAAAATGTGTTCATTGCGGAAATCAACATCCAGCTAATTATAGAGGCTGCATAATCGCAAAAGAAATGCAAAAAATCAAATTTAAGAATATGAGCCCAAATTCACAACAAAGGAATACTCCACAATACGCTAAAAAACAAATCAGAAACCATCTGCAAACGTCGCAAGTGAAGCAAGATTTCCAGACAAATAGAAGCAGTAAAACTTATGCCCAAGTTGTTGCGGGTAAAAAACTTAATAATAATAGCGAACAAGAAAATGATTTAAAACAATCCATTCTGCTTATACTAAAAAAAGTAACCAAAATAGAAAGTTCTATGGTCGATACGGATTGTAGAATAGGAGCACTAGAGGGCAGTACCAAAAACCTGCTTCGAAATCGAAAAGATGAATGAACTAAAAATTTTTTCATGGAATGCCAATGGACTGCTACAACACCAACAAGAGCTACAAGCAGTCCTTGACATAAATAATATAGATGTTTGTCTTATAGCAGAAACACACTTTAACAAACAAACGCATATTAATTTTCATGGTTATAAAGTTTATCATAGCATACATCCAGGTAACTCTGCTAGAGGAGGAAGTGCAGTAATTATAAAACAAAGTATACAACATTTTGAAGAAGCCAAATTTGAAACAGAAGAAATACAAGCTATGGCCGTAAACGTAAAATGCAAAAACTACTTTATTGTAGTAGCAAGTATATATTGTCCACCTAAGTACTCTCTGAAGAAACATCATTATTTGGATCTTTTTAAGAAACTAGGAAAAAAGTTTGTTATAGGAGGTGATTTTAATGCCAAAAATACACACTGGGGATCACGGCTAACAACAACCAAAGGCAGAGAATTATTCCAAGCAACAAGCGAATTTGGGTGTGAAACCATATCAACAGGAAAACCTACATATTGGCCTACAGATCCAAATAAAATACCTGATTTAATAGATTTTTTCATTATTAAAAACATTTCGAATAATTTCATACAGATAGAAGATAGGCAGGAAATGGACTCTGACCACTCACCAATTCTGCTAACTGTAAGTGAAAACGCTATTGAAAAGCAGAGCATTCCGATTCTCGCCAATAAATACACTGACTGGGAAAGCTTTAAAGTGTGTCTGGAAGAAAAAATACAACTAGCTGTACCGTTGCAATACAAAGAACAATTGGATGCGGAGGTGGAAAACTACATTAACGATATACAACTTACAGTGTGGGAAAATACTCCAGTAATTAAACAAAGAGTAAAAGAAAATAAATATCCAGCCGAAATCTTAGAACTAATTGCAATAAAACGCAGAGCAAGGAAAAAATGGCACCAAACTAGAGCTCCACAAGATAAAACTAGGCTGAATAATCTCACCCAACAACTAAGAAGAAGAATTAAGGAAGTGAAAAACAAATCGATAAATTTATATTTGGAAAAGCTAACAAATGATAAAAGTACTGATTACTCTCTTTGGAAGGCAGCTAAAAATCTGAAAAAACCTATTGCAGCTATTCCTCCAATTAGAAAACTGGACGGAAAGTGGGCGAGAGATAATAAAGAAAAAGCCAAATTATTTGCGGAACACCTAGAAAAGATATTTCAAGTAAACACTGGTGAAGAAGAGGAAGATCTAGATGTAGAACAAATTCAAGAGCAAGAGGAAATCGCATTAACAAATCCAGCTGAAGTGAAAAAAGAAATTAAAAACAACATTAAATCTAAAAAAGCTCCGGGATATGATTTAATAACCGGACAAATTCTGAAGCAGCTACCAGAGAAGGCAATAGTTAAAATAACAAATCTTATAAATGCTGCATTCAGGCTGAAATATGTGCCGAAATTGTGGAAAGTGGCCGAGGTCATTATGATACCCAAAGCAGGAAAACCACCAAATGAGATAACGTCTTATAGACCAATCTCATTGCTACCTATAATGTCAAAACTATTTGAAAAAATTTATTTGAGAAGACTAAAACCGATTATTGAAAGGAAGAATCTAATTCCGGACCACCAATTCGGCTTTAGAGAAAAACATGCAACAATAGACCAGGTACACAGAATAACAAACACTATTGAAAAAGCTTTAGAGGAGAAGAAAGTCTGTTCAGCAATCTTTTTGGATGTGACTCAGGCATTCGATAAGGTGTGGCACAAGGGATTGAATTGTAAACTGAGAACAATCCTTCCAAAAGAGCATTCGGAAATGATAGAAAGCTATCTATCAGACAGATACTTCTACATAAAACAAGAAGGAGAATATTCCGATCTTAAAGAAATCGGTGCTGGAGTTCCTCAAGGAAGTGTACTCGGTCCAATACTGTATCTGTTGTATACTTGTGATTTTCCTGCACTTGAAAATAATATAATTGCGACGTTTGCTGATGATACAGCGGTTTTGGCTGTCGGAGAAAATAATGAAGAATCTACAGAAAAACTGCAGAGAGCTATGACAAGAATCCAAAATTATACTAAAAGGTGGAGGCTAAAATTAAATGAAGGTAAGTCAATTCATGTGGATTTCACAAATAAAAAAATTGACCATAAACCAGTATATATAAATGGTCAAGAAATACCTTATTCAAATACTGCCAAATATCTTGGTATGACATTAGATGCGAAGCTTCGCTGGAAAGCCCACATCAAAAACAAGAAGGAAGAGTTACAAATCCGTTATAGAAAAATGTACTGGCTCATAGGTAAGCATTCTACCTTGACAATACAAAACAAACTTCTGCTCTATAAACAAATATTAAAACCAGTATGGTCATATGGCATCCAGCTATGGGGATGCAGCAAAAAGAGTAATAGAGATGTTATTCAGAGGTTCCAGAATAAAGTTCTAAGAAATATTGTGAACGCGCCCTGGTTCATCAGAAACTATGACCTACATAGAGATATGCAAATAGAATTTGTAGATAAAGAAATCCAAAATTTTGCAAGAAGTCACGAAAAAAGACTCCAAAACCATGTAAATGTCGAGGTAGTCCAGCTTCTGGATAATACAAATATAGCCAGACGACTCAAAAGAGTAAAGCCTTTTGAGTTAGTGTAGCTATAATAAGAGAAAGAAACAGTTAGATAGACATCGCTGGATGGAATCTACATTTAAAACTAAAATAAAGCCAGAAGAAAAATTGCTCATTAGCCCTATCGGACTAGATCGCAATAGAGGAAAGGTGTGGTTTAGTGGGTAAGAATCCCACACGCAATGTCAAGCTACGGGGCTCATTGTGTCTTTTGAAGATTCCATTCCAACCTACGTAAAAATAAAAGAAAAATAATTAAGCCTATCTGGTTGTGCGGCGTACAACTTTGGGGCTTTGCCAAACGAACACATATTCAGAGAATTCAAACAAAGCAAAGTGCTACGTAACATGTTGAGTGCTCCCTGGTGTGTACGAAATTCCGATTTACATAGGGATCTAGGAATTTCTATTGTTAGCGATGAAATAAAAAAATATGCCATAAAACATAAGACCCACTTAGAAGGTCACATAAACATAGAAGCGTCAAAACTTATAATATCTTCAAATGTCAATAGAAGGCTTAAAAGAACTAGGCCCCTCCAACTAGCGATAAATTCAGATCACCTTAACGGAGGTTTGTAATTCCAGTAGATCATAAAAAGTTAGCGCAAAATTAATGGTTAATCTCTAAGACTAGTTTTAATATTTTAAAACAGGGAGGGTGTTTTTAGTCTGTTAAAGTCACACATAACTGTGGTTGCGCTCAGTATCTTTCGATGATTTCCACCATCCTTACCTCAAGACAAAAAAAAAAAAAAAAAAAATGTTTGGTTCTAGGTTTTCGTTAATTTTATTTAAATCTATTCTTTGTGTTATATTTATGTATCTTTTGTCGTGTATTTAGCAACCAATTTATCTTCCATATATCTTCTAAAGGGCTTAAGCTAGGGTCTTAGGGACCCATATATCTTCTAAAGGGCTTAAGCTAGGGTCTTGAAATTTTGGGAGAAGTTGGGACTCCAAAATTAGTAGGAGTCGGTTAACAAAATTTTGTTGTCACGCCCCCTGTTAAGGAGCTATAAGGGCTCGAAAATTGAAATTTTGCTATTTTCAAACACCTGTAATTTTAACACCTGTTAAAATTTTTTTTTACAAATATACAAAATTTACAGCTGCAGCATTATATTTTAACATATGTTAAAGGTTTTTCTTAAATTTGAAAGGGTATCTTTAAATTGAAAAAATTGTTTCTTAGTCTTATTATATAATATTTCGTAATTACTTCTACCGTTAATTAAAATCACGACCGTACGCATTAAAAATTAAAATTTTACTTGAAAAGATTTTTTGCCTTTTTTATGAATTCGAAAAACATGCGCAACTTTCCATTGAGTAGGATTAATACCCGAAGTAAAAGAAAGATGGAAAAGATGCGCACAAATTTCGAAATGGAGGTATATGTGTTTTTGAGGAGTGTATTTTTAATACCATCGGGATCGGCTGATTTTTTAATATCAAGATTTTCCAAGATTTTCATCACTGCTCGCGTCCTAAAGTATATTCTATCAAAGCAGCTAACTTCTAAAATATATAGAAGCCTTTGAGTTGACTGAGGCAGTGATGAGTTAGAATAGATTCGATTGCAAAACAAATTTGCTTTTTCTTTTGAATCTGATACAATGTGGCTGTTTATTTCACATACCATACTTTTCAGGGTGTGTGGTTAGAAACAGATCAAAGAGGTAACCTACTTGATCAGCATGGTCAGAGATTTTAGTGGAATTTTTAACAAGTTTAGAAAGGTGAAGTAGAGTGGAAAATAATTCAACTTGTTCAAGAGTGTTGAAAACAATTTTTTTTTTTATGTAGATGGCGATGCCTATTTTCGGAACGAAGTGTGAAATAAGTGAGTAGTCGTTAATATCGAAGTTAACATTGTGACCACTAACTTGAATCTTACATACAGCAAGGATTACCGTCATAATTTAATTTAGATGACCCTCTATGGCATGGAAGTTCGTTTGTAAAAGCGAATATTAAAAAAATTAACATTAAAATTGATAATTTGGTTAGAAATTAGAAAGAATAGAGAAAAGCTAAAAAAAAAATTTCAAGGAAAAAATAAAATTAGAAATTAAACATTAAAAACAAGTGAAGAATCAGTCTGTAAAGCATATCATAAAAGCTTTTATTAGTTTGATCGTAAGACCCAGTTACCCAAATTAACTTTATAATACTAAAAACATTTTCTAATTGTTTTGTCTATTCAACAATATTAAAAAATCTTACTAATCTAATTAATTTTACTAATCAATTTAGTTCCAGTTTCAAAATTGGAAAAATTTGATTAGGTTTTTATCACAAAATTTAATAAATCAAATTTTTCAAAATTGAAAAAATAAATTCTTGGTATATGTACCTATTAGAAAAGCTTACAAATGCAAAATATGTAATAAATGTATTTCTAAAATACAATGACAATTTTAGAACTTTTCATGTAATTCATTTAAATATAAAAATGAATTTTACATAGATGCAGGTGTTACCTTTGAACACAACTTAAGTAACGTACATAATGTCTTCATTATATATTACCAATAGTAATTATTATTAATATATTTATATAGGATGAGGTGTAACAAACGCATTCAATTAAATGTGTTTTCTTGGATGTGTTTAATTATAATATTTATTAATGTTTTGTTGAATGTGTTTTATTTTACAAAATAAAATGTCCAAAATTATCATAAGCAGGCCAAAAAATATTTTATTTATTTTTAATAAAAACAAAAACATAAACAAAGTAAAAAAAAATTAAATAAATATATGAAATTAAATTTATTTATTAGTTTATGAATTAGTTCATTTCAGTTTTAAAAATCACAGATGATTTTCTGGAAATTATAAATAGTAAAACATTTTGTAAATAAAAATTAAGAGGACTATGCTTCACAGGAACATTTGAGTAGTAAGTCTTAATTATTTTCATTGAAAATACGAAATAAGGGCGATTGCGAAGGGCGAATCAAAGTAATTTCAAAGTTTCCCTAATATCTCCCTCATCTCTGCCTCATATCTCCCTCATCTTTCCATAAACACCTGTGCTCCAAATTTTAAGCTTATATCTGCTCTGGTTTCGAAATTATACTCGTTTAGCCTCAATTCGATCAAATTCTTCTAGAATCTGAACTCATTGTCCGATCTCGACTAGAACTAATCCCGCAGTACTTTCATTACTAGTAACTTAGAGTTTAAATTTCATAACTCTTTCTGAACCATAACTCCAACTGATCATAAGTTAGGGGAACCCGTAGGAAATAAAGGACTTCTGTATTTGTTTGAAGTTACTATCTTTATCATTTTCTAAGATATGCTTTAAGGTCTTCGGAATCGTGTGGATGTTCAGCGACCCACTACTCAGTCAAGGACACTAAGGGAATAAGAAGAGACATCCTGATACCAAATGTGGAGGTTCTATTTTCTTTGGTTTCGGAATTATGCTCGTTTGGCCTAAATTCGATGAAAAAGTTCTAGGATCCAAACCGATGAGCGAGAGATCGGTTTATAACTACGTCCAACAGTTTTTAACTTGCACGATATAGAATCTATATAGAAACTATATGTCTCTTATTGTAGTAGATAGAACCAAAAACTCAATCAAAATAAAACTTATATACAATTACATCTAATTAAAAATAAAACA
Organism: Dolichopus griseipennis; assembly: GCA_963082915.1. Lineage (NCBI taxonomy): Eukaryota > Metazoa > Arthropoda > Insecta > Diptera > Dolichopodidae > Dolichopus > Dolichopus griseipennis. The sequence goes on along the minus strand of OY720444.1, from coordinate 44,716,159 downwards.
ACATTTGTAATTGTAACTATGCAAAATAATTTAATACAAAAAAAAAAAAGTATTACTAATGTAGTTGAATACACTCAGAAATTATTAATTTAATAACGTTGTTGTTTTGAGTAATGAGAGTTTTTAACACATAAACATCTATCCATGGGAAGGAGAAAATTAAGAGAATTATTATTTCCAAAAAATAAATTCTTTAAGTATTATATTTAATTATTGTTAACAAAACAAACCGGTGAGGGATATTCAAAATTTAAAATAAATTAAAAAAAAAATCCCAAAAAATTAAGTTAAGTTATATTTATTTTAAAAGTGATACTTATCTAAGAATTGCCTCCATTGAAAGAGTGGCAATGTGGTCCAAACCAAAAATTGAAATAAAATAAAAAACCTTCACAAATTTCTAAACAATTTTAAAGGCAAATATGGCGGGGACTGCATATGGGTGAAATCGGACAATGGTTTCGGGTACTGGAATCTTTGAAAAGTTCAATGGCTAATGAACATATACTTAAAAAACACCATAACTAAAAACCTAATGACGCTATTTTGATGAAATTAAAACTCTAGGTTACTAGTAATAGAAATACCGCAGGGGATTGGTTCTTGTCGAGATAGGACCATGAGTAAGGATTCTAGAGGCTTTTGATCGAATTGAGGCCTAACAAGTATAATTTCGAAACTAAAAAAGATTGAACCTTATATTTGGGGCACAGGTGTTTCTTCTTATTTGTTTTATATACGTGAAATTTAGGATGAATTAGAATAGCGGTTTGCGTACCACCCCCACTACTCCCAACATCGTAAAGCATATATTCGAAATTCATAAAGATAGAAACTTCAAATTTGATACACTGTTTCCTATTTCCGTTCTTATTTAACACTTTTATATTTTTATAAGGATAGAAATTTTACTAAAAAACATAATATTATGTATTATATTTTCTAAATTAAAAACAAAATATTATTTTAATAAACGACTTTTTTTTTTTTTTTTAATTTTTATTATATTATATCTATATTTTATTGAATTGTTACCATAGGTAATATATAATCAGGACAATGTGTACGATACTTATGTTGTAAAATTTATTTTTATATATAAATGCATTATATGGAAGTTCTAAATTTGTCATTGTATTTTAAAAATACATTTATTGTATATTTTGATTATTAAATTGTGTGCCAAAAAGTTAGCGAAAGCATCAATGGTTTTAACATTAAAAACCATCAAATTATACAAACTTTTATATTTATATTATTATAAATAAATATTTCTTTTGAATAACTTTGAGTTTAATTATATAACTTAAAAATTATTTAAAATTGAAATAATTAATCAAGCGTACTAAATCATTCTACAGTAAATGCACTACAGCTAAAAATCCTGAAAAGAAGTAGTTGCAGCATGTTTATAAAATTTTATTGAATTAAATAACAAGTTTTAAATATGTAATTTTGTGATTGTGATTTTAGGGATCCATTTATTTCAACTTTATTTGTTACTTAATATTTTTAAATAGATAAATTAGTAAGAATTTTTAATATTTTTGAATTGATAAAATAATTGTTTATCAATTCAAAAATATAGAAAAAGAAAATGTTTTTAGTATTATAAAGTTAATTGCGTTAGCTATGTTTTATGATCGAACTAATAAAAGCTTTTATGGTTTAAAATGACTTATGGACTTCTCATTAAATTTGAACCTAATAGGTGTAGGGTATTTCTAAATGACTGATTGCTTCTTTACTTGTTTTTTATTTTCGTTAGCACTTAAAAAGATTAAAAGTTCCAGAATCCGAACCCATGGGCCGATTGCACCTGCATGCAATCCCCGCCGTACTTTAAGTTCTATTAAACTACAGTTAAAATATCATCAAGATAGCTGTATTAGTTTTTGGGATATCTTAGGGACTGACGGACTGACATAGGCATGATAAGAAGGGATGGAATAGTTAAAATTACGACGGAAAGTTATGTACCTATGATCGTAAATGTAAATTCGAAACTCTCCAAGTGAGGATCGAATTGATTATAGAGTTGGAGGCTAGGATTTCTTGTCGTTTCGTGTTATAAAGGTAGGAAAAGTTCCTAGGTTACAAATATTAAAGTTACTACAAAGAAAATAATCAAAAAGTAACTCACCCCTTTCGTTTGTATCGGTGCTTCCCTAAAAAAAGTTGTGCGCATTTGCGTAAGAACCATTATCAGACCAACCGTTTAACTGTTCAATGACATTTGTTAAAATGTCTGAAGGAAGTTGGCCTTAAAGGTTATTGGTTTAATACGCAGAATCGATCCGGTAAGCCTCGTTGTGAAGTTCCAAACTAATGGAGCGTTGAAATTTGCAGAAGAAAGATATTAAACCTTTTCTTTGCTAAAATACAACATCTTACTTTATTTATTTTGTTACGCTAGTACAGATAGTACTATGCAATCCCGAGTTCAAAATTTTTTTCCTTGGTCACCCAGAGTTTCAGGATCAGGACCCTTCTCTATCCATCTATTAGTGAGAGATCCTCACCGCGTGCTGATACAGTGTGGACCTGCTTCAGTTTCTGCTGGGTATAAAATCGACAGACCTTGCTCCTCATCGTTCTTGTAGATTTTGAGGATTATGATCCCCAATGACCTCCTTTGTCCATACAACAAGAGAGAGAGACCCATGATTCAAGACCACAATGGCTTGTCGATAATCTCAAGTTCTTGTTTTCCACTATTAAAACTTTAATAGAATAAAAAATATGAAAATATATTTTTTTTACAAAATTTTTTAAATTTTTTCAATTTGAAAATTAGGAATATCTAAATAATAAATTAATGCAAGATAAATTAATAAAAAATTAAAAAATTAATTTTAATAATATTAAAATTTTAAATACCTATTAGATTAATTAAATTTTTAGCATAAAATAAGGTGTAATTTTTGAACTTGTGTAAAATAGTTTATTAAAGTATCAAATAAAAACTGCACCCATACAAAATATAAAAAATAGGTAAAAAAATTTTAATTAAATTATAAACTGAAAAAATAAACAAAATAGACTACACAAGTAAAGAAACAGTTACTCTGTGCAACAGACCTACAACTATTTTGTTCAAATTTAATTAGATAACCATAAGTCATTTTAAAACCATAAAAGCTGTTTTATTGTAAATTAGTTTGATCGTAAGAAATAGCTAACCAAACTAACTTTATAATACTAAAAACATTTTCTAATTACTTTTCCTATTCAAAAATATTACAAATTCTTACTAATTTTTCTATTTAAAAATATTAAAAAACAAAAAAACTTGAAATAAATGAAAATATATTTATTTCAATTCAATTACAAAAGTGAAAAAATTTTAATTATTAAATTTTGTGATAAAAAGCTAATCAAAGCATAATATATTTAATAATTAAATTTTTTTAATATTTCAATAAATTTAAATTGTTAGTTTATGTACCTTTTACAAAAGTTATAAACGCAAAAAATGCAATTAATATATTTCTAAAATACATTTACAAATTTAGAATTTTTCAAAAATATAAAAATAAATTTAACATAAAGTACCTTTGAATATAGCTTAAGTATCTTACACAATGTCTTAATTATATATCACCTATGGTAATAATTCAATATTATATATGATATAATAAAAATTAAAAAAAGGAATTTAATCGTTTATTAAAAAAATTTTTTTGTTATCAATTAAAAATTTTGTTTAAATTATGGTAAAATTCTTAGCCTTTTAAAAATATAAAAGAGTTAGATAAAAACGGAAATAGGGAAGAACCCTCGTGTATCAAATTTAAAGTTTCTATCTTCAAGAATTTCGAAGATAAACTTTTTAATTTTTGGATTCCTTCGGAGGCACCTAAACCACCACAACAATTAATTTTAAATTTTGGGGAGACATACGAAATAGAAAATACATTCTTTGGTTCGAAATTATATTCGTTTGGCCTCAAATCGATCAAAAGCTTCTAAAATCCGAATTCATTAACCGAACACGACTAGTAACCTAGAGTTTAAATTTCATCAAAATTGCAGTTCCCGAAACCATGGTACGACTTCGCCTATATGCAGTTCCCGTTACTTTCAATACTAGTTAACCCTTGTTCACAATTGGAAAGCTCTATCTGGATTTTAAGTTACTATTTTTATTAATTTTGATGATAACCTTTTAAACCTTGGGGGATCTAAGAGGGGTATTGAACCACCATCACTCCGATTGATCTAAAATTAGGAGGACGCACAGGAAATAGTAAAGAACACCCATGTACCAAATTTGAAGCTTCTACATTTGTTTGAAGTTACTATCTTTATTAATGTCGAAAATATGCTTTAAGATCTTCGGAACTATGTGTCTGGTTCCGGACCCACTAATCCGATTGAACGTTTTATCTTAATTTTAAGTTACTGTTTTTATAATTTCGATTATAAGCTTTTAAAATTTGGGATATTTAAGAGGGGTACGGAAGGACCACTCCAATTGACACAAAATTAGAGGGACACGCATGAAATAATATAGAACACCCTTGTGCCAAATTTGAAGCTTCCACATTTGTTTGAAGTTACTATCTTTATTAATTTCGATAATATGCTTTAAGGTCTTCGAAAATGTGTGGCTGGTCCCCGACCCACTACTCGAATGGGGCCCAAATTTCAAGGACACTAAGGAAATAGGAAGGGACACCCTGATACCAAATTTGGAGGTTCTATCTTTATTGGTTTCGGAATTATGCTCATTTGGCCTAAATTCGATCAAAAACTGTTCCCCCCGTAGTGTCATTACTAGTAACCTGCTGCACAAGTTTGATGGAGATAGCGCATTTAGTTGTTGAGATATCGTGATTTTTTATACCCTACACCTATAGATATGGAAAAGTATTTATATTTGTGATCAGCGTGACCTCCTAAATCGATATAGCCAAGTCCGTCCGTCCGTAGGCACGATAACTAAAAAAAAAAATAGAACTATCTTGATGAAATTTTCTCTTTTTATTTCTTTAGTGTCCTTGAAATTTGGGACCAGTTGGAGTAGTGCAGAAACTTTAAACAAATGTAGCAACTTTAAAGAAATGTAGAAGCTTCACATTTGGCACAAGGGTGTTCTTTACTATTTCCTACGTGTTCCCTTAATTTATGATAAATTGAACTGGTGGTTCAGATAACTCTCTAGGTTTAAAGGCCTATCATCGGTATTAATAAAAATAGTTACTTAAAATTAATATAGAACGTTCCAATTGTGTACAAGGGTTAAAATGTGAGATGAGGACTGCATATGGGCGAACTTGTACCATGGTTTCTGGTTCTGAAACCTTTAAAAATTTCAAGGGCTTACAAACATAATATATCTATTTTATGCTATTTTGATGAAATTTAAATTCAAGGTTTCTAGTAATGAAAGTAACATGGAAATTGGCTCTGGTCGAGTTCGGATTTTAGAAGCTTTTGATCGAATTTAGGCCAAACGAGTATAATTTCGAAAGCAAAGAAGATAGAACCTTATATTTGACACACAGGTGTTTCTTATTTGTTTTGTGTACTTGAAATTTTGGATGAATTGGAATAGTGGTTTGCGTATCAACCCCACTACACCGAAGACCATAAAGCATATATTCGAAATTAATAAAGATAGAAACCTCATATTTGATACTCTATTTCCTATTTCAGTTTTTATTTAACACTGTTATATTATTAAAAGGCTAAGAATTTTACTATAAAACATATTACGTATTACATTTTATAAATTAAAAACAAAATATTTTTTTAATAAACAGCGAAATTTTTTTTTTTTTAATTTTTTTTACATCATATCTATATTTTATTGAATTATTATCATAGGTAATATATAATCAGGAAAATGTGTACGATACTTATGTTGTAAAATTTATTTTTATATATAAATGAATTATATGGAAGTTCTAAATTTGTCATTGTATTTTAAAAATACATTTATTGTTTATTTTGATTATTAAATTGTGTGCCAAAAAGTTAGCGAAAGCATCAATGGTTTTAACATTAAAAGCCATCAAATTATACAAACTTTTATATTTATATTATTACAAATAAATATTTCTTTTGAATAACTTTGAGTTTAATTATATAAAACATTAAAAAACGAGGAAGAGTGTGGTAGATTAGACTGTGTCAACTTTGGGATACCCATATGACCGTTATATAAACATTATATCATTATTATTATAAACATCAATTACTTTTGGCAAAATTTCAAACATAGCAGCTTTATTAGGTGTAGTAATGTTCATATAAAAGAAGGAGTATTATGGCAGCTACTCGAACCCTCTGCAGTAGACAAACCAAATTTTGCAGTAACTTTGGCCATTACACTAAACTATTTTTGGCAAAATTTCAGACACCCAACTTCAATAGGTATAGAGCAATGCTCATATAAACTCAGAAGTTGTATGGCAGCTACTCCAACTCTTTGCAGTAGACCAACCAAATTTTGCTGTAACTTTGGCCATTACAATAAACTGTTTTTGGCAAAATTACAGACACGCAGCTGTAATAGGTACAGAGTATATTACTCATATAAAAAAAGAAGTTGTATAGCAGCTACCCGAACCCATGGACCAAAATGGCTGGATTTAAATAGCGATGACGGCTCTTGCAAAAAAACGAATTTGCGAAAATTTCAAGATCCTAGCTCCTTTAGTTTTTGAGTTATCGTGGTGACATTTGGACGGACGGACAGACAAATGGACGTATGGACGGGCAGACGGACGGACGGACAGACTGACGGACGGACATACATAGCTAAATCGATTTATTTTAAGATTCTGATCCGATCCATACACTTGAGTATATATCTACTCCCCTCCTTCTCTGCGTCACAAACGTAATGGCAAATATTATTATACCTTGGACTATATAGTGATACAGGTATTTACTTATTATTTACTACTTATTAAAGGAATAAACTTAAAAATTATTTAAAATTTAAATAATTAATCATGGGCACTAGTTCATTCAACAGTAAATGCACTACAGCTAAAAATCCTGAAAAGAAGTAATTGCTGCATGTGTGTACAAATTTATTAAATTGGATAAAAAGTTTTAAATATGTAATTTTGTAATTGTAATTTAAGAATCCATTTATTTTAAGTTTATATGTTGTTTAATATTTTGAAAAAGATAAATTAGTAAGAATTTTTAATATTTTTGAATTAATAAAATAATTAGAAAATATTGTCAGTTTTATAAAGTTAATTTCGTTAGCTATGATCAAACTAATAAAAGGTTTTATGGTTTTAAAATGACTTATGGACTTCCCATTAAATTTGAACCACATAAGTTTTAGGGTATTTCTAAGTCGCTTGCACCTACTGACTGTTTCTTTACTTGTTTTATTAGTTCATTAGCAATTGAACCGATTAAAATGTACAGGTTCCGAACCCATGGAACGATTTTGCCCATTTGCAATCCCCACTGTACTTTCAGTCCTAGTAACAGTTAAAATATCATCAAGAGAGATCGATTATTTTTTGAGTTATTGTGCCTACGGACGGACGAACATAGTTACATCGACTCAGGAGGTCACGCTGATCACCAATATATATATCTAGCTCGCTTCCTTTAGGTGGTTACAAACACCATACCAAATTTAATATACCCCTTTACATATTCTATAGGTGTAGGGTATAAAAAACTTTAATTTTTGAACTTGTATAAAATAAGTTTATTAAAATATCAAATACTACCTTCTTTCAACAAATCCGCACTTTTATACCCTACACCTATAGATATGGATAAGTATATATATTTAGTAACTTATTTATTACGATAGAACGTTCCAATTGTGTACAAGGGTTAACTGTCATTTAAAGTACATCGTTGAGCGTATACTGCATATGGGCGAAATCAGCCTATGGGTTCGGATTCTGTACCTTTTAATCGACCCATGGGAAACGAAAATATATAAAAAATCACGATAACTCAAAAACTAATGTCGCTATCTTCATCAAATTTGTGCTGCAGGTTACTAGTAATGGAACTACGACGCATATTGCGTACGCTCGAGATTGGACCATGGGTTCGGAACTTAGAAATTTTTTATCGAATTTAGGCCAAACGAGCATAATTCCGAAACCAATGAAGATAGAACCTCCAAATTTGGTATCAGGGTGTTTCTTTCTATTTCCTTAGTGTCCTTGAAATTTGGGACCAATTGGAGTAGTAGACCAAACACAGTTCCGAAGACCTTAAAGCCTATTTTCGAAATTAATAAAGATAGTAACTTCAAACAAATTTAGAAGTTTCAAATTTGGAACACGGGTGTTCTTTACTATTTCCTGCCCGTTCCCCTAATTTTGGATCAATCAGAGTGGTGGTTCAGTACCCCTCTTAGACCCCCAAGGTTTCAAAGTTTATCATCGAAATTAGTTAATATAGTAATTTAAAATTAAGATAGAACGTTCCAAATGTGTACAAGAGTTAACGAGTATTGAAAGAAAGACGGGGACTGCATATGGGCGAAATCGTACCATGGTTTGGGGATCTGGAACCTTTGAAAAGTTTAGACCTAACAAACATATATCTTAAAAACACCATAACTCAAAAACTAAAGCCGCTATTTTGATGAAATTTTCTAGGCTTGTAATGAAGGTACCATAGGAATTTGTTCTGGTCGAGTTCGGATTCTAGAAGCTTGTGATCGGTTTGAGGCTAAACGAGTATAATTTCGAAGACAAAGAATATATTTCCTATTTCCTATGTGTCCCCGAAGTGTTGACTTAATTGTAGTGATAGTTCAGGTGCCTCCTAAAAAATCCCAAAATTAAAAGCTTATCTTCGAAATTCATGACGATAGAAACTTTAAATTTGATACACGAGGGTTCTTATATTTTTAAAAGGCTAAGAATTTTACCATAAAACATATTTTGTATAATGTTTTATAAATTAATAAGAAAATATTTTTCTAATAAACGATTAAATTTCTCTTTTTTAATTTTTATTGTATCATATATTTTATTGAATTATTAGCAGAGTTGATATATAAATAAAACATGGTGTACGATACTTAAGCTATATTCAAAGGTACTTGTTGCATTTATTTAAAATGTATTTTGATATCATAATATTTAATCGGCTTATTTTTTCCCATACAAATACAAACATCCTTTTTCCGGATAAACTATAAGACCAATTTTAATGAAACAACAACCAAAAGAAAGGTTTTTATTGTTTTCATAGGACAATGATATTTTTTTTTTAGAATATTGCGTTTTTTCAGGTGAAAACCCGTCTTGAATTTAACGTAAATTTGAATTTAACGGTCACGCTGTTAAAAGTTAAGGCTTATGACACTAATATTATGCGCCGACTTTCTGTGTAAAAGAAATTCATTTTCGGTTGTAACTCGCAGCTCAATCAAACTATTATAAATATGCGCCGACTTATGTCTTTCTTTTTTTTGTTTAGTTCAATATTCAATGAACAAGGAGATTTAAATTTTTTTAAAATTTTTTTTTTGTTTTTGTTTTTTCTTTATCTTAAAAAGTGAACGAAAAAAATGAGTTGATGAAAGCAATACATTTGGTTTATACAGTAGTTTTCATTTATAACGAACTCGGTGCAATTTTAATTATAATAAACTTTACACTTTTTGATAAAGAATTAAATTTTACCTAAAAATGAAAGTTTTTTATTGCATTGATATTTGTTTTATTTAAAATTATTATATCTAATTATGTTGCTTGGTGACTAATTTAGTATTTTTTTATTTATTTTTGAATATAAAAAAAATCATAATAACGCATCAAAAATACAAAAAAAATTTCATTAGAAGAAAAAGCTTGAGGCTTGAGGCTGACACATCAAATAAAATTTTAGCAAATGAGTTCGAAGTGTCTATTCTAGAATCAGCACATTCTACAAAGTTCAAGTTTTATACTAATTTTTCAAAATTCACAGCATTCTTTTAAAACGACATTCGTTTATTACGACGAATATTTTCCGTCCCATCATGGTCGTTATAACCGAAAAGTACTGTACTTTGTTTTCGTTTGCTTAAAAATTTTTTTTTTTTAAATCGTATATTGTTGTTGGTTTTTGTTAAGTTTTTTGTAAAATAAGAAACCGACTTCTGATAAATAATATTTCTTAAGAAAAATGATTTGTTACTTATGGATCAACCAAATTCAGCGTGTACGGCGTTCAGTTTCTGTCAAAAAATTTTGAAATAAATTGTTATGTAAATAAATTTACTTGAAAGCATACACGACGTACTGTACCTCGGAGTTTTAAAATTTAAAAATTGACAAAGCGTATAAAAATATTGTAATTGTTTTTTCTTATGTTGCTACGATTAAATTTTAAAAATAAAATATTTTAAAATAATATTTTTTTAAAATAATTTTTTTTAAAACATACCTACATATATTCAAAATAATTGAAATATGTTTGCAAAAAATTAAAAACGAAAAATCTTTCTTAAAAAAATAATTTGCAATTTAAATGATTTTTTCCTTTGGGCCTAACCAAAATCAACGCTTATGGTGTTTTAAATTAGTAGTTAAGTACATGATATTACATGAGAATAACTTACTGTACCTCGAATTTTTAAAATTTAAACATTGAAAAAGCATATAAAAAAGTTATTGTTTTTTCTAATGTTGTTATTGTTCTAAAAATAAAATATTTTAAAATAATATTGTTTTTAAAAATACCTATATTTTTTTAAAAAATATTTTACATATATTCAAAATAATTGAAATACCTATAGTATGTTTGCAGAAACAAAAAAATAACATTTCTTAAGAAAAATTATGTGTTCTTTACAGATCAACCAGAATAAACTCGTACGGCATGCAGTTTCTGTCAAAAACATTTGAAATAAGTAGGTATGTTGTGTACCGTACTTCGGAATTTAAAATTTTAAAATTTGACAAAGCGTATAAAAATATTGTAATTGTTTTTTCTGATGTTGCTACGATTTAGATTTCAAAATAAAATATTTTAAAATAACATTTTTTTTTTAAAAAAACATACATTCAAAATAATTGAAAATACCTATAATATGTTCGCAAAAAAAAACTAAAAACTTAAATAAAAGTTGACGTATAATTTCTGTCAAAAAATTTACAAATAAATAGGTACATGAATTTTCATGAGAGCAACCAAAATACGCGTTACGCGATGTACTGTAATCGAATTTTTAAAATTTACAAATTGACAAATGGTTTTTGGTTTTTCTTATATTTCTAAGATTATGTTTTAAAAAATATCTTACATTGAAAAAAATTCAAAATATACATACCTATTATATGAAATTAATAAAATTTTTTGTTCTAAATTAAAACGTTCAAATAAATTTTAGCAAATGAGTTCGAAGTGTCCATTCTAGAATCAGCACATTCTACAATGTCCAAGTCTTATACTAATTTTTCACAATTCACAGCATTCTTTTAAAACGACATTCGTTTATTACGACGAATATTTTCCGTCTCATCATGGTCGTTGTAACCAAAAAGTACTGTATTTTGTTTTTGTTTGCAATTTATTATAATACAGTAGGTACTAAAAAAAAAATTTTTTGTAAATCGTAAATTGTTGTTGCTTTTTGTTAAGTTTTTTGTAAAATTAAAAACCGACTTCTGAAATATGCAGAAACTGAAAAAAAAAAATAATATTCTTAAGAAAAATGATTTGTGTCTTATTGATAAGCCAAAATCAGCATGTACGGCATTCAGTTTCTGTCAAAAAATTTTGACATAATTAGTTATGTAAAAAAATTTACATGAAAGCATACGCGACGTACTGTACCTCAGAGTTTTAAAATTTAAAAATTGACAAAGTGTATAAAAATACATATTGTAATAGTTTTTTTCCTATGCTGCTGCGATTAAATTTTAAAAATAAAATATTTTAAAATAACATTTTTTTTTTAATTATTTAGTTTAAAACATACAAATATTCAAATAAATTGAAAATACCTACAGTAGGACAATATGTTTGCAAAACAAAAAAAATTATCTTTCTCAAAAAAAGTTATTTGTTCCTTAGGTCCCAACCTAAACAAAAGCGTACAGCGTATAATTTCTGTCAAAAAATTGAGAAATAAATAGGTACATAAATTTACATTAGAGCAGCGAAAATACGCGTAACACAATGTACTGTATCTCGGATTTTTAAAATTTACAAATATTGACAAAATGTATAAAAATATTATTATTGGTTTTTTTATATTTCTAATATTATGTTTTAAAAAATAATATTTTTTTACAATAATTTTTATTAAAAAATATCTTATATTCAAAATACCTATAATATGAAATTAAAAATATTTTTTGTAGGTACTAAATTAAAACATTCAAATAAATATTTTTGATAAATTAAAAATTGTACGCGCGTATCGATTTACCGATATTGGATATGTAGACAGACGTATTGACGTACTGCCGTATAAAAATTGTACGTCGTATGTTTTGATTTCATTCTAATAATTGAAAAGTTTATTTCACACTTTCAACATCGAATAATGTTTTTTTATAATAAAAAAAACTATTTTTAGTTTTACTTTGACAAAACGAAAAAATTTTATATATCAAAAAGTGTACATGAAGATTAGATAGGCGTAGTTTGTAAATGGAACGCTAATTTTTGTTTCAGGAGTACATAATTGTTAGATAAATCGTCATATATATATTTGACATCTTAAAACTACCTGTCATTTGAGAAGTTAATTATATTTAATAGTATTTAAATATTAATAAAGTGAAAAAATTAAGGCTTATTGCTGATATAAATATAAAGAATATTTTTTTAAAATGGAAGGGGGTAAGTGCTTATTGGTTATCAAATAAAAAATATGATTTAACATAACCTATTCAAGAGAATTTTAATTAAAGCCATCTGCCGGAAATTATTTATCTACTCTGTCAAATACTCTTTTACAAGGGCTGAAGTAGCTGACAATAGTTGAGAGTAGAAAAGAGTTTACTTCTCATAAAGGAATAAAAGCAATAATATTTATTTGTTTTAAGAAACTTATGAGTCATGGCTCATGACCATGTATAGAAATATATTTTTGTCAATAAAAAACTTAGGAAACATTAAATAAATAAACTAGACAAAAAGGTATAAAGGAAACTAGGAATTCAGAATCATTTTTCGCATGTTTTCAGAACTTTAAATAGGCGTACATTTGTAGTAAAAATTAAATTTAAAAATGAAAAAAGGGTATGAAAAATTTATTCTGTGATTTATTGAAAAACTTTTTTTTTTGCTATAAATCTTAAGATTGAGATTTAAAAAAAGACTTCGGTCAACTTGACTATTTTTTGTACTTCTGGCAGCTTCAATATAATATAATACTAAATACTAAACTTATGAATTATGATTTGTTAAATTTTGTTGCACATATTATGTATTCATAGAGTTTTTTAATTAGGATACAGAATACGTACAACATTGTTCATATCGTACTAAAATGTTTAGAAAACAGTACAGTTTGCTATATGAAGGACAGCATTAACTCGAATTTTGGGTTCTTGACTTCAATAAATATATGTATATGTTTAGAATTATGTATTTATTAGAATAATATTTATATGTATTTAGAATTTTAATTTAATTTAACTGTACCAATTTATCCTCTCTTTAAAGCGGCTTAAGCTATAGAAATAAAACTCAAAAATCGGTACTTAACAACGTTTTAATAATTAAAAAATATTATAAATTTTTTTTAAGCAAATTTCAAGCGCAAGAATTGTTGACAACACTGTTGGCATAACTTTTAGTATGTATAGTCTAATATAATTTACACAAAACGAATTTTATATGTTAACTTAAAAGCAAAAATAGCTCGAATTTCGAGCACAGGGCGATACTAGTTTATCTAAATTTGTAATTGTTTACACAATTATTGTTGTAAACATTTATTGCATATTTTGCGTTTATAATCTTTTCTAATAGGTACATAAACTAACAATTTAAAATAAATGCAATTTTAAAAAATTTGAATTATAAAATATATTGTGCTTTGATTAGCTTTTTATGACAAAATTTAATAATTAAAATTTTTTCACTTTTGTAATTGAATTGAAATAAATATATTTTCATTTATTTCAAGTTTTTTTGTTTTTTAATATTTTTAAATAGAAAAATTAGTAAGAATTTGTAATATTTTTGAATAGATAGTGTAATTAGAAAATGTTTTTAGCATTATTAAGTTAATTTGGTTAGGTATGTATTAATATCAAACTAATTACAGCTTTTATGGTTTTAAAATGACTTATGGATATTTCAATAAATTTGAACTAATTTACGGGTACTTCTAAGTCGGTTGCACCTAATGACTGTTTCTTTACTTGTTTAGTACTAATTTAATGTTATCGATTAACAATAATATTAATAATGTGGTTAATGATAGTATTGATACTGTTAGTACAAATAATGATAATAGTATTACAATTACTGATAATAGCAATACAGACAATAGTAATAATAATACTAGCTCTTTAAATACTTTATTAGTCACTTATTCGACTTCGAGTAATAATAGTTCTTTAACTTCAGTAACTTATTCAACATCTTCTATTGATAAAAATAAGTACTCTAATTTTGTACATGGTGGTATCCACAATAAAAAAAATAATAAAATTGTCAATGGTGGCAATATTACCAAGTATGCAAATGTATCCATTAATTCGGTTTCTCTTACAGATGTACTTGGAAAAAGTCATTCTAATACTGTAAATGGTGGTACAATAAAGAAGTGTTTGTTAAATCTCTTATGCCACCCATTACTTGAATGACTCAATGAATTCACAATGATTTGTATAATCGTGTTCTAAAAGATAAAACTCGTACTAACCTCAAAGTTTTAATTAATAACGGAGGACTCCCATCTAAATACGAACACTTATATAAGTTATATATTAAATTACACAATTCTATAGATGTTTCGGAAAAGATGTAAAAGATTATCTTAAATCTTATCGAAGTCACTGTGAGAGTAATTATTATAAACATTTAAACTCAGCTCGTGAAGTTATAATAAGTTTTTTCTCCCCAGCGCCTCGAAATAATCTTCTCAAAGTATCTATCAACCGTAACTTAAATAAATATAATATGTCTTTTTATTATCAATATGTTAGAGGCTTGAGAACAAAGACTAGGGATGTTTTTTAAATTCATCTATTTTAAATTTTGACGTATTTGCATTAACTGAAACGTGGTTAAATCCAACCATATTGGACTTAGAACTTTTTGATAACTGCTATACAGTTTTTAGGAAGGATAGGTATTCTGATCCATCCGATTATCCAAATGGTGTAATTCCTAAAGGGGGTGGAGTTTTAATAATAATAACTTTAATGCAAATCAAGTCAATGTCCCTGGATTAGAAGACCTTGAAGTTATTATTGTGAAAATTGAACTTCCTTCTAAAAATTTATATCTTGTTAACTGCTGTATTCCTCCTTCATATAATTCTGATATTTATACTTCTGGAGGTAAAACGATAAATTTTATTTTCAATTACTTTAGTCCTAAAGATGAATTGATTTTATGTGATGATTTTAATCTACCCAATCTTAAATGGCTAAAGCATGACGAGGAACATTTTATGATTCCGAAACATATTGGGACTGAAAGTGAATATGTATCTATTGATAATAAATACTAGTTATTTGTAACAAGTTTCAGAAATTTGTAACTTTCAGGGTAAACAACTTGATTTAGTGTTTACTTCTGAATGGAACAATTTAATTTTCTGCGAAAATACCTTCCCTTTAATAGGTATTGATAAGTTTCATCCACCATTAAGGATTACTCTTTATGTGAAATCACCAATCAATTCTGATCATTCTAATTCTTATGGTTTTAACTTTAACAAAGCTAACTTCGCTGCTTTAAGTGAATTCATTAGTTCCTTTGATTTTTATTCTGTATTTAATAATACAGATTGTTAATATAATGACAAAAAGGTTTTATGAAGTTATTTTTGAAGCCTTTCGGCAATTTGTACAAAAATCTAAGAACCGAAACCCTTTATTAAGTCCACCATGGCTCAATTCGGATTTGAGAAAACTCAGAAATAAAAAGAATAAAGCTTAGCGTTGTTATCTTAAATCGAAGAATTCGCATGACTATAATAAATTTAAAATTCTTTTTGATAAATTTAAATTATTGTCTAAATTACTCTATACGGAAGTTATTTCTTCAACATCTTCAAAATTAATATCAAATCCAAAATGCTTCTGGAAATTTGTTAATTCTAAGAGGAAAAGAGACGAGTTTCCTTCTCATATGAAGTATAATGGTGTTTCAAGTAATGATTCTAAAATAATACCTAATTTCTTTCGTGAATATTTCTGTTCTTCTTATAGTAATTCTATTTTTACACAAACTTATAATGATTTCTCTCATTTGGATTCTTTTCCGAAAACTACTTGGTCTAATATAAATATTAATGAAGGTGTAATTAAAATTTATTTAGACAAACTTGGGAATAATAATCTTCCCGGACCGTTCAAGCGCTTTGGCTATTCCCCTTTCAATACTGTTTAACTATTCTTTCAATTCAGGAGTTTTCCCTTCTATCTGGAAACACTCATATGTATAATTATCGACCAATTTCGAAAATTTTTTCTCTTCCAAAATTGTTCGAATTAAAAATGTATGATTCTATTCATAGTCTCTGTAAATCTTTTTTGGCTCATAATCAGTATGGATATATGGATAAAAAATCAACACTTACTAATCTTGTTAAGTCGGTTTAAACTTTTACAGATTATAGTAAAGCATTTAATCGATAATTAATAATTTCATTTTTGGCATTTTTCTTATGAATAGTTCTAACATATGAGTGTTTCTAATACTGATAAAGCTAAGGAAACTTGGTTTCCCAGATATTTTTGTGAAATGGGTTGACTCATGTGTATCTGATAGGACCTACAGTGTTTTATTTAGAAATATCACTTCTAAACTTTTTAACGCCAATTCCGGAGTTCCACAATGTAGTCACTTAGGTCCTCATTTTTTTGTAATCTCGGTAAACGATGTTTTTTCAGTTATTGTTAATAGTGAGCTTCAAATATATGCGGATGACATGAAAATTTTTAAGAAAATTGAATCTCTAAATGATGCGTTACTTTTACAAAATGATTTAGATAATTTTTTTAATTGGTGTTAAAATAATAATCTTCTTCTAAGTGTAAATAAATGTGCACTTATGTGTTTCACACGTCGTCTTAATCCGATTTGTTTTAATTACTGCTTGAACGGACTTAGCATTTCTAAAACAAATTCTATTAAGCTTAATTTTAAACTTCATTTCTGTTATATTATAAATAAAGCTAATTCTATGCTTGCTTTTATAAAACGTTGGTCTGACGAATTTAATGATCCTTATGTTCTTTTCTTGTTAGACCTGATTTAGAATATGCTAGCCAAGTTTGGTACGAGGTACACATTAATAGTATAGAGGCGGTGCAGGGAAATTTCTTAAGATTTACTTTGAGAAATCTTCAATGGTCAAACCCGCTGATCTTACCTCCTTTTGAAAATAGGTTTAATTTAAATTACTTGAAAACTTTAAAATTAAGACGAGAAGTTGCTGATGTTATTTTTATTTTATTACTGAAGTTGTAAAAGGTAACATTTCTTCTCCTCAAATCCTCAATAACATTAAAATCAATTCAAACATTCGTTTACGTAATACTAATTTATTTACGTTAAGTTTTTCATAGAACAAATTATGGCAATTATGAACCGATTTGATAATGAGTAATAAACACAAGAACAACATCGATTTCACACTTTCAAAACAAACAAACAAACTTAAATTTTATAAATAGAAATATAAAATCTTTTTTTTTTTGTATATATTTAGTTGTTTTTATTGTTCACTTAAACTTTAATTTAGGAAATATGAAATTGTAACTTAATTCACAAGCTTAATTATTTTTTTTATATGTTGTAAAAAACTAATTGTTAAAATTTTGTAAAGTTTAAGTTAAACTAATAAATAAATAAATAAAATCAAAGGAAATATTTTTTTCAATATATACTTTTATTAAAGTAGTACTAGCCCCCTAAAGTGTAGAAAATAAAAAATTTAAGGTAGATCTTGGAAATTTGTTACTGTGTTAATATAAAAATAAATTGCTGGTATAAGAAACAGTTCTTTTAATGTTTGAAAACTTTTAAGCTTAAAATTTTTAAAATTTTCACTAACCAAAAATTGATGGCAGCTCTTTTGCATTTAAAAGTGTTTTAATATAAAATATAAAAGTAAATGGCTGAAATGAAAGATAGTTCTTCTTTTTCTTAAAATTAATCCAGACAATTAGTTTAAGGAACAGATTTAGAATCTAATTTTTTAAATGACCTAGATATGATATAAGTAAAATAAAATTACCTCAATTTAAATAAAAACTTAAATTACTTATATTATCTACAAACCCATTTTTAGCACATTTTCAAAAAATTTTGTAAAAATGTGCCTATATAGCTTCACTCTGTCCGTCCGTCTGTCCGTCCGTATGTTTACAAAAACTTTTACACCGTTTGAAATAGAGTAAAGAAATTTTAACCATGGGTAGTTTTGGCAAAAAAAATAATTTCGTAGAAGGAATTTTTTTCTGTAGCCCCACCTGTTACGGGGCTACAGCCCCCCAAAGTTGGAAAAAGCCCTACATTTAAATTGTTATAACAAGAGTTCTGTTAAATATATTTTCAATCCGAAAACGGCAAACGATAGCTGGTTTCATAAACTTTATAAATATTTAAAAGGCAAATGTTTAGGGTTGCCATACAATACTAAAATTTAACATTACACAAAACTCAATTTTTGCAAAATTTTTGGCCACACATATCTTTTGAACGGTTCAACCTAGGGTCTTGAAATTTTGGGAGAAGTTAGATACTCAGAAATTAGTAGGAGTCGGTTAACAAAATTTTTTTGTCAAGCCCCTTATTTAGGAGCAATAAGGGCTCGAAAATTGAAATTTTGCTATTTTTAAACACCTGTAACTTGAACACCTGTCCAAATTTTTTTTTAGTGATATACAAAATTCAAAGCTCTATAATTATATTTAAACATGTGTTAAAGGTTTTTCTTAATTTTGAAGGGTGACGAAGCTACAGCCCCTGCAAATTCCAAAAAAGCCCTATATTTCAATTGATATAACAAGAGTTCTGTTAGGTTTATTTTCAATCGAAAAACGGTAGAAGAAAGCTGCTTTTATACGCTTTACAAAAATATTAAATGTATAGGGTTGCCATACGGTACTAAAATTTACCATTATATAAAACTCAATTTTTCCAAAATTTTCGGTCCCATATATCTCCGAAACGGTTTGATATAGGATCCTGAAATTGGGAGAAGTTAGATACTCAGAAATTAGTGGGAGCCGGTTAACAAAATTTTTTTGTCAAGCCCCCTGTTTAGGAGCTGTAAGGGCTCGAAAACTGAAATTTTGGTATTTTTAAGCACCTGTAACTTGAATACCTGTCCAATTTTTTTTTTATTAATGTACAAAATTTAAAGGCCCAACATCATATTTTAACATATGTTAAAGGTTTTTCTTAAATTTAAAAGCGGTTCCTTAAATTGAAGAAAGTGTCTCTCAGTTTTATACATTTTTGCTTAGCTTGTATTATTCTAAGTAAAATTCCAAATTTTTGTGAAATTCACAATTTAATTCCTAGAACCTAAAAAAATGGAGTGGACGGAGGGGGGAGGGAGTTAGTTGAAGTTAGATCCTTGAGAAACTTGGCAACTTTCCCCCTTGAAGGGCTATAACAAATTTAAAATAAAAACTTTACTGTTAGCAGTAAATTTTATAATTAAGCAGTAACTATTTCCAAGTAAATATTTCCAAAGTTAAACTCAGTATGTAATACAATATAAATTTGAAAATGTGCTTTTTTAAAAACCCTTGGTTTTTTTTCATCACTTGTTTTATTTAGGTAGCTACAAACCTTTTTTTTTTATATGAATAAAAAATTACAAAAACTTTCCGCTTTTGAAAAATCAGTTGACTAAACATTCTCCGACGATAACTATCTTCGAATAAACTAAATTTTACACATACATTCATAAGTTCATAAATTGGTGACAACACTTAAAACTTTTGAAATTTAGTAACAACAAAAAAATTTGGTTGACAGACGAGATTTGAGAAAATATAAAAATTCGCGATTCTTGTATTTTTTAATAAAGATTTTAAATTTTCTATTTTAATTTTTCGCTGTATCAATTCATGTAGCTGACTACTTATTTCAAAATTTGTTCTAGAAATTATACACCGAACGCGTTGTTCATTTCTCGCTGTATCAATTAATGTAGCTGACTACTTATTTCAAAATTTGTTCTAGAAATTATACACCGTACGCGTAGATTTTGGTTAGGCCCTAATGAACAAATCATTAAAATTACAAATTATTTTTTTAAGAAAGATTACCTATTTGTTTTTTTTTCAATTTTTTTTTGTATTTTTGATGCGTTATTATGATATTTTTTTATATTCAAAACTAAATAAAAAACACTTAATTAAACGGCAAGCAACATAATTAGATATAATAAATTTAAATAAAAGAAAGATCAATGTAAAAAAAAACTTCCATTTTTAGGTAAAATTTAATTCTTTGGCAAAAAGTGTAAAGTTTATTATAATTAAAATTGAACTGAGTTCGTTATAAATGAACACTACTGTATTAACCAAATGTTTTGCTTTCATTTCGAAAAGAACTAATTTTTATTTTCACTTTTTAAGATAAGGAAAAAACAAAAACAAAAAAAAAATTTTTTAAAAATTTAAATCTCCTTGTTCATTGAATATTTGAACTAAACAAAAAAAAGAAAGATATACATAAGTCAGCGCCAACAATCTTTTGATTTAGATTTAGCTGCGAGTTACAACCGAAAATGAATTACATTAACACAGAAAGTCGGCGCATAATATTAGAGTCATGAGCCTCAACTTTTAACCGCGTGACCTTTAAATTCAAAATTACGTTAAATTAAACGGCTTTCACCTGAAAAATTAGACAGGCTTTCACCTGAAAAAACGCAATATTCTTTAAAAAAATATCATTGTCCTATGAAAACAAAAAAAAACCTTTCTTTTGGTAGTTGTTTCATTAAAATTCGTCAAATAGTTTACCCAGAAAAGGGATATTTATATTTGTATGGGAAAAAATAAGCTGATTAAATATTATGATTTGTTTAAAGTATTTGTTACAATTCTAGTTTTTCATTACAGAAAACACAAAAATAGTAAAAATTCTGTAGGTACAGTAAAATTTTGTTGTTTTTTTTTTTTTTTTTTTATTGTTACAAAATCTTTATGTTAATGTTATGATTCGTATACGATTAGCTAAATCTTTTCACTAAATTGTAATAAAAACCGACTGCGCCAATAATAAACTTTAGCGTTTAGAGTTCTGTAAAAAACTAAACTTTATTTTTATTATTCTATTTCTTACATTTTTCATAAACTTAAATCTAAAGCTTAAATTATTGTTCGTCAGCATTTTTGACTTCTTACAAAATAAAATTAAGAAAATATTTATGTATTAGATGCTATGTTGAACTTAACTAGATCTTTTAATTAGGGTGTCAAATGACAGTTGGGAACAACTACATTTTAGGTTCCCACGTTATATTATAAACTGAATATAACAATATATTGGACACTTATTTGGAGCAGAGCATCACATTTTTATATAAATAAGAATAAAATATTTTTCTAAATTAATAATAACATTCATTTGCTATATGTTAATCCTTATATTATCTTCAATAACTTATTTGATCGTGTTTTCGTATTGCTTCTAAATTAATTTTTGATAAAATTATACAAACATTTTTTTACACATAATAGAAACACTCGAAGTCAATCAACTTTTATCTTGCTTTGTTGAAAACCGGAAAACGTCAAGTTTAAAAAAGTATAATTAATTAACACTTGAAATAAAACTCATTGAAAAATTGCATATATATCAATATTTTTAACAAATATATATAAAATTAAAAAACAAATATATATATTTAAAAAAATTAAAGGAGCGTATTTCATTCCCCTAACTAAAGTAGAGCAATGGCATTATTAAAGTTAATTCTTATAGTTTTACGCCAATACAAGTTAGTTTATAATAGAGATAGAATATAATAAAAATTTAAATTTAAATATAATATTTGAGATTTAAAACTAGAAATCCTAATTATAAACGTTGAAAGTAAAATTTAATTTAACATATTTTGAGATTATACAGCTTTAGCTAACATTGTAATTTAATTTTAAAAATTTTGTACTTTATTTCATTTAAATAACAATTAGACAAAAATAATTAAATTATGATCTAATTTAAAACTAATAGTCACAAAGCGTCACAAATGAAATGGAAAATTTAGTACACCCTTTGAACCACGTTCATTCAATTATATATTCTTTGGATAGCCAGCAATTTTCTATAAAACGATACCCTTGACACTATAGATATAGTGTCAAGGGTACGTATCGGCTCAGAATCGAAAAATTAGTCGATCTAGCTATGTGTGTCTGTCCGCCCGTCCGTCCGTCCGTGTATCAGCACGATAACTCAAAAACTAAAAGGGTTAGAGTCTTGAAAGTCACACAAAGTCATTTTTAGACAATTTCTAGGTTCCCTACTGTTTTTGGTTAAAATCGGACCAAGGCTTCCGGGAGCTGCCATACAACTTTTTTGCACCAATATGAATTTCTTCAAAACTATTTATACTACGGGGATGAAAATTACACACGGTTAGTTTTATAATGACTCCGGCACTTATATGAAGTTTCAAAATGTTAGGGCCCCATTTTCGGGGGGCTGCCATACAACTTCCTTGCACCAATATGAATTTCTTCAAAACTAATTATACTACGCGGATGAAAATTACACACGGTTAGTTATATAATGAATCGAGCACTTATATGAGCACTTATATTTCAAAATGTTAGGGCCCCATTTACGAGGGGCTGCCATACAACTTCTTTGCACCAATATGAATTTCTTCAAAACTAATTATATTACGAGGCTGAAAATTACACACGGTTAGTTATATAATGAATCGAGCACTTATATGAAGTTTCAAAATGTTAGGGCCTCATTTTCGGGGGGCTGCCATACAAAATTTTCTATTCAATAACTTTGAATCTAATGAAGCTACAAGGTTAAAATTAAAATTGGGCAGGTAAATTAATAGGACAAGTTACTTGGCAAAGTTGGACATCACTCGGACCATCTTTTTTTTTTTTTTGTTTTTTTGTTTTTTTTTTTTTTAAGCTAAAGTTATGGGACAATGAATGAAAATTTTGTTTTTTTTTTTTTTTTTGTTAATTTTTTTTTTTTTAAGCTAAAGTTATGGGACAATGAATGAAAATTTTGTTTTTTGTTTTGTGATTTTTTTTTTTGTTTGTTAATTTTTTTTTTTTTTTTTTACGTCAAAATTATGGGGTAATGAGTTAAATGTATAAAAGAAGTAAATTACGGTTTATCTTATACACCATAGTGGGTATGCACGGGTATCTAAAAGTTGACAAGGGCAACTATAATCTTCCTCGTTTTTTAAATAAAATCAACCATTAATTCCCTCCTAATATTATATAAAAAAAAAAAAAAACTCTGAAAATGTGAAAAAAAATATTTGTCCCACTCAAAAATTTGGTGCTAGTAAGGTTTAACTTTTCCTACGCACTTGCTTTATCAAACTTTGTATGGCAGCTTACTATAATGGGTTTCCAAATTATTCAAAATTTCGAAAAACTGCTGGTGATATTATATTAGATATTGCTTTTAATTTTCAACTATCTAGTCTTATTAGTTGAATAGATATTTACTACGGTTTCAACAGTCTCTAATGCAACTACACTCTATGGATCCTTATTATTTTGAAATTTCGTAGAAGTGCTTGCCTTATTATATAACTTAACATTTTTAATTCACAACCTCCTAGCATAGTTAGTTTTGATAAAATTAATATTGGTTTAAAAAGTTTGTAAAGCAGTTAGGTACTTGAAGCCTTGGTTCGATTTTAACGAAAAGCAATAGGGAAACTACAAATTGTCTGAAAATCTCTTTGCGTGATTTTCAAAACTCTAGCCTTTTTACTTTTAGAAGGCGTATAACTCTAATATCTGGAGGTCTGGTCAGAATTCCGCAAACGCGACTACTCTGCATACTAAACGATCCCGAATAAACGCGTACTCGGTGACGAAAATGTGGGGAAGGGCCTTAAGATTCACAAAAAAATCCTTCTACAAAACTAAGTAATAAATGAATGAATATTTGAGAGAAGAAGTTTCATCTAAATTATAAATTTATTTTTCGATACACCTTTACAACATGTAGTTTAATTAGGCGATGTGTCATATGGACCATGGATTATTATGCCCTTGGACAATCTGGTGGGCTATATATCCCAACAGAGGTGGGATATATTACCCAAATATTGTAGGAGGTATATATCCCACAGTCGGTGAGACACATTACCCTAAACGAAATATAGGATTTAATGGCTGACCTAAAATTGAAGGGTAATATATTACACCACAACACCACAAAAATCTTTAGCATATTATGACTCACCAAACATTGAAGTTACTTTTTAATTTGTGTTGAAAATTATTATATTTTCATTTTAAAAACAAAAATTTGGTATCATGTCACAAACAAAAAAATCCGTGATAAATGCGTACATTAGTAGGGATTTTGAAATACTATTCAAAATCAGGGTAGTCGCTATTTCCAGAATTTGCAAATATTGTGTATATTCCAGAATCTGAATTTGGAGGGTTTTTATAATAAAAATTAATAATATTTTAATACTATTGTATGCGAGATTCTGAATAGAGAGCGATTTTATAGTCGGTTACAAAATTAAGGTTATGTACATCTCCTGGTTCGTTCATAGCTCTGTTTTCGTAACCAACTATAAAAATCCGTCTGAATTTAGAATGTGAATATATTTTGATTATATGTAAAAGCCTTTCTGAAAACCTTGTAATATAATAAATAATATTATTAATTAATAACTTTAAGTTGTTTATGTAACAGAAAGCCTTATTTTTGGGACTTGTTTTTTTCTTTTTGAAATGTTTTAAGAATTTTTTTAGGTAGGTCATAATATCCTAAATGACGGCTTTTTGTCCAATTTTGGTGGGTCAAAAGATCAAAAAATATCAAAAATTATTTCGATGATATGTTTCACCAATTTAAGGATATTATGACTCATTGATAGTGAGAAATTATGCCCAAATTGAATTTTGGGCAATGTGTCCTAATTTTTGCAATGGCAGAAATGTAATTTACACATATTATTAAAACTGAAATTCTAATTTGTTACAGTTCTCTTATAATTTAGTTTTCTTATTATCAAGCAAATTGCCTAGTAAGATGCCAGCTTTTTTGTTGGGTGTTGGGGATAGTTAATATCCAATGGGCATACAAATTGTTTGCTGGTATTTTCAAATATCAATTATTTTAATAATTATTTATTATAAAGCTAGATTTATATGTATAACAGTGAGACAGAGTCAATAAAAACTTTGTCTGTCAAATATTCCTTAATCAGTAGTTTGTTTAGACAATGTAATACTAGAAATCTACTGAATGGTCCAGTCAATCCAACTTAGTAAAGGCTGGCCCGCATTTGTTTAAGATAACCATTATGAGTTGAAAATATATTAATCATATTGATGCATTTATAAAATTGCAAACAATGGAGAAAAATTTTATTTATTATTATTTTATACAACAAATGGGAAAAATCTCTATATTTTTAATACTAGTAATGACATTAAATGTATTTATTTCAACTTTTATTTGAATTAAATTGAATTTTATATAATTAAAACCGTTCTTTAAGATGTAGCGACATGTTTAAAAAAATTTTTATTTTGTTTTTAGATCTTTATTAAAACGATGTTAGTATTTTGGTCATAAAAATAATCTAAATATAGTTTGCTCTCAAAACGTTCATATTTAAGATTACATATGTAGTAAACAACATCCTGCAATTAAGTATTTTTATGCTGAAACATTGGTTTGGTTGTTAAAATATAGGATCAAACAGAAAGCGTATATTTGAAAATTCTTCTAATAAACAACTTTAAATAAAATATACTAAATATTATAGGCACATATGTTCATTAAATTTACAAAGTATACCGCAATTAAAACTTTCAACAAATTATAATTTTTGTTAAATTGTTTACTAAAATTTTAGTTTTAGATAATTTATTTTTAAAATAAAAAGTGCACAACTTAACAAAGAGCACATTTCCTAAATTACGCAATGTTCTATATTGTGTTTTGGGTAAAAAAGATATATAAAATTAACATTTAATATTATAGTTTTTTTCTAGGTAACGTGTCATGTGGCCCTTGGCCATTATGCCCTTGGGCAATATGTCCCACCAGAGGAGGGATATATTACCCAAAAATTGTTGTGGGAATATATCTCACATTGTAGGAGGTATATATCCCACAGTCGGTGAGACACATTACCCTAAATGAAATTTAGTATTCAATGGCTCACCTAAAATTGAATGGCAATATATCCCACCAACTATGGGTTATATCATCACAAAAATCTTTAGGATGTCACCAAACATTTAGTTAATTTTTAATTGGTTTTTTCCATCACTTGCTTATACCATTTTTGCTTAGATAATAAAATTCTAGGTAAAACTACAAATTTTGGTGGAGTTCACAATTCATTTCCTTGAACCTACTAAACTAATGGAAATGTGGGGACAGGAGTGGGGTGGGCAGATCCATCATAAGTTTGCTAAGCAAAAAATTGGGAACCTTTGGAAATTGAAGGGCTAGAGGTCTTTAAAATTAAAACTTTTATGTTTTTATAAAACGGTAACTTATTATTACAACAAACATTTACAATTAACGTTTCAACATACACTGTTAATTGTAAATGTATGTTGTAAATTAAACGTTAATATTGAAGTTCACACATTATATCGCAATTGTTAACAGGTTTTCTTGAGTGCATTGGCATTATATTCTAAATTTTGATTTCACTATTAGTCACATATAATAAATTGATGAAATTACTAAATTACAATATTATCATTAATTTTTATATATCTATCTATATATATAAAAGCGAAAGTTTGTTTATTTGTTTGTTTGTTTGTTTGTTTGTATGTAACGAGTTGGCTCCTAAACTGCCCAGCCGATTTTCATGAAAATTTGTATATAGAGGTTTTTGGGTACGGAAGGAAATCGTGGCCCAAAAATTTTGCTCTAACGGACCGCCAAGTTGGGGCTGTGGTGCAAGTATTTAAACTTCTTTGTTCTAAAATGAAAACGGTTTGACCGATTGACTTCAAATTTTGTATACGTGATGCTCTTTGAGAATTGAGTAGACACTATTGACAGTTTTGGAATTTGTTAACCCATGTCGGGCCGACGGGTGGTCAAAAAAAATTTTGGGTCCAAATTTTGTCTGATTTTACGAAATTCTGCTTTGGCTTAAAAGAAAGCCCCAAAAAAATTTTTGTTGAGTTCCATTAACCCATTGCGGCCCAACAGCTTTTTATAGGTTTTTTCAATACTTTACTATAAATTCGAAACGGTTTGACCAATTGACTTCAAATTTTGTATGCGTGATGCTCCTTGAGGATTGAGTAGACACTATTAACAGTTTTGGAATTTGTTAACCCATGTCGGGCCGACGGGTGGTCAAAAAAAATGTTGGGTCTAAATTTTGTCCGATTTTACGAAATTCTGCTTTGGCTTAAAAGAGAGCCCCAAAAAAAATTTTGTTGAGTTCCATTAACCCATTGGAGCCCAACAGCTTTTTTTGGGTTTTTCCATACTTAACTCTAAATTAATAACGGTTTGACCGATTTTCTTCAAATTTTGTATACGTGCTCTCCTGTGAATATTGAGTTGACACTATTAACAGATTTGGAATTAGTTAACCCATGTCGGGCCGACAGGTGGTCAAAAAAAATTTTGGGTCCAAATTTTGTCCGATTTTACGAAATTCTGCTTTGGCTTAAAAGAAAGCCCACACAAAAATTTTATTGAGTTGCATTAACCCATTGCGACTCAACAGCTTTTTATAAAGTTTTTGGTTACTTTACTCTAAATTAGAAACGGTTTAACCGATTTTCTTTAAATTTTGTAAATGTGTTCCGTTTTGAGAATGAAATTAGCTCTGTTTACAGACTTGCAATTGGTTAACTCATTCCGGCCCGACGATTGACAAAAAAAAGATTTGGAAGAAAATTACGTCCAATTTAGCGCAATACTGCTTTGCCCAAAGAGAAAGAGTGTAGTTCCGTTAACCCAATGGGGCACAGTTGCTTTTATAGATTTTTGCGTTACCTAACTCTAAATTAGAAACGATTTGACCGGTTGACCTCAAATTTTATATGTGTGAAGCAACTTGAAGATGGAGTTGAGTATGTTAACAGTCGGTCCTACGATTGGTCAAAAAATTTTTTTGGAAGTAAATTACGTCAAACTTTGGAAAGTAGTTTGTACTGCTTTGAATTACAAAAAGTTTCAAAAATTACTAGAATAATCCTAGAAAAATCGTTTTAAAAAGATTGCTTTCATACATTTTAAAATTTACATGTGTAAACAGTGTGTAATTTTTGTGTTAACTTTTTGCAGTAACATCAACTTCAATTAAACCTCCATTGAGAGGCGCAGCAACGCGCACCGGGTATTAGCTAGTATTTTTATAAAAAGAAATGATAAAATACTCAATAAGTAACTGTATATAATTTTGAAAATGTGCTTTTTAAAAACCCTTGATTTTTTTCATCACTTGTTTAGATTTATGTTTTTTAGCCCTTAAATTTTCAAAAGTTTCAGAGCCCTAAACCTTTTAAATACACATAGAAAATAAGTAAAGATACACATAGAAAATAGTAAAGAACACCCTTGTGCCAAATTTGAAGCTTCTATATGAAATTTGGTGAAGGAATGCTTTAAGGTCTTCGGAACTGTTTGGATGGTCCTCAACCCACTACTCCAATTGGTCCAAAATTTCAAGGACTCTAAGGACATAGGGAAAAGGCACACTGATACCAAATTTGGATTTTCTCTTTCCATTGGTCTCGGAATTACGCTTGTTTGGCCATAATTTCGATCTCCACCGTACACAATCCCCGCCGTAGTTTCATTACAAGTAACCTACAGCATTGTATGAAGATCAAATCATTTGTTGTTGAGTTATCGTGATTTTTAAAATATGTTTGTAAGCTCTTAAACCGATTAAAGTTTCCAGACTCCGAACCAATGGGTTTTTTCCCACATATAAAATCCTGTAAATATCTTTGAACACAACTTAAGTATCGTACACAATTTCTCAATTATATATTACCTATGGCAATATTTCAACAAAATATTAGATATTATAATAATTAAAAAAAAAAAAATTTTGTTGTATATTAAAAAAATATTTTGTTTTTAATTTATAAAATATAATATATTATAATATGTTTTATAATAAAATTCTTAGTCTTTTAAAAATATAAAAGTGTTAAATAAGAACGGAAATAGAAGATAGTGTATCAAATTTTTTTAATTTCGAAGACCAATAAAATTAGGTCTAAAGTTCGGGAAAACAAAGGAAACAGGAAAAAACACCGTTATACCAAAATTAAATGTTCTATATTTATTTCAACCTACTATCTTTATTAATTTCGAATATATGCGTCAACGTCTTTGAAGTAGTGAATGTGGTATGCAAACCGCTATTTCATTTCATCGCAAATAAGAATAAACCCCTGTGCACTAAATTTTAAGGTTCTATCTTCTTGGGTTCGAAATTTTACTTGTTTGGCCTCAATTCGATCAAAAGCTTCTAAAATTCGAACTCATTTTCCGATCTCGACCAGAACCAATCCCCGCGTTGCTTTCATTACTAGTAACCTAGAGTTCAATATTTATCAAAATAGCGTCATGATTCTCATTTATTTATTTATTTTTTATACTGCTTAACACAAACAGTTTACAAAAAAGCATACAAATAACAATTAAAATTATACAATTAAAATCAATATAAAAAATTACATATTTGACTAATTATAAATAATTTCAAACTAAAATTAAAATTAAAAGTTAACAATTATAAACTCTACATTACTACAAGAAAAACAAAACAAAAATAATCCTAATAATAGCGATTGTATAATTTTTGTTTTTGGGAGTGTTTGAAAGTGTAAAGTCAATATTATGTTTATGTTTGTTACCTATAATAAGCATTCTATTCATAGGTTCGAATTTGCCATAGTTAGTCCTATGATTATTAGTTTTAAATAAATTGCAAGAGCGAAAACGTTGAAGATTTCTAATAATAATTTTACCAGAAATTAAATTAGATTTAACGTTACCCTTGACAATTTCTGTAATAAAAATGACATCAGAAACTTCACGTCGAAAATTTAAAGTACACAAATCAATTAATTTTAGCCTTTCTTCATATGGTGGTAAAATAATGGGATTCGACCTTGGCAAATGGCGTAAGGCAAATCTAAGAAAATTTTTTTGTATTGCCTCAATCCTATCAATGTGTACCATATAAAACGGAGACCAAACTTGACTAGCATATTCCAAGTTTGGTCTTACAAGACAAGTGTACAACGATTTAAGAACATAAGGATCTGAAAATTCCTTTGCAGAACGTTTAACAAATCCCAATAGTGAATTAGCTTTATTTATAATATTATTATAATGGGTTTTAAAGCTAAGTTGGGAATCGAAGCACACCCCTAAATCCTTTATTGAGGTAACTTTAGGTAAACTAATACCATTTAAGTTATAATTGAAACAAATAGGACTAGATCGGCGTGTATAAGATATCAATGCGCATTTATTTACATTAAGTAGTAAACAGCTATTAACGTACCAATTGTTAAAATTTTGAAGATCATGCTGCATAAGGATGGCGTCATTATAAGATGTAATCTTTTTAAAAAGTTTCATATCATCAGCGTAAACTTGAAGCTCGCAATTAGAAATTATAGAAGAAACATCATTTACAGATAAGATAAAAAGTAGAGGACCAAGGTGGTTACCTTTTGGAACTCCCGAATTTGCCACGAAAGGTTCTGAAATCACATTTTTGAATATAACACTATAGGAGCGATCACATAAATAAGAATGTATCCACTTAAGGAAAAATACTGGAAAACCATATTTTTCAAGTTTTAGTAAAATAGCATTATGTGGCAATAGATCAAATGCTTTGCTAAAATCAGTATAGACAACATCTGTTTGAAATCCTTCTTCCATGTTATTAAGAAGAAGCGATGTGGTTTCAACTAGATTAGTCACCGTAGATTTTTGTTTTACAAAGCCATGATGGTTATCTATTAAAAGATTCCTACAATGATCATAAATTGAATCCGTTATAATTAATTCAAATAATTTAGGAATTGAAGATAATTTAGCTATTGGGCGATAGTTAGTGATTTAATTTTTAGCATTCTTTTTGTGAATTGGCCTGATATAAGAAATTTTCCAAATAGGAGGAAAATATCCTGAATTTAATGAATTTTTAAAGAGTAATGTTAAAGGCGTAGTGAGAATGTTAGAACACTTGCTCAAAATTATTTCTGGTATACCATCTGGTACAGGAAAAGTATTATCACCTAGTTTATTTAGATAGCTGGAAACTATTTGTTCATTAATATTAATGTCAGTAAGAGAAGTTTTTTGATATGTGTTCATATCGAAGAAATTATTTTCATTTGGCGTAAAAGAGAATCACTATATGAAGTGCTAAGAAACTCACGAAAATATTTCGAAATAGTTGAAGGGTCATTACTAGAAAGAGAATTGAAATTCATAAATGTTGGGTAATCATCACATTTACGTTAAGAGTTTAAGAATTTCCAAAATTTTTTCGGATCAGACTTTAATTTAGTTGCCATTAAGTTAATGTAACTATTATAAAGTATTTCAGAAGAAGTTTTAAAATTCTCAAACAATATGACAAAATTATTAAATTCATTAATTCTTTTGTTTTGATATATTTACGCCAGGCTTTGTTTTTCTTATTTCTGAGAGATCTAAGCTCCTTTGTGAACCATGGTGGGCCAGAGTTAGAACATCTGTTTTTTGAAATAGGAACAAATTGTGTAAACCTTCGAACATTATTTCATAAAACCTAATTGTCATTTGATTAAGGTCTATATTATTAAATATAGACGTGAAATCATAGGTATTTAAGAAATTTACTAGTCCGGGAAAATTGGTTTTATTGAAATTAAACCTATAAGAATCTGCTGCTTCATGATTTATGGAATTAGTTAAACAATAAGTAAAATTTATTAAAGGGTGATAGAGGTCCAACGCAACAAGCGGTAACACCGATTCACAGAAAATAATATTATTCCAATCAGAAGTAAATATTAGATCTAATTGTTTATCTTTGAAATTGCGGCAATGGAAAACCTGTTGTAAATCGTTGGTATTTAAACCATCAATAAATTGAGAATCAAATTCATTCACTGAAGAATCAGCAATCAAAAAAGATTCTTCGTCATGATTGATCCAAGTTATATTAGGGAGATTAAAATCTCCACATAAAATTAACTCATCATTAGGACCAGAATTACAGCAAATCGAATCTATTACATTTAAAAGAGTAATATAAATATTTAAATTCGAAGAAGGTGGAATGTATGTGTTAAAAATATTAACACTTTTATTAGAAAATTTTATGTTCACACCAATTATTTCAATCATGGGTTCTACTTCGTACTTTCAGTCCTAGTAACCCTCAGTTAAAATTTAAGAGTTATCGTGTTTTTTGTATATATGTTCGTTAGCATTTAACCGATTCCAGAAATCGAACCCATTGTAAGATTTCGCCCATAAGCAATCCCAGCCGTTCTTTCAATACCAGTTAACCCTTGTACAATATTGGAAGTTCTATCTTAATTTTTACCTACTTATATTATTAATTTCAATGATATACTTTAAGGTCTTCGTAACTGTTTGGAATACTTTAAAGTCCGTCTGGTCGTCGACCCCGACCCGACTGACCCATTAGTCCAATTAGTCCTTAATTTCAAGGACTCTAAGGAAAAAGGAATATGCACACTGATGCCAAATTTGGAGGTTCTATATTCATTTTTAAATTCGATCCAAAAGTTCTTGGATCCGATCCCTTGGTCCGATCTCGAATGTACGCAATCTCCTCCGTAGTCTCATTACTATTAACCTACAGCAAACATTTCATGAAGGTAGCGCCATTAGTTGTTGAGTTATCCAGATGCTTTTTTTATGTTCGTTAGCCCTTAGAACGATTAACGGGTCCAGAATTCGAACCCATGACCCGATTTTGCCCATATGCAATCTCCGCCTTACTTTAAGGGCTAGTAGCCTAGATTAAAATTTTATCAAGGTAGCTGCATTATTTTTTGAGTTATCGTGCCTACGGACGGACGGACATGGCTATATCGACTCAGGCGGTCACGCTGATCACAAATATATATACTTTTCCATATCTAGCTCGCTTCCTTTAGGTGGTTACAAACAACATACCAAAGTTAATATACCCCTTTACCTATTCTATAGGTGTATGGTATAATAAAAGTAAAAGAATATATAAAAGAAAAAAATTTTAAATATTAAAGTTGAAAATTATAATTAAACAAGTAAAGAAACAGTCAGTCGGTGCAACCGACTTAGAAATACCCTACACCTATTTGGTTCAAATTTAAGGACATATCCATAAGTCATTTTAACACCATTTAACAGCTGTTATTAATTTGATCGTAAGACATAGCTAACCAAATTAACTTTATAATACTAAAAACATTTTCTAATTACACTATCTATTAAAAAATATTACAAATTTTTACTAATTTATCTATTTAACAAGTAAAGAAACAGTCAGTCGGTGCAACCGACTTAGAAATACCCTACACCTATTTGGTTCAAATTTAAGGACATATCCATAAGTCATTTTAACACCATAAAAGCTGTTATTAATTTGATCGTAAGACATAGCTAACCAAATTAACTTTATAATACTAAAAACATTTTCTAATTACACTATCTATTAAAAAATATTACAAATTCTTACTAATTTATCTATTTGAAAATATTAAAAAACAAACAAACTTGAAATAAATTAAAATATATTT
The DNA here is from genome assembly GCA_963082915.1 of Dolichopus griseipennis. Lineage (NCBI taxonomy): Eukaryota > Metazoa > Arthropoda > Insecta > Diptera > Dolichopodidae > Dolichopus > Dolichopus griseipennis. The sequence continues at coordinate 44,682,041 of OY720444.1, read as the reverse complement.
ATTCCAATTCAATTACAAAATGAAAAAATTCTAATTATTAAATTTTGTGATAAAAAGATAATCAAAGCATAATATATTTAATAATCCAAATTTTTCAAAATTGCAATTATTTTAAATGGTTAGTTTATAAACCTAATAGAAAAGCTTATAAACGCAAAATATGCAATAAATGTATTTCTAAAATACAATTACAAATTTAGACCTTTTCATATAATTCATTTAAATATTCAAATAAATTTTACATAAATGCAGCAAGTACCTTTGAACATAGCTGAACCACTACAATTTAGTCTAGATTTCGGAGACACATAGGACATAGGAAATATATTCTTTGGCTTTGAAATTAAACTCGACCAGAACCAATTCGCATGGTACTTTCATTACTAGTAACCTAGAGTTTAAATTTCATCAAAATACCGGCATTATTTTTTGAGTTATGGTGTTTTTAAGATATATGTTTTTTAGTCCTTGAACTTGTCAAGGGTTCCAGAACCCGAAACCATGGTACGATTTCGCCCATATGCAGTCCCGTCATACTTTCAATAATAGTTAACCCTTGTATACAATTGGAACGTTCTATCTTAATTTTAAGTTACTAGTTTTATTAATTTCGATGATAAGCTTTTACATATTTGGGGGTCTAAGAGAGGCTGTGAACCACCACTCCAAATGATCCCAAATTAGGGGGGCACGGAAGAAATAGTAAAGAACACCCTAGGCCAAATTTGAAGCTTCTACATTTGTTTCAAGTTACTATTTTTATTAATTTCGAAAATATGCTTTAAGGTCCTCGGAACTGAGTGGCTGGTCCCCGACCCACTAGTCCAATGGGGCCCAAATTTCAAAGACACTTACGCAATAGGAAGGGACACCCTGATACCAAAGTTGGAGGTTATATCTTCATTGGTTTCGGAATTACGCTAGTTTGGCCTAAATTCAATCAAAAAGTTCTCAGTTCCGAACCCATGGTCCAATCCCGACCTTACGCAATTCCCGAAGTAGTTTCATTACTAGGAACCTACAGCACAAATTTCATGAAGATAGCCTCATTAGTTGTTGAGTTATCGTGATTTTTAATATATGGCCGTTATCCCTGACACCGACTAAAAGGTCCAGAATCCGAACCCATGGGCTGATTTCACCTTTATACAGCCCGCGCTTTACTTATAGTACTAGTTAACCCTTGTACACAATTTGAACGGGCTATCTTAATTTTAAGTAACTATTTTTAGTAATTTCGATTATAAGCTTTTAAAACTTAGGAGGTCTGAGAGGGGTACTGAACCACCTCTCCAATTGATCCCAAATTAAGGGAACACGCAAGAGATAGTAAAGAACACCCTTGTGGCAAATTGGAAGCTTCTACATTTTTTCAAGTTGTTATCTTTATTAATTTTAAATATATGCTTTAAGGTCTTCGGAAATGTGTGGCTGGTCCCCGACCCACTACTCCAATGGGACCCAAATTCACAAGACACTTAGGAAATAGGAAGGGACACCCTGATACTAAATTTGGAGGTTCTATCTTCATTGGTTTCGGAATTATGCTCGTTTGGCCTAAATTCGATCAAAAAGTTCCAGGTTCCGAACCCATGGTCCAATCCCGACCTTACGAAATTCCCGAAGTAGTTTCATTACTAGTAACCTACAGCACAAATTTGATGAAGATAGCGTCATTAGTTGTTGAGTTATCGTGATTTTTTATATTTGTTCGTTAGCCCTGAAACCGATTAAAAGGTCCAGAATCCGAACCCATGGGCCGATTTCGCCCATATGCAATCCCCGCCGTACTTTCAGTCCTAGTAACCTACAGTTAAAATTTCATCAAGATAGCTCCATTTTTTTGTGAGTTATCGTGCCTACGGACGCACGGACATGGCTATATCGACTTGGGAGGTCACGTTGATCACAAATATATATACTTTTCCATATCTAGCTCGCTTCCTTTAGGGGGTTACAAACACCATACCAAAGTTAATATACCCCTTTACCTATTCTATAGGTGTAGGGTATAAAAAATAATTTAAAATGAAAAAAAAACAAATTAAAAAATTAAAATGTGTCTTTCACAACCATCAGGATTTGAACCTGAGACTAATGTTTAAAATTTGATAAAAGGAACACTATCACTCCGTTCTAGACCCTCATTTATATAAAATGTGCTAGATCTTTAATTTAAAGCAAATTCAAACATAAAAAAAATTAAATATAATATAATAACTGTAATTTAGAAAAACATTTTACTTAAAAATTTTTTTAAATAATTTTGTTTTATAAGTAAATGTAATATATACATCTTCTCATTAATTAAATACATACAAAATATATAATTATAAGTTAATAAATGCATAGAGGTGTATAATATTTAGGTAGGTACATTCGCAAAGTTTTATAAAATAATAAATTTTTTTTTATTAAATTGAAAATCTATTTTATTATTTTTATTTTGATAAATATAAAATATATTATATATATATACATATCATAAAATAACATAAAAAAGAATTTATATAATTACCGAATTAGTAATAATATGAATTATTATATTATATACTATTATATACTATTATACTATTATACTATTATTTGGAAATTATTACTTACCTCACTATTAAATTTTTATTTACACAAACGATCAAAAGTTCCAGAACCCGAACCCGTGTTCCGATTTCACCCATATGTAGTCCCCGACGTACTTTCAATACTAGTTAATCCAACACAATTGGAGGTTCTATCTTAATTTTAAGTTATAATTTTTATTAATTTCGATGATAAGCTTTTAAAACTTGAAGGGGTTTAAGAGAAGTACTGAACCACCACCTCAATTGATCCCAAATTATGGGGACGAGCAGGAAATAGTAAATAACACCCATATGCGAAACTTGCAACTTCTACACTTGTTTCAAATTACTATCTTTATTAATTTCGAAAATATGCTTTAAGGTCCTCGGAACTGAGTGGCTGGTCCCCGACCCACTAGTCCAATGGGACGCCAATTTCAAAGACACTTACGAAATAGGAAGGGACACCCTGATACCAAATTTGGAGGTTCTATCTTCATTGGTTTCGGAATTATGCTCGTTTGGCCTAAATTCGATCATAAAGTTCTATGTTCCGAACCCATTGTCCAATCCTCACCGTACGTGATCACCGCCGTAGTTTCATTACCAATAACCTACAGCAAAAATTTCATGAAGATAGCCTCATTAGTTGTTGAGTTATCGTGACTTTTTTTATATATGTTCGTTAGCCCTGACACCGATTAAAAGGTCCGGAATCCGAACCGTTGGGCTGATTTCGCCCTTATATAGTCCGCGCTGTACTTATAGTACTAGTTAACCCTTGTACACAATTTGAACGGTCTATCCTAATTTTAAGTAACTATTTTTAGGCATTTCGATTATAAGCCTTTAAAACTTGGTAGGTCTGAGAGAGGTACAGAACCACCACTCCAATTGATCCCAAATTAGGGGAGCACGCAATAGATAGTAAAGAACACCCTTGTGGCAAATTGGAAGCTTCTACCTTTTTTCAAGTTGTTATCTTTCTTAATTTTAAAGATATGCTTTAAGGTCTTCGGAAATGTGTGGCTTGTCCCCGACCCACTACTCCAATGGGACCCAAATTCACAAGACACTTAGGAAATAGGAAGGGACATCCTGATACTAAATTTGGAGGTTCTATCTTCATTGGTTTCGGAATTATGCTCGTTTGGCCTAAATTCGATTAAAAGGTCCAGAATCCGAACCCATGGGCCGATTTCGCCCATATGCAATCCCCGCCGTACTTTCAGTCCTAGTAACCTACAGTTAAAATTTCATCAAGATAGCTCCATTATTTTTTGAGTTATCGTGCCTACGGACGGACGGACGGACGGACGGACATGGCTATATCGACTAAGGCGGTTACGCTGATCACAAATATATATACTTTTCCATATCTAGCTCGCTTCCTTTAGGTGGTTACAAACACCATACCAAAGTTAATATACCCCTTTACCTATTCTATAGGTGTAGGGTATAAAAATATTAATAAAAAACAAACAAACTTGAAATAAATGAAAATATATTTATTCCAATTCAATTACAAAATGAAAAAATTCTAATTATTAAATTTTGTGATAAAAAAAAAATCAAAGCATAATATATTTGCTAATCCAAATTTTTCAAAATTGCAATTATTTTAAATGGTTGGTTTATATACCTAATAGAAAAGCTTATAAACGCAAAATAAACAATAAATGTATTTCTAAAATACAATTACAAATTTAGACCTTTTCATATAATTCATTTAAATATAAAAATAAATTTTACATAAATGCAGCAAGTTCCTTTGAACATAGCGGAACCATTACAATTAAGTCTAGATTTCGGAGACATATAGGACATAGGAAATATATTCTTTGGCTTTGAAATTAAACTCGACCAGAACCAATTCCCATAGTACTTTCATAACTAGTAACATAGAGTTTAAATTTCATTAAAATACCGGCATTATTTTTTGAGTTATGGTGTTTTTAAGATATATGTTTTTTAGTCCTTGAACTTGTCAAGGGTTCCATAACCCGAAACCATGGCACGATTTCGCCCATATGCAGTCCCGTCATACTTTCAATAGTAGTTAACCCTTGTATACAATTGTAACGTTCTATCTTAATTTTAAGTTACTAGTTTTATTAATTTCGATGATAAGCTTTTACACATTTGGGGGGTCTAAGATAAGTCCTGAACCACCAGTCCAAATGATCCCAAATTAGGGGGGCACGGAAGAAATAGTAAAGAACACCCTGGGCCAAATTTGAACCTTCTACATTTATTTCAAGTTACTATTTTTATTAATTTCGAAAATATGCTTTAAGGTCCTCGGAACTGAGTGGCTGTCCCCGACCCACTAGTCCAATGGGGCCCAAATTTCAAAGACACTTACGCAATAAGAAGGGACAACTTGATACCAAATTTGAAGGTTATATCTCCATTGGTTTCGGAATTACGCTAGTTTGGCCTAAATTTGATCAAAAAGTTCTCAGTTCCGAACCCATTGTCCAATCCTCACCGTACGTAATCACCGCCGTAGTTTCATTACCAATAACCTACAACACAAATTTCATAAAGATAGCCTCATTAGTTGTTGAGTTATCGTGATTTTTAATATATGTTCGTTATCCCTGACACCGACTAAAAGGTCCAGAATCCGAACCCATGGGCTGATTTTGCCCTTATACAGCCTGCGCTTTACTTTTAGTACTAGTTAACCCTTGTACACAATTTGAACGGTCTATCTTAATTTTAAGTAACTATTTTTAGTAATTTCGATTATAAGCTTTTAAAACTTGGGAGGTCTGAGAGGGGTACTGAACCACCTCTCCAATTGATTCCATATTAAGGAAACCCGCAAGAGATAGTAAAGAACACCCTTGTGGCAAATTGGAAGCTTCTACATTTTTTCAAGTTGTTATCTTTATTAATTTTAAAGATATGCTTTAAGGTCTTCGGAAATGTGGGGCTGGTACCCGACCCAGTACTCCAATGGGACCCAAATTCACAAGACACTTAGGCAATAGGAAAGGACACCCTGATACCAAATTTGGAGGTTCTATCTTCATTGGTTTCGGAATTATGCTCGTTTGGCCTAAATTCGATCAAAAAGTTCTAGGTTCCGAACCAATGGTCCAATCCCGACCTTACGCAATCCCCGAAGTAGTTTCATTACTAGTAACCTACAGCACAAATTTGATGAAGATAGCTTCATTAGTTGTTGAGTTATCGTGATTTTTTATATATGTTCGTTAGCCCTTCGATCGATTAAAAGGTCTAGAATCCAAACCCATGGGCCGATTTCGCCCATATGCAATCCCCGCCGTACTTTCAGTCCTAGTAATCTACAGTTGAAATTTCATCAAGATAGCTCCATTATTTTTTGAGTTATCGTGCCTACGGACGGACGGACGGACGGACGGATGGACTGACGGACAGACGGACGGACGGACATGGCTATATCGACTCAGGCGGTCACGCTGATCACAAATATATATACTTTTCCATATCTAGCTCGCTTCCTTTAGGTGGTTACAAACACCATACCAAAGTTAATATACCCCTTTACCTATTCTATAGGTGTAGGGTATAAATATAAAAATAACGATTATTTCATTAGATAATTGTTTTAACAGATCTGAAAATTTTAAAAAAATTTTTATTTAAATTTTTCCTATAAACTAAATTTATCAAATTTAGTAAGTTTTTATTATAAAGAATTAAATTGTTAAAACTATTAAATAAAATTTTGAAACAGAATAAAATAGATGTAAAATATGATATAAAATTATTAAGAAAAAACTTCATATGCTTCAAGTTTACCAAATATTACTTTTATTAAATAAGCTACTTTAAATATAAACTTTTTAAATATAAACTTAATTAAAAAAAAAAAAAAAATATTATAATTAAAATTCTTAAATAACTAAAATTTTTAATAATTAAGAAACTATTTTGACTAGATAAATAAAAATTTTAAGAATAAATAAAAAATTAACGAAAATAAATAAATATTTCTTAAAGGAATTAAATAAATAACAAAAAAATCTTTTTTTATAAAACTATGTGACCTTATTCCATTAGTTGTAAGAAAATTTTGTAGTATTTTTATTTTTATTATATAAAATTTTTAAAGGAAATATTCGGGAAAAAATTACAAGACTTATATTAAAAGAAAAGTAAGTATCAATTATATTTGAAAAAGAAGATTGAACATTTTATTCCATATTTTTTTTGAAATATTAATCGACCGCTCTGGAAAAAAAAGGAATATGGTTTAGTTTCTTTAACATTTATTTCTCGCTTTTGATTTCAAAAGGATTTCTTCTCTATCTCGAAAGATAGAAATGAATAAATGCTGATTAGTAACATTTATTTCGATACATTGAAATAAATATTAAATAAATATTAAACTGTTTTAATAAAATAAAAAATAAACTTTTTATTCTGTCGTTTAAAATCAAAAATATTTTCCCTATTTTCTTCTTCTCTTATTTAAAAACAAAAAAATGTTTTCTCTCCTTTCTTTTATTTTTGGTTTACTTGGTTTTTCGCCCTTTAAAAAAGATTAACTTACCTTATTTTATTAATTGAATACGTTTTCAACTTCTTTCTGCTTATAAATTTTTCATCCGCTATGGCCGCACCACGTATTAATTTTGAGAGACCCAGGCGCGTAATGTCAACACCAAAAATACCAGAGGTGGAAGAGCCTGAGTTCAGTCCAATTGCATCATCTAACCATGAAGACGAGAATACAGGTCATATAAGGGAAATGATTCAATACAAAACTAGGCATATGTTTAGGGAAGCAAACGGAGATCCGTGCCATTCTGACGAAGAGGTGGATCAAGAATAGATATAGAGAACGATTTTAGTTTAGAAGGTATGGATAAGGTACCCGAAGTTATTAAATAGATAGAAAATATTTCGGGCGAGGCAGGAGAATATGGTTCTTGGAGAAAGGATGTTGACGAAATCGTTGGGAAGTATGAGCGCTTAAAATATTATGGGATTTGAGCACCATTAAAAGACAAATAAAAGGAGAAGCCGATGTGGTTCTAGAATTCTTTAAAATTCTCTTAAACTGGCAAAAAATCCTTAGAAGTCTTGACAGGCATTATGCTGATAAAAGGAATATTCGTACTCTGCTATATCAATTGTCAAATAAGAGACAAGGAAACTTAACATGAAAACTTTTATAAAGAAATATTTCAACATCTCACATTAATTTTAAAAAGAGTTTCATCGATGACTTTCGCCCCAGAAGCACATTGTTCCAAAAATCCACAGAAACACCAAAATGTACACAGAAACAGATCGCTCCACACAAATAAGCCTATTTAATCCCAGAGACCTGTCGCAAGCGTTAGATTTGTGTTTGAAAGCATACAATACGCATCAATGCATAAATCGTAGTCCAGATCTCAAAACAAATGCTCATACCGTACACAATCCTAGAGACAAAAATGAATTTGAACATAGAAATATACGACCGCAAAATTCGTATAGTAGATCTAACTTCTACAATCACGGACGAAGCTCATGGCAGCGTAATAATAATACTTCAGCAACAACCTAGAGAGAAAAAGGTCAACAACTTAAACCGGAACCTGCAGGTTTAAACCAGACTCATTTGCTCCGATACAATAGGAGTTTAAACAATAAACCGGCATATCACGACAACCACTATTACAAAACTATATTTAACCAAAAAACGTAAAAAATCCTATTCAAAAGAGAAGAAGTTGAAAAAGTAAATCGTAATAACGGAGAATTATTATAAAGATCCATAAATGAATACAACCACACAATTTATTCGGTAACAGGGAAAAAACAAATTGAACTTTTTTTAAGGAAGAATCCCGAATATTAGTCCCGAAGAATTTGAAAAAGCAAGACAAAATAACATCGAGAAACTAAAAAACAAACAAAAGAAAGATCTAAAATATCATAATCACCCGTTGTAGTTATAAATTTTGGACAGGTCAAAATACAAAAAGAAAGCTATAGATTAATTCACACAATGTACCAGATAATAAACCAAAACTCATTTAGGAAATTAATTTTGTACTAGAAGAAGAAATCTCATCTCATTTCTTATAGCCTTATTTGTAACATGATCTTATTCATCTAACAGATGAATTCGAAATACACCAGAAGCACAAAAGAGCTTTCAACGCTGTTGGCTATCCATGGAACTCCTGATCATAAGGACTTTGTGATGGTCAAAAGCAAATTACATGATGTTCTGGAAAATACCAAATCCCAAGTAATCATAAACAAGGTGTTTAGCGACGCAATTAATAATATAACACAAGTAACATCAATTTTTCAATCATAGAAAATATTAGGTCACGTAATGAATTCAACAATCAAAATGTTGAAAGAATTAGATATAAATTATAATTATTAAAGGAAGGAGTTATCAATGTCAATTACGCGAACCATTGGGCTAAAACAGGAATTATAAATTCTGTTTTGTTACCTAAAACCGAAATAGCAATACTCAAGAAAATCAAGAAAATTTCCCTCTTAATACACCAGAAAACGCTCTAAATTACAATAATATAAAAGTTATTTGTAATAATTCTTATTTATTTTATCTTGTTGAACTCCGCCGTAGCCGGTCCCAAGCCCGGTTGAGAAAGGAGGAGGGAAGAATAGTTGCAACCTGAATGGCCACATACATCGGCGTCTCAGGAAGCAAAAAAACGCTATGTAATGCAGTTGAACTCGTAACATAGTTATGAGAACTTCAACGCATTATATGGCAAATTCTGAAGCAACTCTTCAAACCCAACGGCCCTCCAAAGATGGGGGTTTGGCATACGGTTAACAGCCCTATCCAGTAAAAAAATATTGTTACGAAACCTAAATCAAAGCCTCGGATACAAATGGAAACACGGCACCAACCCAAGCAACAGAAAATGGATATTGATTTTGCAACATGGAATGTAAGAACACTGAACAAAGAAGGAGTGTTAAAATCCCTGCTACCTGAACTAATAAAATATAAAATAGCGATAGCAGCAATTCAAGAAACAAAATGGCACAACAAAGGTATTTCGGATCTTAGGAGCCACTCGGTATTCTTCAGTGGAAAAGATGGTGGAAAGAGAGAATTCGGCGTGGCATTTTTAGTTAACAAGGCGTACCAACAGGCGATCCTAGGTTTTAAACCGGTGAATGAGAGACTCTGTGTAATCCGCATCAAAACAATATTGCACAATGTATCCTTGATAAACGCTCATGCACCTACTGAGGATAAGGCGGAACAGGTCAAAGAGGATTTCTATAGTAAACTGGAGGCTGTCTACGATCAAATACCATCGAACGACATTAAAATTATGCTCGGGGACATGAACGCGAAAATTGGAAAAGAGGAAGTATACAAAGGCACGATTGGAGAACACAGCCTACATAGTTCCACCAACGATAACGGACAAAGATTAATCGATTTCGCGAGTAGCAAAAGAATGGTTATATCATCCACATTCTTCCCCCACAAGGACATTCATAAGATCACATGGGTATCTCCCAACGGAAAAACGTTCAACCAAATTGATCATGTTTATGAGCCTGCTGTGGATCGGATCATAATCTTGTGAAAGTCAGATATAGGAGCAGAATCATAGCCAAACGAGCATTGAGGAAATACAATGCAACGAAGCTGGACGTAAGCAAACTCAATATAACATCTGTGAAAAACGAGTACAAAGCGTCGATCGAGACAAACTTAAATCTAGAGGAGTTGCAACACATGGAGCTAAATGAAATGTGGGATAGTTTAAAAACGGCACTGCATCGAGCTTCTGAAGAAACTATTGGTTTCCAGCCAATAAAAGTTCGAAACAAATGGTATGACGGAGAATGCAGAGATGCGGTAGCCGCAAGCAATGAAGCATACAAAGGAAAATTAAGTAGACCAACACGTGCTAAGCAACTACATTTCGAGCAACTTAGAAGAGAGGCCGACAAAATCTGCAGAAAGAAAAAAAGGAGATGGCAGAACGATGCGCTAAGAAAGGTCCAAGATAATTTGCAAAATCGCGATAGTATCAGAGCAGCATACAAAGACATCCGCATCATCAGAGATGGTTACAAAGCCCAGTCAAACTTATGTAGAGATGCAGAAGATAATCTTTTATCATCTGAGGGTGACATTAAGAACAGGTGGAAAAAATATTTTGAAAACTTACTAAATGCAACAAACGATGAAGTAAATGAACAAGAACAGATCACAGTGGAAAGGCAAACCCAAATTGATATCACGGGACAACCTACATTAACAGAGGTGATCAATGCCATAGAGCTATTGAAAAATAAGAAGGCTCCTGGTGCAGATAACATTTCGGCTGAACTTCTGCGTGATGGAGAAGAAACGGTACAAAAAATCCTTCATAAAATAATACTAAAGGTGTGGCAAGAAGAAAAAATACCCGCTGACTGGCAACTAAGTATTATATGTCCAATCTACATAAAAGGAGACAAGCTCAACTGTAAAAATTACAGAGGGATATCGCTACTTAGCACTTCCTACAAAGTTTTCACTAACATCTTGAAAGGCCGCCTAGAAATAATTGCCGAAAGAATCATATGCGAATACCAGTCCGGTTTCAGGCCAGGACGATCTACAACGGACCAGCTATTTGTGCTGAAGCAGGTATTGGAAAAGTGCTGGGAAAGAAATGTCGATGTACATCAAATCTTCGTAGATTTCAAGACCGCCTATGACTCTATCCAAAGGGAAAAATTATATGTAGTTTTAAGCAACCTAGGCGTACCGGCAAAGCTAGTAAGATTGATTAAAGCTACTATGCAAAACACAAGCGCGAGGGTAAAAATCCAAGGGGACCTCACAGAACCCTTCAACATCAAACAGGGACTGAAACAGGGGGATGGACTCGCACCTATGCTTTTCAATCTTGCCCTGGAGCACATAGTCAGGAAAATCCCATCTGACCCGAATGCCACGTTGCTATTCAAAACCACCCAGATAGCAGCATACGCAGACGACTTAAATCTACTAGGAAGATCAGAGGCAGGTGTCAGAGAATGCTATATCCAGTTAGAGAAAACAGCTATAGAACTGGGTCTGAGGATAAACATCGATAAGACGAAAATGTTGGTAGTATCCAGACGTAAGCAGAGAGAGAGACAAAACATTACTTTTGGTGATGACAACGTGGAAGCAGTAAAAAGTTTTGTCTATCTAGGGGCCGAAATAACAAGTGAAAACGATGAAACATCAGAGGTAACCCGAAAGATAGGCAAGGCAAACAACGCATACTACTCTGTGTTGAAGATAATGAGATCTCGAGAAGTCAGCAGAAAATGTAAACTTGAGCTGTACAAATCTCTTATCAGACCGGTGTTATGCTACAGCAGTGAATCGTGGACGATCACCCAAGCGACGGCAAACCTACTTTCCCGTTTCGAAAGAAAAATACTCCGTAAAATTATCGGGCGAATTATCGACCAGGACCAATTTAGAATGCGACGCAACGCAGAGTTATACAATGTATACATCGACAGCAATGTTTTGACATACATCAAGCTACAACGCCTTAGGTGGGCCGGTCACATACAACGTATGCCAGATTCCCGCATTCCAAAAAAAGTATTGAACGGGAAAATAGATAGAAAAAGACCAGTGGGAAAGCCGAGAAATCGCTGGGTTGATGCAGTCGAGTCAGACGCTGTATCAATGCTGCAAGAGCAAAATTGGATAACTGCTGCCCAAGATCGCGTGAACTGGAAGAGGATGATTCAGGAGGCCAAGGTTCGACAACGGACTGTAGTGCCATAGAAGAAGAAGAATTTTATCTTGTTGAAATTCCTTTAACGAAATATGAAATATTTGATAATTTAACTTTAATATTAACAAAAAATAATAATACAATTGTAAAAACAGATTTTAAACATATTTTAGTAAATAAAAGTAAGAACACAAGCTCAATTTTATTATGTAATAAAGAAAATATTGTAAACATATCCAATTCTACTTGCATTCCGAATATTTTAAAAGCGAAACATTAAGCATGTAACATCACGAATGGACATCATATACCGGATATGGAAAAAATCACCGAAGGAATAATCTTATTGAATCAATTTAACGGCAGAATCAGAACAAATAGTGGAAAGAAAATAATCAAGGAGACATATTTAATAATTCACAAAAATTCAACAGTTTCAACATAGAATACAACTTTCATATCCCGCGAACTAACAGCAACTAAAGTATAACCACCTTTACTCCAGCCACAGATGATAAAAGAAGAATTTCACGAACATCTATCATTAGAAATGCTTAAGGACGTTCACATTAATAACACGCAGGAAATTACATTTTTAAAAAAAACAGAGATTTGAAGACAAAATTATTATTTTATTAAGTATTACACAAAGCACAGTCACCATTATAATAATAATAATATTTCTTGTAACAATATATTTAAAAAGAAGAAACAAATTAATCATCAGTAGTCAGCATCCCGTAAAAGAAGATAGCCAAGTAGATCCGAGTAAATCTAAAAAATAAGATTAAGCAAATCGAAATTCAACAGTTAAAGAAATTTTGAGAAACATTCATCCAAATCCAAATTATTCAACAGTTAAAGAAAATTTTATCATCCAAATCCTAATTATTCAACAGTAAAAAAAAAAATTACGAGCAACAGTCATCCAATCGCAATACAAAGAAAAACGTACAAGTCGCCGTTTCCTTGACAGTGATCGAATGAGGCCATTCGATTTTTAAGAGGGGATAAGTTAATGATATTAGTTATCCAGGTCAAATTCCACTTTCAAAACTTAACGCACTTAATTATTTCACAACAATTTTACCATCGTCAGCAAAATTATAAAAGTTGGGAAATATTAAAATCATATTTTCCCACACCAGCAAAACACGTTGCACGTGAATGCTAGTTAGAATATTTGGATAATCAAAAAATTAATTAATTTATGTTAATTCTATTTTGGTAGTCAATAAACAAAGACGTTTTTAATGTCGATAAAAATCGAAAAAAAAAAACATTTCCAGATACTTTTAAAAATAAACTTAAATAAAGAAATTATTTTTTTAATCGATCCCGGATTGCGATATGTTAACTTATAACCATTGTCTCCGAATAACGGTGTGACATTTCTTGGGTAAAGTCGACGTTTAAGTTCATCAGAGCTATAGTAGTTTGATTGCGATTAAAATTTTAAACTACATTCCTAAACATTTGATAATTATATTTTCGTTTTAATTGTGATTTGTAAAATTTTGTATTTCATTTTGTGTTTTTGTTTTTGTCAATTATGTAATCATTCAGTCTTGCATAATTTGTTAGTTTCTTATATTTTGGAAAGCATTTTATTATATTTCTGTTTTTAACAATATTCCCACTTAAATTGCGGACTTAGCTTTATTAATTTTTGAATTAGAATTTAATGTTTTTGTTTTTCTATATCAGATTTGTTTAGCTATTTTGTTAAAAAGTCCACAGGTTTTAACTTTGTGGTTGAGTGTATAGAATTATTATAGTAACTTATTATTTTGAACAGCTTGTTGTCTAAATTATCGTTGGTGCGTTTAACATACATGATTCTCATGTGTTCGTTTTTAATTAATTAATTAATTTTGTATTTAATTCATTTTTATCTATAATGTTTATTGTGATGTTATTATGATGTTTTTAAAATTTTTATTTGAAGCAAAGTTTTTGGAGTAAAGTTCTTGAAATTCTAAAAATAATTTAATGTTTTCACAATATACACAAATAAGACCTTTATCTGGTAAAATTCGTTTCATTAGCTGTAATAAATTGCTATTTTGTGCTACATGTACTTTAACTTGTATTTGTTATGCAAAATTTTCAAAGAAAATTTTTCTTTATTTCCTTCTTTTAGAAATATTTGGTTTTTAAATAGATTTATAGGTTTTTCCGTAATATATATAAGATCACTAGAATCTTCTTGAGCACTATGAATCGTGGCGCCAGTTGATATAATATCTTCGTTATTAAAATTTAGCGCATAATTCAAACTGTTTAACCCATTAGAAGGTTCGTTATTTCATTTAAAATCGGTGGTATTACTGCATTGTAATTCGTTTACTCTTGACTTTCATTTATTTCATTGTTATACTGTTCGTAATTCTTTTTAACATTTATACGAGACACCTCGTTCGCCATAAATTTAGTTTAATGTTAGTGTGATCATATGATCGCGTTGTCGCTGGTTGTTGTTATTTGCTGTTCAAGAACAAACTAACAAACTAAAGTTCTGAATTAATTTCAAAGTTTAAAAAAATGGAATTATGGACAACACGGGTAGGTAAGTGTTTATTTTGTTTTTTAGTTCTTGATGTAAATAAGTGAATTAAGGCAAAAATGAAAGCTATTGAATTTAGTTTTGTATCAAAAATATTAGTTTTACAAAATAAAAAATTTTTCAACATGTTTTTGCATGTTTTTTAAAGATGTGATCATATGAAAATACTAGGAACGCTAGGGTCCTGTGTTTATAATTTTTCTAGGTCCTGTCTTATAATTTTTTCTATAACTTAAAGTGTTGTGAATTTGTGAGTTTTATAACGAAATTTTGCGTTAAAAAACTAAATTTTAGAAGAAATACTTGATATTCTGGAAGAATTGTCTCAAAATGAAGGTGTGCATATACCCGAAACTCCAGAATTTGACGGCTGCAACAGCGGTATGGATAATGATGTACCAGAAAGTTCTTTTCTAGCGCCAGACAATGTTTGCGCTGAACAGCTTAAGGGCGGTTGTGAAGTTGTTCTTTAATCTGGTGAACGTTGGCATTTCTAAGGAACACGATAATAATCTGGCTGGGAACATATTACCTTATTGTTTTGTAGATCCAATTTTAAATACAAATTTCTTTTAGCATATTTTAGTTGAAAACAGAACTGATTTGCCCGTTTTTTATACTGGTGAAGATGAATTTTTAAATCTAAAGATTCAATCTCCTAATGAACCATCTACCTCTATAATTAACATCATCAAAGCAACGGAAGCTTCGTAAAGTTGAACCGAGGAAATCTGATGTTCTTTTACCACAACGAAATAAAAATTCAACATTTACTTGGTGAAAGATGACTCATCAGAAAATATACCAATATTTCCAAATGCAAACTTTGAAAATTGTCGAGATTTACTGCCACACGAACTATTCGAAAATTTTTTTGATGATGAGTTGTTAAAACATATTGCAGAGCATTCAGATAAATATGCTGTTTTTTGTAAAAGGAATAATCCAAATGTTACCATCGAGGAGTTGCGAGATCTTATTGGGATTTTGTTGATTAGTGTTTACACCTACCACACCAGTTATCGTGACACGTGGAACCAAGGCGATGATCAACGAAATATAATGGTTTTCGAAACTATGCATCTAAATAGATTTGAAGAAATACTGCAATCTTTTCATTTTGAACATAGTGATAAAGGTGGTACAAAGGAAAATCTTAATCCAGATAAAATGCAGAAAATTGCGCCCAGTCACTGACCATATAAAAGCCAATATGCTAAAACACTTCCATCCGGAACAAAATCTATCATTCGATGAGAGCATGATAGTTTATTATGGTCGCCACGGATGTGAGCAATTCATTTTTAGGAAACCTATTCGTTTCGGCTACAAAGTTTGCAAAAAATTCCGATATATTCGGCTATATCAGGCAAAAAATTCCGATCCATCAGTGATTATGCAGACTGATTTGGTAAATGTTCTGCACCTTTAGTTAACATGATAGATGATTTTAGTGATGAAGTGAAAAGATTGCCATTTTCTTTTTACTTTGACAATTTATTTACAAGCATTCCCATATTGGTTTTCTTAAAATCTAGTGGATGTAATAGAACAGGCTCAATTCATGAAAACAGGATTCCTGCTAGCTGCCCACTTACCCACACTCGTTTTAACTACATCAACTTATTTTGGTGTTAATCCTCAATAAAATGCGTCTCGTAATTCAAAGGAAAAGCAAAAAAAAATTTTTGTTCCACGCCCATGTCCCATAACGGAATATAATAAGTATATATGCGGCGTAGATCGTTTCGATCAAAACATTTCACTTTATCGTATTGCGTTCAGAGAAAAGAAATGATATAGTTGTATTTTTACGTGGTTGACCGATGCGTGTGTACATAACGCCTGTAATTCTGTATTCGGTACGATGGAAAAAATCATTTGTTAAAAAGTCGCCAAATGTCAAATCTAATTTTAATACTTTCTTTCAAAAATCTGGCAAAAAATAATTCAGGATGATTCGGGTTAAGATATTCTATATCGAAGGTAAATTCGTTTAGTTTGATTTTCTACCTATGATGCTTACAATTTGGTTCTTTTAAATTGTTGAGCCAGATAAGTTATCTATGGTCTATTTTGACGGTAAATTTCCTACCATATAAGTAGGGTCGGAATTGTTTACTAGTCCAGATAATAAAAGCTGTTGAAAATTTTTTATCTTTTAAATTAATATTTACTTCTTTTTTTAAATATTTTGTTAACAAATACGCTACTTTAGCATAATGGCGTATAAATTTTCTATAGTAGCCCGTGATGGCGTGATGGAAACTCTTTATTTCCTTTTGCGTCGTGGGCAATCAAATTTTTAAAATTGAATTTATTTTTTTTTGGGGTTTGGTTTAACACCTCTTTCGTTACGTTGTGCCCCAAAAATTCGGTTTCCCGATTTAAAAAAGAGCATTATTATCCAACTGGATTTTTAGGTTTTTTTTTGTTAGTATTTGAAATATCTTATTCAAAGAATCTAAAATATGTTCTTGCAAAGATGAAGAAAAAATTGAGATATCATCCATATAAACTATACAAATTTTGTTTATGTATTTTTCCAAAACTTGATTCATAAATTTTTGAAAACCTTCGGCGAGGTCTAAAGTAGTTAAATAATTTCCTTTTCCTAGTTTGTCAAAAATGTCTTCCAAATTAGGAATTGGATATTTGTTGTGTTGTTTAGTTTTCAGTAATCGTTTACAATTTTCCATTTATAATATCTTTAAAGATAATTTTCCTCATCTTCTTCAAAAAGAAAGGGAAAATCGCGTTGTTAGTTTAAATATTTCGATTTTTATAATCAATAATTGCATTTAAAGGGTCAAGAATATTTTTGCAGATTAAACTTTTGCGAATTAAATCTTTTTCAAGAATTCGATTGAAAGGTTTTCTTTAAATATTTCAAAAAGTGGGAACTTATATTTTGTATTTGCTTGCACTTTGTGTTTTAAAGTTTCCAGTACTTGAACATTAGAATTGCTAGATATCCTACGTATAAAGAATAACACAAATTTGGATTTATTATGCTGAATTCAGCACCTGTGTCGATAATAAATTTCAATACTTTTCAAGGTGTATTGATAATTACATAAGGCATTTGTTTTAGTCAGGCGATTTTTTTTTTTTTTTTTTTTTTTTTACGAGGGAATGGAAAGCTCGAAAGCCACCCATTGAAACTGTGCGGTGTTTCGCTGGGTAGTGTATGATTTTAACACACCAAAACCACACCCTTTTTGAAACAAACTTTAGGAGGGAACCTGTAATACAAATGTACAGTTTGGTTACAGGGATGAGGATATGGAAGGATTTAGGATTATGGTGGAAGTTATTTGGAATATCTGGATTATGGGGGATGGGGAAAATTGGATGGGATATTTAGAAGAAAGATGTTAATGTTCTTCTTAAATTTGGTTAAATCGTACAAATATACATCATCAACTTTGGGGAACACATTTGGTGGAATATGGTTCCATAAGCGAGATGAGCGCATGACAAACGAATTTCCATAAGCCGTGTTACGCCATCTAGCTAGTTCAACTGTGTAGTGATGAGCATCTGTTGACCTCCTTGTTTCCTGTTGGAAAATCTTGAATGGAGGCATAAGTTGTTTAGAACAGGTGTTAGTCCCTACAAGATATCTATAAAACAAGGTCAGTGACCCAACAGTGCGACGATGGCTGAGTGGAGTGAGCGTTGAGGTAACACTGGGATTATTTATAAGACGAATAGCTCTATTTTGCACTTTATCAAGATATCCCAGCGCCGTAATGGGAGCACCAGCCCAAATATGTGCATTTTACTCCATTTTCGGCCTAATATAACTTTTATAGATATTAAGGAGATCAGAGGATGATAAGTAAGTTTTGCAGCGATACAAGAAACCCAAACATTTAGCAGCGTCCTTAGCTACTCCAAAAATATGATTTGACCAAGTCAATTTTTGGTTTAGCTCAATCCCCAAAATGTTCAAGTCTTCCCAATGGTGCAAAGCCTTTCCTTGAAAATTAAGGTTCAGAATAGTTGTAGCTATTTTTCGCGAGACTAGACAGCATTGGGTTTTTTTGGTGTTAAACTCAACTCTGTTGATTTCACCCCATTTTTGGATTTTAATTAAATCTTTGTTTAATTCACTTATAGTTAAATTTTTTGCTGAAGAATTAATCTGGTGATTAATGTTACAGCGGCTATGAAATTCATAGGAAGCAACAAGGGTACTGTCGTCTGCGAAGCTATGGATTGGATTGGAGGTTATTGATAGTAGGTCATTTATAAATATTAGGAAAAGGCTGGGGGATAAAACAGATCCCTGAGGGACACCAGCATTTATTTTGAAATCTTTGGATGAATATCCATCGATAAGAACACGAATCGTGCGATTCGAAAGGAAATCTCCAATCCATTTAACGAAAACCCTACCTAGACCTAAAGCCCTGCATTTTGCCAATAAAGCATCATGCCAAACTCGATCGAAAGCTTTAGAAATATCCAAATCCACAACATCAGACTCACCAGAATGGAGAAGACTGATATTAAGCTTTTCGCACAGGTAGATCATGAGTTCACCAGTTGAACGACGGGCTCTGAACCCGTATTGTCGATCATGAAGCAAACCTTTACGATCTAGATATTTCAAAACTTATAGTTAATAACTTTTTCAATTACTTTGGATAGGACCGATGTAATAGCAATAGGTCGGTAGTTAGAGAGATCGCTTTTATCGTCTTTTTTATCGCCCCGACCCGCTATTGTCCTCTTTTAAATTTTTTTGCAAAAGTCCAAAAGGATTTGCTATTCTTGAGCATGTGTTTAGTTTACGTTTCAACCTTTGGTTGAACAAGAATTTTTGCTTGTTGATAATTCTCTTGCATCTGTTCCGAACCACTATATTGTTGGCCCTGTAAGCCTCCAAACCACTGTCCCGGTACGTTCTGAACGCTTCCTGTTTTTTTAGAATGGCTTCTTTGCAAATACGATTAAACCAAGTTTTGGGTTTCCCTTTAATAAATTTCATGGAGTGAGGTATAAATAATCTCATTCCAAGTAGAATAGTTTCACTAATCGCATTTGCAGCCAAGTCAACATTCCTACCACGGAAGCACAGTGACCAATCAAAGGTTTTGTAAAAATTGTTCAGACCTTCCCAGTTAGCATGGTTATAGCGCCATACCAATTTTTTGGGAAGAGATCTTTGGTTGGACACCGAGCCTGTCTGGAAGCTTGTATTGACCAAACAGTGATCGGAGCCCCCCAGGGGGCAACCAACTGAAACCACATACTTTTCAGGGTGTGTGGTTAGAAACAGATCCAAGAGGTGACCTTCTTGATCAGCACGGTCAGGGATTCTAGTGGGATTTTTAACAAGTTGAGAAAGGTGAAATAGAGTGGAAAATAATTCAACTTGTTTCCCAATCGAGTTTTGACTCGGAGAAGAGGTACTGGAAAAGTGAAGCCAGTCTTTGTTATGAACATTAAAATCCCCCGCCAGAACAATTTCGGTCTCAGGATAACAATCGAGAATTTCATTGATGTGGTTTGAAAGGTTTTAAATTTCCATACCAGTTTCCTGTTCACTTGAATTGGGTGATCCATATAGAAAACAGAAATGTATAACATGCTTCCAACATGGATTTCGACCCAAACGTAATTGAAAGTTGGGCTAGAAGATTTATATTTGACAAGAGTGTTGAAAGCAATGTCTTTTTTTATATAGATGGCAATGCCTCTTTTGGGAACGAAGTGTGAAAAGAGTGAGTAGCCGTTAATATCGAAGTTAACATTTTGGCCACTAACTTGCGTTTCACATAGAGCAAGGATTGCCGGTTTAATGGAATTAAGATGGCCCTCAACGGCATGGAAGTTCAACCGCGAATATTACAAAAATTAGCGTTAGAGTTGATAATTTTGTTAAAAATTAGAAAGAACAAAAATAAAGAAAAAGAAAAAAAAAACAAAAAATGCTTATTGTGATTTATTCAACCTAAATCGATAACACCTTAAAACAAAAAGAAAAAAAAAATAAATAGAAAAATAAAACAAAAAAAATTTTATTCTCAATTTTAATTTTTTCGATTTTAATTTTAAAAGTCTTATTTCGAGCGAGAGAATGGTTTATAACTACGTCCAACAGTTTTTAACTTGCACGATATAGAATCTATATAGAAACTATATGTGCCCTTATTGTAGTAGGTACAACCAAAAACTCAATCAAAATAAAACAAATACACAATTACATCTAATTAGAAAAACAACAAAATTTGTAATTGTGACAATATAAATAGCAAAATACAAAAATAGAATGAAAGTTTATTAATAATATTGGACATATACCATCAGAATTTATTAATTAAGTTACGGTGCTCTATGATGGTATATTGAGAGCGGTGAGAATTGTTTGGGACATTAACATCTATCAATGGGAAGGAGAGAGATGGATATATTGTTTTGTTTAGGAGAAGATTAAAAGAAGTATTACTTCAAAAAAAAAAAAAAAATTATTATATTAATTTAGTTAAATGTAAACAAAACAAAACGGCGCCTGATATTAAAATTTATAATAATTTTAGTTTTTTTAAAAAAAAACAAATTCTATATAAACAAAAAAATTAATTAAATAATTGATAGAAAAAATAGAAAAGTAAAATATATAGTTATAAAAAATAAAAAAATATTTAGTGATAGGTAAAAATAATTTTTGTTGAGAAATTTGTTATTTTAATAGAATGAATAATAATACTTATCTAAAAAAAATCCGCCATTGGAAATGCGGCAATGTGGTCCAAACCGATTCACAAAAAAAAATTTAAATTAAAAAAAATAAATAAAAAAAACCAACACAAATTTCAAAACAAAACACTAAATTAAAGTAAAATAGAATTGTGTGAAGTGAAAAAGTTAAATTAATTTGAAAAGTTGGTATTTAAAAATTTTATTCTTTATTCGGATTTAAAGAAAATATAAAAAAAAAATTTTTAAAGAATCCAAAACCGGTGTTATCGCAACGAAGGGTGATTGACCAGCTTTGATTGGATGCGATATCCATTCCGTTAGAGCTATTATTTTTTCTAGGGACCCTAGTTTGCATTGTTCTATTTTTTCCAATATTCATTGCATTATAGCTGTTAGCATTTGAAAACAATCTAGATTGGTTTGTTCTAGTGTCGTTATAAAAAGTTTGGTTATTTGAATTATTTTTATAAAAGTTGCCTGAATTTTGGTAACTTTTCCTATTTAAATTTAGATTTGTTTGGTTTGAATTTTTATTTTTAAAACTATTGGAATCTTTGTAATATGTTTTATTAATACTAGAATTTATTCTATTTGAGTGTGAATAATTTGTTTCCTGATGTATTATTTTATTATGATGATATTTTTATTGAAATTGTTATTATAATTAGTATTTGTATTAAAATTGTCAGCAAATAAATTTTCATATTTACCCTCTTTCATAATTTCATATGTTTCGTCCAAGTCTTTTTGTAGCCTACTATATAAAATGCTACGTGCTATTAAAGCTATTCTTTTATTTCTTTTTACATCATCATTATTTAAGCTTCCGTTTAAGATATTAAGGCTTATTTAATCTACATAAATAGGTGCTAATTTTGTCATAAAAGTTTTCAATGTTTGTGGTCATATAACAAAGTCTAATTCGGACTAGAAGTGCCTCTGCCGATAATTTCTCATCATGGCTTTTTATTAAATTTTTTTTTATCTTGTTCCAAAAATTAGGATTTCCATTTTTCCTTCATGAAATCCTTGTGTCGTCGATGGCCTTGTCTTTTATGTACCTTGTTATTATTTTTTTTATATTTTTTGTCAAATGTATCGACTATCAAATGTATAAAATGAAGTTATTGCATGTCCATTCATTCGATAAATTCTGTTAAATCATTTGTATTTTTACCCGTGAAGGGAGTAATTTTGCTCACAATATCGAGCATAATTTTTAATTTTTCCGCGTACAAATTTTCTCAATCAAATAAAACTTATAGTATAATTAAAAAATTTAAAGTTACTTATTTGCTAATTTTTTGTTTTTATTAATTTAAAGAGTTACTAGATTCTATTTTTTTTATGTAAATATTTTATAATAATTATAAGTTTAATTTAATATAGTAATATAAATGTATAAAATTTTAAAAATTAAAAAGGTAAAAATTATTTATAACTGACCAAATAATGTGTTCATGCTTGTTGATTACGCGTTAAGATGATGATGAATTATAAATTACAGTTAACTTAGGACATTGCATAGTCAACGTAACAAACTATACAAAAGAATTCAAAAGAGTCTAATAATGACTTAGTAAACAAGCATTAAAATCTTGCTTTTGAATTTGATGATTAATGTTCTCTGCTTTCTTCTTCTTTTTTATATAGCAGCACCAATTTTATTTATCACTTTTTATTTGTAGAGCTTGTAACTATGTTCGTAATATTTATACCCGTGCATACATATATAAACATCGGGTATATTAAAATTACTCCTTCGTTTGTAACGCATCGAAATAGACGAGCTAGATATAGAGTCAAGGGTACGTATCGAATCACCATCGAAAAGTGAATCGATCTAGCTATGTGTGTCCGTCCGTCCGTCAGCACGATAACTAAAAAACTATAAGAGCTAGAGTTCTAAAACTTTCACAAAGTAATTTTTAGAAAATTTATAGGTTTCCTATTGTTTTTGGTTAAAATCGGACAAAGGCTTCGGGTAGCTTCCATACAAATTTTTCGAAATTATATGAATATTTTCAAAATTAATAGCTAAAATAGAAACCAAATATAAAAACAAACAAAATGTAGTTATATTATTAATCGCTTCATGGTGTAGTGGTTAGGACATGGGACTTGTAGTAAAGATGTCTCGGTTCGAATCTAGGCTACGGAAAATTTTTTTTTTTTTTTAATTTATTTTTTGTTATCTATTTTCTTTTATTTTCTTTTTAATAAAATATATGTATTTATTTTATGTATGAAAAATTTTATTTTATAGAAAATTTGACAGAAAACTCTCATTTATATTAAAAATTATTCATTTTTTTTAATATTTTTATAAAAAAATTTATAACTGTTATTTAAAACAAACAATTGATACCATAGCAACTACAATTATTTATAAAAAAAAAAATTAAGATAAATAAAAACTCGTTTACAAACCACTACATCATAGCAAATTATTAATTGTTCTATGGTGTAGTGGTTAGGACATGTGACTAGTAGTCAAAACGTTTCGGTTTGAATTCAGGCTGGGGCAAAATTATTTTTTTTTTTAAATTCTTCTTAAAACTCTCATTTAAAAATTATTAATTTTTTTTTTTTTATTAATTTTTTTTTGTAATTAAATATAAAAAACAAATATTTTGAATTTTCTGTCAAAAAGTTCAATTGTAATATTTCAAATTCTTATTTGTTTAATACATAATAGTGTACGCACGGGTATCTAAAAGTTGACAAGGGCAACTATCATCTTCCTCATTTTATGTTGTATTTGAACTTACTGTTTGGTTAAAATTTTTGTAATTTTTTTTCAAAACTTGATTTTATAAGAGATAAAGATTGCAGTTTTGTTTGTTGTAATTTAAACTAGATATTAAAGAATCGATTTATAGTTCGATTTTGTATATTTTTTTTTATATGAAAGTTCAAAATTTGTTGAAAGTTCTTACTGTAATTTATTTTTCACTTAAAAATTTAGTTTAAATACTAAAATTTATTTAATAATTTGAATTATATTTTAGTTAAAATATATATAAATTGTTATAAGCTAGTTATTTTGAAATTAAATTATTGTTGATCACTATTTATTATTATACCCGTATGAATCTAGGTCAAAGAATATAATAAATTTGCCATTACGTATTAAATATAGACTCAAGTGCATGGATCGGATCAGAATCGAAAAAAAATAATCGATTTAGCTGTGTATGTCCGTCCGTCCGTCAACACGATAACTCAAAAACTAAAGGAGCTAGGATCTTGAAATTTTGCTAATTCGTTTTTTTGCAATAGCCGTCGTCGCTATTAAAATCCAGCCATTTTGGTCCATGGGTTCGGGTAGCTGCCATACTTTTTTTTTATATGAGCATTTCTCTGCCAAAAGTAGTTTAGTGTAATGGTCAAAGTTACTGCAAAATTTAGTTGGTCTACTGCAAAGGGTTCGACTAGCTGCCATACAACTTCTAATTTTATATGAGCATTATTCTAAACCTATTGAAGTTGGTTGTCTGAAATTTTTCCAAAAATGGTTTAGTGTAATGGCAAAAGTTACTGCAAAATTTTGTCGGTCTACTGAAGAGGGTTCGAGTATACAATACAACTGCCACACAACTCCTTCTTTTATATGAGCATTACACTACACCTAATAATGCTGGTATGTTTGAAATTTTGCCAATAGTAATTAATGTTTATAATAACAATGATTTAATATTTATATAACGGTCATACGGGTATACCAGAGTTGGCACAGTAGTATAATAGACACTCTTCCTCGTTTTATTATGGATTCATCCTCTTCGACTGCGCCAGTTATAAAATAAAAAGATCCTATTTGATGGTTCTAATAACACTGAATTTGGAAAACGCGATTTGATAAAGTATTGAAATGCTGCATTAGCAGACTAAAGTTATTTGAAAGATTAGATATAATGAGTTAAGCTAATTTCATGGGAACGGAAATTAGCCTTAAATGAAAAGAAAGAATTTATAAATTTATAGTTCAGAAGGTTGTAATTATAATACGTATATAACTATATAAAATATTAAGGAAATTTTAAGATTTCAATTTTTAAAAATCTCAAGTTTGTAGTAAAATTTTATTTTTATTATTAAAAAATTATGTATTCTCACACAAATGAGGAATGTGTTCAAAATTTCAAGGCTCTAGCTCAACGGGAAGTGTGTTTAAAATAGATAACAAAATTCCACGATCGTTCAACCACAAGTAAGCAATAAGAGTTTAAATAAAACAGAATTTTTTACTACATTTTCCACAAAAATATATTACTTAAGAATAAAATGTATATACATACATAAGAATAAAATTTTACATAGAAACAAATGATGAAAAAAATCAAGGATTTTTAAAAAGCACCCTTTCAAAATTTTAAAGTTTTATTTACTCTTATTTTATAAAAATAAATTATAATATTATAACTTAGTTATTACATCAATTCATTATTAATTATCTATACTTAGAATATAATTCCAATGCCAGTAAAACTTGTTAACAAATGCGAAATATAATGTTAGAGCTTCAATTTTAACGTTTAATTTTGGAAAAATATAGGTTGGAGAATAAGTTACTGTCTTATAAAAAAAGGAAAGTTTTAATTTTTAAGTCCTAATAGCTCTTCATCGGGGAAGTTTCGCAAAAATTTTTACTAATTAAACTTCTATAGATCCTTGAGAATCTTCGTAAGTCAATAAAGGTTTTCGTAAGTTTCTTTTACCGTTTTTAGATTGACAATAAACCCTATAGAATTCTTGTTATACGAATTTAAATATGGGGTTTTTTTTTGAATTTGTAGGGGCTATAGCTTCGTCCCACTTCAAAATTAAGAAAAATCTTTAACACATATTGAAACATAACGTTGGAGCTTTGAATTTTGTATATTATTAAAAAAAATTTTGAAAAGGTATTCAAGTTACAGGTGTTAAAATATCAAAATTTCAATTTTCGAGCCCTTGCATCTTCCTAAACAGGAAACGAAGATATGCTGTTCGATCTTGGGAGTTTTGTACATAAAACGACTACTTCGTGGTACCCAAACCACTACGCCAATTGATCCCAAATGTCAAGGACTTATTGATCCAATTGATCTCAAAATAAAATTGGAAGAAACACACTTGTACTTTATTTGAAGGTTCTATATTAATTTGTTGCGGAATTATGCTCGATCAGGTACTTTTATAATCCAAACCCCTGGTGCGATGAAAATAGTTTCGTTAGGTTAACGGACGATAATTTTATTACCAAACATTAAAGTATTTGAAACCATAATAAATGATAAAATTTAAAATTTAGTAAAGTCAATCATATTATTCCTGAAAATCAGTTTGGGATTAGACATAAACATGGTACAAATTAACATCAGATAATTAATGATGGTTGGTTAATAATTGATGGTTTATAAATAAGTATTATAGAGTAGGCTTTGAAAAGGCTTTCACCTCAGTTTGGTTGGCTGGATTAATATACAAATTACTTTTATTTATACTAATTAAAATTTGTCTGGATAATAACAAATTTATAATAAGTTTGATGAATTATTCGTAACTGAAAATGGTCTTCAGCATTATCTATATATTAGAATATATTGTTATATAGTATTTAATACAATGTACAAAAAAAGTTAAACATTGTCCATAAAAAAATAAATAAAAGCTTAGAGGGAGTTTTGAAACAAAAGATTAAAGGAGGGGCGAAGACTGGCTCGAATGGAAGTCGCGAAGGGCAAACTTGTCCCATAATATAGAAAATTTTTTGAAACCTACCTATTATTTTTTATATAATATAATATTTCTAAATCCAAATAAAGCCTGTAAGCTTTAATTCTCCATGAAATGAAAAATAAGACCTTTCGCAAAATTTCGCGAATTATGCTTTAATTCTCAGCTAAACTGCGAAATAAGACTTATTGGATCTCATTGCTCTAGGCCTTAATTCAACAGTTAAACCAACTTTTTTTAGATTTTTTCCGAAACTTAGATTGCATTTCGTTTTATTGTTAGATATTTAAAATGAGCAAGGTAAGACAGGTTTAGGACGCAGAATGTTTTGTGTACACCTTTTTTATAACTTTTTTTTATACCCGTGCATACATATATGACATCGGGTATATTAGATTTGCTCCTCCGTTTGTAACGCATCGATCTAGACGAGCTAGATATAGTGTCAAGGGTACGTATCGGCTCAGAATCGAAAAATTAGTCGATCTAGCTATGTGTGTCTGTCCGTCCGTCCGTCCGTCCGTCCGTCTGTGTGTCAGCACGATAACTCAAAAACTAAAAGAGCTACAGTTTTGAAATTTTCACAAAATATTTTTCAATCAATTTCTAGGTTCCCTATTTTTTTTTTTGGTTAAGATCGGACCAAAACTTCGGGTAGCTCTCGAACAGCTAACTTTTTTAACTCCAATATTTTCATACAAAAATTTGAAATATAGCTATGCACCTTGTAACATGAAATTATATGAATTTTGTTTGTTTTTGTTTTTTTGTTTATTTTTTTTTTGTATTTTTTTTTGTACGATTTCGAGTTAGAATTTCATATGATTTAAATGATGCGTAGTTTATTTAAGATAAGCAAAAAAAAAGAACACAAAGATTTTTTTTAAGTAAATGGCTTATTGATATTGATAGATATTTATGAATATATATGATGAATCATCATGATGATTATTATATGAATAATGATCATATGAAGTTGATTTGGTTTAAGTTTAATATATTCGTGAATTAAAAATTAATTATAAGAGATGGAATTGAAAAATTAGAGCAAGAGTTTTGAAATTCACACAAAACATTTTTGGGACATTTTTGAGGTTCCCTATTCTTTTTGGTTAAGACCAGATCAAGGTTTTGGGGAGCTGCCACACAACTTCTTTGCACCAATATGAATTTCTAAGAAACTGATTATACTACGAGGATGAAAATTACACACTGTTAGTTATATAATGAATCGAGCACTTATATGAAGTTTCAAAATGTTACGGCCCCATTTTCGGGGGGCTGCTATACAATTTCTTTGCACCAATATCAATTTCTTGGAAACTGATTATACTACGAGGATGAAAATTACACACTGTTAGTTATATAATGGATCGAGCACTTATATGAAATTTCAAAATGTTACGGCCCATTTTCGGGGGGCTGCTATACAACTTCTTTGCACCAATATCAATTTCTTGGAAACTGATAATACTACGAGGATAAAAATTACACACTGTTAGTTATATAATGAATCGAGCACTTATATGAAGTTTCAAAATGTTACGGACCCGTTTTCGGGCAACTGCCATACAAAGTAATCAATTCGATAACTGTGAATCTAATGAAGCTACGAAGTTAAAATCAAAACTGGGCAGGTAAAGTAATAGGACAAGTTAGTTGGAAAAGTTGGACATCACTCGGACCAACTTTTAGGGTGGGCTATTTTTTTTTTTTTTATGGGATAAAAGTTAATCAAAAATTATGGGATACCTAATAAGTTAAATATTTTTTAAACTATTTTACTTTCTTATATTTTTTTGTAATATTTATAATAGCATAGGGGAAATAAATAACGGTTAGTGGGTATGCACGGGTATCTAAAAGTTGACAAGGGCAACTATAATCTTCCTCGTTTTAATTAGGAATAATTTTAAGCTTTTTTATTAATTCTGTTTCCATTGATTTTTTATCTCTGAAGCGTTTCTGTTACGTAAAATTTAAAAAACTTTTCTTAACCAAATTGTCATCCCATGCCTTTTCAAATTAAGAAACATAATATGTACCCCGTTGAGTTGTAAAAAAACAGTTTCATGGCTGGTTTTTAAAAATCAACCATGTGTTTTGCTACAGGCTTGCAGTCTATACGTTGTGCTAAATCTCAATTTTATTTTCTGAAAATTCTCCCAAATTTTGGTGAAGAAACTCCCTGTTATAAAGTTTTAAACAGAAATAGATATTTCAAGTTCAGAAAATATATTTTTGCAAAGGGTAGTAAGAAAAGTATACTTGCTTAAAATAAAAAAAAACTACAAAGAAAATTACATATCAATTAGAAATTAATCCATGTATATTTTTCGGTGCAGGGTCAGAACTCCCAGGGTCATAAGTCCCTTAGGGATTTATAACCCACTTAGTGGGACATAAGTCCCTAAGGGACTCATGACTTATAGAAGTGAGCCATAACTCCTTAAGGGACTTATGACCCTGAAAGTTTTGGCTCAGCGTGGTGGGTCATAACTCCCTTATACAGTTCTCAGCTTAAAAATTATTAGTAATATTAAAAAAAAACTAATTTTAATTATATAATATGAGTGACGGGTACACATTTTAGGGTTTAATTTGAAATTAGAGTATTCCCTTTTTCCAAAATTAAGAACACAACCACAATTTTACAATTAAACTACATTTTGAGCAAAAAGGTTAATTCTGATTTTGTAACCAAAGTCTCGCATACATGAATTCATAAATACTCTGGAAAAAGGTTCGACTTTGTAAATAAAATTTTTAATAATTTTATATGCTTCCTAATATAGTATCTCGCATAGATAAATATATAAATACATATTCTTGTACATCTCATATTTTTCCCTAAAGGGACTTATGACCCACTTGTAAAGGGACTTATGTCCCACGTAAATATTTTAAAGTGGGTCATAAATCCCTTAGGGACTTATGACCTTGGGAGTTCTGACCCTGCACCTTTCTTAAACCCAAAATGTTCAAAAACAAAACTAAACAAAGGAAAGTATTTTTACAGTTTTTGGTTGCATTTGAGTTACTAACAAACGAAATGACACGGTAATGATTTTACTTATTTTAAAATTGAATGAATTTTGTGAAGTGTTATAATATTAACTCCATAGGGAATGTTTGATTAAATTTATAAATCAGAAGAAATTCTGATTTCTTAAATTAGCAACATATAGTTAAACTTATAAAATTTTAGCAATTTACAATTGAGGAAAAAACGAGGAAGAGTGTGGTAGAGTAGACTGTGTCAACTCTGGGATACCCGCATGACCGTAACATATACATTATATCATGCGGTTATTTACTTTTGGCAAAATTTAAAATATTCAGCTTTATTAGGTGTAGAGTATATGCGTATGTGTATACATAAGTGTATGTATATGCTCATATAAAAGAAGGAGTTGTATGGCAGCTACTCGAACCCTTTGCAGTAGACCAACCAAATTTTGTTTTTGTTGTTGATGTTGTTATTGTTGTTGTTGTTGTTGTTGGTATTATTATTATTATTATTATTATTATTATTATTATTATTATTATTATTATTATTATTATTATTATTATTATTATTATTATTATTATTATTATTATTATTATTATTATTATTATTATTATTATTATTATTATTATTATTATTATTATTATTATTATTATTATTATTATTATTATTATTATTATTATTATTATTATTATTATTATTATTATTATTATTATTATTATTATTATTATTATTATTATTATTAGTATTATTATTATTATTATTATTATTATTATTATTATTATTATTATTATTATTATTATTATTATTATTATTATTATTATTATTATTATTATTATTAATGTTATTACTATTAATTTTATCAATTGGATTACTACATGGCGGTACCAACGTGTCTCCCTGAACAAAATTTGGATAATTATTGCTTTTATTTAATTCAGCTTCAATAGCGATAGCGATTCCGGTTTTTGCATAAAAACAAATTTGTGAAAATTTCATAATCCAAGCTCCTTTATTTTTTGAGTTATCGTGATGACGGACGGACGGACATACATCGCTAAATCGATTTATTTTTCGATTCTGATCCGATCCATACACTTGAGTCTATATCTACCCCCCCTCCTTCTCTGCGTCACAAACGTAATGGCAAATTTATTATACCCTTTGGCTATATAGTCATACGGGTATAAACAGCTTTATAGGATATACTATTTTTAACATAATTTTAATAAATAAGAGTTGTCTTACTCCTATAATGATTAAATTTTGTTAATTATTTAATCACACGCAAAAGAATTAATATTTCTTAATGTTAAGTGCATAACTTAACATTAGTATTATTTTTACATTCAATTTGTAAGATGAATAATCAAACCAAGTTTCAAAGAGAAATTGACTTTTTTATTCTATCAATCTTGTAGTGATTAGCTTTGTCAAAATTTTAATATAAAAGTTTTAAATATCTAGCTAAACAAAATTTTAAAATATTAAATATTACATTTAAAACTTTTTGTTCAATAACTTAAGTAAATATAACAAATTTATGAAAAAGAATAACTCTAACGTAGTACATAAAAGTACTTACAATAAAATACCTAAATAATACAAAATACTTTTCTAAAAAAGAAGTATAACGGTAATTTTTAAAGAAAATTTTTCATTTTGGAAGCAGGATTTCTTATGGCAATATATTGGAAAACTTGGAGAAATAAAGTACTGTTATGTGATAATGTCATTTGAATTTATTTGTCATTTGATAATCTATCTATATCCCATCAAATGAATCTTTTCTTTAAACTTTTTTTTTATTTTAGCGGGCATAAATAATAATGCAATTAATATATTTAAATATAAACTGAATTTATTAAATAAAATAGTTGCAACCTTGCACAAAAATTGTTAAAACTTAAAAATAAAAATTTTATATTACAAAGTCTGTAAAAATGCTTTTGAAAAATTGATATTATTTTAATTCTTAAATATGTATGTATTACATATTTTTATTACGTATTACATATTTATATGAAGGTATACATATTCCAACTTATTATATTCAAGCAGACCACCAACGATACAACATGCATACAAACT
The DNA here is from genome assembly GCA_963082915.1 of Dolichopus griseipennis. NCBI lineage: Eukaryota > Metazoa > Arthropoda > Insecta > Diptera > Dolichopodidae > Dolichopus > Dolichopus griseipennis. The sequence continues at coordinate 44,649,647 of OY720444.1, read as the reverse complement.
AATTAGTAATGTTATGGTAGCAATTTGACACTTTTTTTAGAAGAACCTCGAAAAAAGGACTTTCCGTTCAAAAGAACTCGCGTGATGATAATTTATTGTTTTAAAAGCAGTCCGTTGAACATCAGTTTCATTTTTAAAACACCCTTAGTTTATATATAGCAAGTATTTGTATAAGATCACACGCAAAGTGATATTTTAACTAAAAAAAATGCATTTAATTACAAATAACATGAAAAAAATTTTAAACGACGTAACGCAGCATACTTTACACCCTCTTTACCATTCTAAATTGATAATGGTTTTTGTTGTTATAATTTCTTTAGGTTTATTTTACGAACATCTTAAGCGCCTAAAAATGAGAAATTTGAATACAAATGTTATTTAATAATAAAAGGCGTAAATCCTGAACATATGTTTCTTCAAAAATAATTGTTCAAAGTGTGAATAGTTGTATCAATTTTCTGATAAAAAACAAAAAAATATATTTTCGTTATAACATAACCACATTTACACTAGATATACAGTGTAATTCAATTTATGTTATATGCATTAACATAATTATAATTAAACAAATGTTTGTTTTTATAAATTTCTTTTGTGTATTATGTATACGAACATACATTGGCATATAAATATATAGATTGGAAAGATTTTTTTTTTAAATAGGTGCTTTATTAAAAATTTTCAACAATGCGTTTGACAAGTTTTTTTTTTCAACTACGAAAGTATATAAAAAATTAACATTATTTAACTATCTCAAAGCAATTTTAACAAAATGTAAAAATATTTAAATTTTATCTAATAAATTAATTAAGAACAAAGTTGTAAAAACACATTTACACTTACTTTACTATTAATAATTAATAAGTTTGGTGTAAAATAATACGTTAAACTTATTTTAGGTACATTCCCTAATACTTTTTTAAACTTTCCCGAGAGACGCGATAAAGCAAATATAGACACGACTTGGCGACAGGGACGATAAGGGATTTAAAAAGGTGTTTATAAATTGATTGTGGCAGTAGCCCCTACACCCATAATGCTACAGGTCCCCGGACAAAGTTTAAACCTAGAAAAAACTCTTTGCACTAACATATATAAACATATATAATGTTACATGATATGCAACGACTTCAATATAGAGTGATTAAGATGATAATTTTTTATTACCGGCATGACTATAGAGCAAAGGGTATAATAAATTTGCCATTACGTTTGTTACGCAGAGAACGAGGGGGTAGATATAGACTCAAGTGTATGGATCGGATCAGAATCGAAAAAAAAATCGAATTAGCTATGTTATTACAATTTGGTAACTCAAAAACTAAAGACGCTAAAATTTTAACATTTTCGCAAATTCGTTTTTTTGCATTAGCCGTCATTGTTATTTAAATCCAGCATTTTGGTCCATAGGTTCGGGTAGCTGTCATACAACTTCTTTTTTTATATGAGCATTAGTCTGCACCTATTACAGCCGCGTGTCTAAAATTTTGCCAAAAGTAGTTTAGTCTTAAAGCCAAAGTTTCTGCACAATTTGGTTGGTCTGCTGCAATGGGTTCGAGTAGCTACCTTACAACTCCTTTTTTATGAGCATTACATTTACCAAAAGTAATTAATGTTTATAATAATAATAATGATATAATGTTTATATAACGGTCATACATCCCAGATATGACACAGTCTACTCTACTACACTCTTCCTGGTTTTTTGTAAAATTAAAATATTAAATATTTGTTAATTAACAATTAACATTTCCTGCTTTCCTGCTTCTGTTCCCACAAAGTTTCTGTTCCCAGAAAGTTTTTCAACTAAATAATTATAATCGAATTTAATTCCTCAAATTTCAAATTTAATTTTTTTTTTTTTTTAATTTTTACGAAAATCTTGTCAACGAAAAATGTTGTTGAATTCTATACGGGTGTCCGGGACTCAAGTACGCGCACTACACTCAGTGATTGGGGGCATTAAAACAAACAAAAAATTGACTGGAGGGGGGGTGTATTGTGGACCCTTTTCGAGATATGAGGGATTAAAGATTTAAGGAGACTTTTCATAAAAAATCAATAACTTTTGAACAGCTTACTGTAGAGAGATAAAAAATAATACATTTTGTAGAGCAAATTATCAGCTTTAATTTAATTTTTGTTGAACAATGATCCCCATATACCCAACAGTTACAAAGTTATGAAGGTTCAAAATGATTTAAAATGATAAAATTATGTTTCAAACTCTATTTTCTTTTGAAGCACACTGTATTTGGAGTACTTTTTATAGCATATTTCAAGACAGCTTTTCAAGCCCTATAATTAGTACATAATAACTTTTTCTCTATCTCTAACCATTTTTCATATGAAGAATAGAAAAGTGTGTTATTTTCAATCGGTTCAAACAGAAAAATTATGAAATTTTTTTTTATCTATTTATTTTTTCATTAATATTTTATAAGAAATTTTAAATCATTTTGAACCTTCATATCTTTGTAACTGTTGGGTATATGGGAATCAATATTCTACAAAAATTAAAGCTGACAACTTACTCTACAAAATGGATTTTTTTTTATCTCTCTACAGTAAGCTGTTCAAAAGTTATTGATTTTTTTATGAAGAGTCTACTTAAATCTTTAATCCCTCATATCTCGAAAATGGTTCACAATAGACCCCCCTCCAGTACAATTTTTTGTTTGTTTTAATGTCCCCAATCACTGAGTGTAGTGCGCGTACTTGAGTCCCGGACACCCTGTATAATATTCTAACCAAATGCTCAAATTCTGTATCTGTGCGTTCGTTCGTCCTTGTGTCAGCACAATAACTTAAAAACTGCAAGGTTTTGAAATTCACACAAAGTAATTTTTAGAGAATTTTTAGATTCCCAATTGTTTTTGGTCGAAATAGGTTCGGGGAGCTGCCATACATCTTTTCTGAACCAATAAGAATTTCTTTAAAACTAACGCTGGGAGGATGAAAATTACACATGTTTAGTTATATAATAAAAAAAGTACCAGTATGAAATTTCAAAATGTTAAGGTTTCATTTTCGGGGAGCTGCTACACTCTTTGAACTTTCTTTGAACCAGTATAATTTTCTTCCTCGGACCTACTTTTAGGATGGGCCAATTTTTTTTTTTTTTGTTTTTAAAGCTTGCTTCACAAAATTTTATATTACTTGAACCAAATTGGGGCAAATTTTTTTTTGTTCTTACGGTTTTTTTAAATTAAAAATTATGAGTAGGGTGGTCAAATATTTTTCTAATTATTTTATTCTTTTAATATAATAGCATAAATCAATTATTTAATGGTTTATTTTATTTTATACATTATAGTGGGTATGCACGGATATCTAAAAGTTATAAAGAGTATCTAAATTACAAATGTCAATTATTGAAAAATTAGTAATAAGAAATTTAGTAAGCTTCAGTCTTGAATTATATTTCAAATATAAAAGTTAAATTAATATTAAATATTTGAAAGTTTGATAAAAGTTTCTTCTCAAAAATATTTGCTTTAAAAATTGATAAAAGTAATTTTATAAGTGGCGCAGTTGCAAGGATTGTTAAAAATAAATTAAAGGCAATCCTGTAATCGAATCGTAATATAACAAAATAAATTTAAAAAAATAAACTCTAACAAAATAAAATAAAATTATTACTAAAACAAAATAACAATTTATTATATAAGAACTATTTTGAGCAAGTGGTTAACGAAGTACTTATAATTAATTAATTTATAAATCAAAACTGTGTAGAAACAAACTTCCCAGATAACTGGTTGTTAGCACATTTTCAAAAAATTTTGAAAAAATGTGTTTATTTGGTATGGCGAAAAAAAAAAATTTCATAGAAGAACTTTTCTCTGCAGCCCCATCCGTTACGGAGCTACAGCCCCCCAAATTCAGAAAAAGCGATATATTAAAATTGTTTTAACAAGAGTTATCTTAGATATATTTGCAATCCGAAAACTGTGAAAGAAAGCTGTTTTTATAAACTTTCTAAATTTTTGAAAGCCAAATGTATAGGATTGTCATACGGTACGAAGATTTTCCATTATGTAAAACTCAATTTTTGCCAAATTTCTGCCCCACATATCTTCTCAACGGATCAAGCTAGAGTCTAGAAATTTTGGAAGAAGTTATATCATAAGAAATTAGTAAGAGTCTGTTTACAAAACTGTTTTGTCATACTTCCTGTTTAGGAGATGTAAGAGCTCGAAAATTGAAATTTTGCTATTTTTAAAAACCTGTAACTTGAATACTTTTTCAAAATTTTTTATAGTAATATACAGAATTCCAGATTCTAACATTACGACGCAACATATGTCAAAGGTTATTCTTAATTTTGAAGGGGTTGAAGCTAAAGCCTCCGCAAATTCCAAAAAAAAAGATGATTAAATTGGTATAACATGCCTTCTATAGTGTTTATGGTCAATCTAAAAATAGCGAAAAACGTTTTTAAGATTTTTATAAATTTTTGAAAGTCTAATGTATAGAAAAACAGATTTACCATTAATGTAAAACACAATATTTGTTAGTTTTTTGGCCCAACGTAGGGCTGTTTATATAGACTGCCTGTTTCATAACATTCAAAAAAGTGTATGTTAGTTTTAATTTATTTTACTTTTAATTAATTTTACTTTTTTAAATAAGTAAAACTAAGCTAATTTGTATTTTGTATGTTAATTTATGTTTTTTATTGTTCGGTGTGATTTATAATTTTTTTTTTAAATGTAACTTCTAAACAAAAAAAAAAAATTACAAATCATAATAAAAACAAGTAAAGAAACAGTCAGTCGGTGCAACCGAGTACACAATGATATAAAAAGTATGGTACACAATGTCTTAATTATATATCACCTATGGTAATAATTCAATAAAATATATTATGTAATACAAATTAAAAACAGGAAAAGAAACAGTCAGTCGGTGCAACCGACTTAGAAATACCCTACACCTATTTGGTTCAAATTTAATCAGATATCCATAAGGCATTTTAAAACCATAAAGGCTGTTATTAGTTTGATCGTAAGACATAGCTAACCAAATTAACTTTATAATACTAAAACCATTTTCTAATAGGTGTAGGGTATTTCTAAGTCGGTTGGACCGACTGACTCTTTCTTTACTTGTCATTACTTTCGATAATAAACTTTTAAACCTTGGGGGTATAAGAGGGGTAATGAACCACTAATGCGATTGGTCCAAAATTAGAGGGACGCACAGGAAATAGTAAAGAACACCCATGTGCCAAATTTGAAACTTCTACATTTGTTTGAAGTTACTATCTTTATTAATTTCGAAAATATGCTTTAAGGTCTTTGGAACTGTGTGTGGTCTACTACTCCAATTGCTCCCAAATTTCAAGGACACTAAGGAAATAGAAAGAGATACCCTGATGCCAAATTTGGAGGTACTATCTTCACTGGTTTCGGAATTATTGTCGTTTGGCCTAAATTCGATCAAAAAGTTCTAATTTCCGAACCCATGGTCCAATCCTCACAGTACGCAATCACCGCCGTAGTTTAATTACCAATACCCTACAGCACAAATTTCATGAAGATGGCGTCATTAGTTGTTGAGTTTTCGTGATTTTTTATATATGTTCGTTAGCCCTTAGACCGATTAAAAGGTCCAGAACCCGAACCCATGGACTGATTTCACCCATATGTAGTCCCAGCCATACTTTCAATACTAGTAAAATCTTGTACACAATTGGAACATTCTATATTAATTTGAAGTTACTATTTTTATTAATTTCGATGATAAGCCTTTCAACCTTTAGAGGTCTCAATGAGTTACCTAAAGCACCACTCCTATTGATCATACATTAAGGGAACACGTAGGAAATAGTAAAGAACAGCTTTGTACCAAATTTGAAGCTTCTACATTTTTTTAAAGTAACTATATATGTTCATGCATATTGCTATGTTTGAGAAACTGGATGGTCCTCGACTCACTATTTCAATTGGTTCCAATTTTCGAGGACACTATAGGAATTGAAAGGGACACTCTGATACCGAATTTGGAGGTTCTAACTTTTATTAATTCGGAATCATACTTGTTTGGCCTAAGTTCCAGGATCCGAACCCATGGTCGGATTTCGCCTATATGCAGTCCGCGCCGTTCTTTTAATACCATTGATCCCTTGTACACAATTGGAACGTTATATCTTAATTTTAAGTTAATTTTTTTAATAATTTCAATGATATGCTTTAAGGTTTTCAGAACTGTGTGGCTGGTCCCCGGCCCACTACTTCAATTGGTTATAATTTTTCAGGACTCATTTCATTGGTCCAGTTTTATTTTCATTGGTTTCGGAATTATGCTCGTTTGGCCTAAATTCGATCAAAAAGTTCTAGGTTACGAACCCATGGTCCAATCTCGACCGTACGAAATTCCCGTCATAGTCTCATTACTGCTAACCTACATCATAAAATTCATGATTGTAACGCCTTTAGTTGTTGAGTTATCCTTATTTTTGTTTATATGTTACCTGGCCCTTACAACAATTAAAAGGTCCAGAATGCGAACCCATGGGCCGATTTCACCCATATGCATATATTATATGTATATATTATAATACTAGTAATTATAAGTTTTACTTTAATAATTTTTAAAACAACCTTGCTTTGGTTTGAAATAAATAAATAAAAATAAATAATAAAATTTTACGAAAAGTTCCAATTTTTGGTGGAATTCACAATTATATCTCACTGGGAACTACTTAATAATACTTTAAAAATGAGATACGAACTAGGTATAAAGAACCAACAGAAAAAAATGCAGGTGATATCAGAGTAAAAACAGTAAGTGAACTATTTATTGAAGTACAAATAAATTAAATTTAAAATAAACGAATTAAAAAATAAAATTAAAATTTATAAAGTGTTCTTATAGGGCACAAGGGTTATAAACAGAAATCATGTAAGGGAATGTTTCCACTCAGGAATCAAGGGAACATATAATAGCATTGAAAACATTTAATAGCATATTACTTTTAACAACTAAAACGAATTTAGTTAGTAATAAATCAGCGTAAAGTATGTCAGGTAGTCAAATACGACAGAAAACTTATTGAACCTATATTCGAAGTTAGTCAAACTCCGTCAAATATAAAATAAATAGTAAACATTGACACTTACATAAAGATATGACATGTATTTTCGACAATAGGTGTGTTTGGTTTTATTTTAAATCTCTTGATTGAACCGTTTAAAGAAATGTGGAGCCATAATGGTAAATTTTTTACTGCATTTGGCTTTAAAAAACATATAAAGCTTATAAAAACAGTTGTCTTTTATCGTTATCAGATTGAAAAGAAACTTAACCGAACCCTTGTTATAAATATTTAAATATATGGCTTTTCATTTTACAACTTTGAGGGGCTATAGCTCTATAACAGGTAATAATTTTTTAAAATACCTACCCGGAGGTAAAATTTCTTTTCTCTATTTTAAACGGTGTAAAAGGTTTTATAAACATTCGGACAAACAGATAGACAGTTGGACAGACGGGCGAACGGGCAGAGTGAAAATATATGAATAAATAACACATACATAAAAAAATTACAATGCAGTGAGACATAAAGAACAGCCGACATTTAGGAAAACTAAACTGAACAATAATCATAAACATAGACCTCGACTCAGGATTTGCAAAAATCAATCTGGACTAAACGGATTTAGTAACACAAACATTCTACAAACTGAAATAAGTAGAACCAAAAAAATTTCAAAAGAGTTCATTATTATTTGCTATTAAAATTCCGCGTATGGTTAAACACAATGAATTAAAAAATCATAATTGCATTACCAAATAAATAATGGATTTAAAACAAGAAACTAATTCTGAATGCTATAATTTAACATACCAATATAAATCATTTGAAACTTTGCTACTGTTGCTATTGTTGCTGCTGCTGCTGATTAGCGTGCCCTATGTTATGTTAAGTGTTATTTATACCTGTAACATACTATTTCTTTCGTTAATTTTTTAGTTATTAACAGACATAATCTTCACAAAAAAAAACTATTTTAAAATGTTAGCTTAAATGTTGAGGGATAGCAAAATTTCTTTTCGTTAAGTTTTAGCGTTTAAAAAAATAGCCAAAAATAAGAAATCAAAATGTTTAAAAATGATTTCTATCATTAATTTTATTCTAATATATTAACAAACATTAACATCAAAATTTTAAAATGTTAACTTAAATGTTGAGGTATAACAAAATTTCTTTTTGTTAATCTTTAGTGTTTGAACAAATAAGAAAAAAAAAGAAATCAAAATGTTTAAAAATGATTTCTAACACAAACGTTATTCTAATATATTAACAGACGATAAATGTTAAGTTATGACAAATTTCTTTCCCTACTAATCTAATATTATAATAAAAGGCTAGAAACTGCTTCTAATTCATGTACCCTTTTTGTCAAAATTAATACTTAGCAAGTAAAATATAAGTAAGTATAATGTTGGGTGGTTAGAGCGAGAATTACGAAATCTAATAATTTTTAGGTTGTATAGGGTTTGATAAGATCAGTTTTCATTGAGATATTTGTTTTGTAAATGCGAATAAATTCATTAAAAATTATTTTTTTCGCTTAGGAGTTTTATTTATTCTTATTGAATCAGAATTAAAAAAATTATATTTTTACACTTACACCTGTTGTAAGACAGGCTTTCTCCCTAGTAACTACTAATTATAACAAAAATAATGCAAATTGACGATAAAACTGTAGGAACTAACAACTTATGAAATAAACCAAAGGTATTTAATAAATGCCATTTTCAATATTTTATAGTGTTTCACACTGAGCAAAAAAAAATTATAAAATTATTTTTATAAACGATAAATATAAATATGTATATTACTTTTATAAATAATAAAATATATTTATATTGTTCATAAAAATAAATGGTAATATTACAATTTAGTTATTTCCCATTCATATACCCGTCCCATTTTTTTTAGGTTCAAGGATTAAAATTCAAAATCTACCAAAATTTGGAATTTTACTTAAAATTTTATTATCTAAGCAAAAATGGTTAGAAGTAACAGATTCCTTCTCCAGAACCCCTTTTAAATGTAAGAAAAACCTTTTACATAATTTTGAAATATAATGTTGGATCTTTAAATTTTATATATTACAATAAAAAAAATTTGCAGGTGCTTAAAATAGCCCTCAAGCCCTTGCAGCTCCTGAGTAAGGAATGTGACCAAAAATGTTGTAACCGACTCCTATTAATTTCTGAGGATCTAACTTTTCCCAAAATTTCAAGATCCTAGTTGAAACCATTTGAAAGATATGTGGGGCAAAACTTTTGCCTAAATTCAGTTTTACATAATGGTAAATTTTAGTACCGTATGCCAACCCTGCATATTTAGATTTAAAAAAATTTTAGAAATTTATAAAAACAGCTGTCTGTCACAGTTTGAAATGAAAAATGCCTTATAGAACTCTTATTATGACAATTTAAATTTAGGGCTTTTCCGCATTTGGTGGGCTGTAGCTCCGTAACGGGTGAAGCAACAGAAAAAAGTTATTTCTTGAAATTATTTTTTTGCAATACCTAAAATTAATTTAAAGGTAAGATTATTGTTAAAAGATATCAGGAGGATTGAAAATCAAACGAGGGGGAAGCAACGTATACTCTTATTGCCTGTAAAAATAATGCAGACATAACGTCAAAATTTCCTGTTTACACAACAGTGGGAAAAGTTAGGTTCCCAACAAAATAATTATAATACTCGTAAAATTGAATTCTTCAAATTCAAGAGGAATTTTTTTTTTTTTATTTTTACGAAATTGTTGTCTACAGCAACAACTTCCCTATAATATACTTACCAAATGCAAATGCTTTAATTTCATAATTTTTATATTAAAATAAAGTAAATGCTGATTAGGCATAATTGTGCATGTAAATTATAAATTTTTTTAAATATTTGTGTTTGTAATAAGTCTTGAATTATAAGTCGAACAATTTAATTAATATTAGAGATTTGAAAGTTGAATAAAAAGTTAAAAAAAAAACGAGGGATGTCAGAGTAGTTACATGAATCTAAAATTACTTTCTCATTTTGCACAAAACGTTTAGGTTATGTTTAAATGAATTACACAAACTAGTACCGTCTTGTGCTCGAAGTTCAAGCTATTGCTGCGTTTTCATCTCCAAAACATTTCCAAAACAAATTTATCTTGTGTACACTACTTATATTACACAAAAACTTATTTTTCTTTTCCTATGCGATATAAAAATTATCGCAACAATTTTATCAACACGAGCGCCAAATGTTTAAAAGCCAAATGTTAAGCATTGCCATACGTTCCTAAAATTTACGATCATGTAAAACTCAATTTTTGCAAAATATTTGGCCACACATATCTTCTAAACGTTTTAAGCTAGGGTTTTGAAAATTTAGGAGAACTTAGATCCGCGAAAATTAGTAGGAGTCGGTAAACAAAATTTTTTGTTACGTCCCCTGTTGAAATTTTCTTACATTTAAACACCTGTAACTTGAATACCTGTTCAAATTTTTTTTTAGTGATATACAAAATTGAGATTTAATTATGTTGTAACACGTTTTAAAGGTTTTTCTTAATTTTAAAGAGTGACGAATTTTCAGCCCCCGAAAGTTCCAAAAAATAGGTAAAACTTCAAATTTTGGTTGAGTTTACAATTGATTTCCGAGAACCTAAAACAATGGAAAGGTGGTGACAGAAGGGTTCTGGGCAGATCCATCATGATTTCCAAGCAAAACTTTGGGAACCTTCTCCATTGAAGGACTACTAGGTCTTCAAAATTAAAACTTTTATGGTTTTATAAAACAGTAAGTTATTCACCAGTGTATGTTTCTCCAAAATCAAACGTTAACATTGAAGTTCCAACACTATATTTCGCACTTGTTAACAGGTTTTTTTGACTGCATTGGGATTACATTCCTAGTATTGATTTTATTATTAGTCATAATTAATCATCTAAAAATCATATAAATGAATGATAAGAAACTCTGTACGAAACCCTATATAATTTTAAATATGTGCTTTTTAAAAACTCTTGGTTTTTTCATCACAACACAAAGTTTTTATTTTGCCAGAATTTCATAATAATGGTAAGTAACCGTAAACTGGAACCATCCATCAGTGATTTGAACCAAAACAAGGTTTTTACAGAAAAATTCTTATAGCTTAAACTTAAAATTAACATGAATTTTAATTACAAAGCAAAAATTTTAAATATATTAAAATTTTAAGGTTAATTATTTGTTTGTTGATTGTAAAAAATGCATACACAGCTAAAATGCAACTTATAAAGTTAAAAAAAAATACCTAAATTATAAAATTATAAAATAAAGTGAACTTGAAGTGTTATAATATTTTATTAAAGGTTAAAATTATTGTCTTAGGTCAATAGAAATGAGTTGAAAAAAGATGACTGAGTTTATTTAATGTACTGCAACATCTGTTTATTGGTTCTTTTTTACCATATTCAGTTCTATGAGTATTTTCAACTAAATATTTAGTGCTTCTCGTATTTCTGCCATTGGTTTTTTTAAAATTATCTGCTAAAAACTGAATGTCAGTGTTTTTTCTTAAGACATCAAAAGTAAATAAGGAAGAAAGAATTTGCTTGCGTGAGGATAAAGTTAAGATATTTAATGAATTAAGTCTTACGAGATAACTAGGCAGAGTTGAATAATCTCTAGGATTATATTGATTTCTCAAAGCAAATAAAAGAAGTTGCTTTTGCATGGATTCTATTCTATAAGAATGTATTTGAAATGGGGGATCCCATTAAATATTACCATATTCAAGAATATATCGTTCTCAGGAACAATAAATAGCTTTAGTAATAGCGATGTTGCTGAATTCTTTAGCTCTTATTTTTATAAAACCGAGCATTTTGTTTGCCCTATAAATTGTACTCATAGGGACGATGAAAGTTCTTTCACGGTTATTTCACATTATTTAAATTATAACCGAAAGAAATGGTAGTTCTCTTACGTGTAAAACTTATAACCTTGCATTTTTCAATGTTTAGTTCTAACTTATTAGAGAAGCACCATTCCTGTGTAGACGATTTAGATTTGTCTGAAGTAGTGGAACATCAGAACTATTTTTAATTACATGATAAATCTCGAGATAATCGGCAAATGCAACATGTGACTCACCGAAAAGTTTACTAGAAAGATCGGAAATGAATATATTTAACAAGAGTGGACCGAAGTGGCAACCTTGCGGTACTCCTGCTATAACATTGATTGAGTCGGACAAAAATTCTTGAAATTTGATATTATTTGTAATATAGGAGAATATCCAGTAAGGAAAATAGCCCGAAATACGTAAAGCTGCAAGTTTGTAGAATTTTGTGATCAACACGATCGAATGCTTTGCTGAAATCCGTGTAAATAACTACAACTTGGTGCCCATTTTCCATTTCATTAAGTATTTCAAAAGTGCAAACTAAAAGGTTTTTTATTTTGGAGCAACCTTTTCTGAATCCATGTTGTTGTTCGTTTAGCTTTGTATTTATGATGGACGTAATTTTGTCTAAAATAATTTTTTTGAACAGCTTTGAAATAGTTGATAGAATAGCTATACCATGAGTTATCACCCTTTTTGTAGATAAGGGTAAGATAAGAACATTTCCAAAAAAGAGGAAAAATAACTGAGGAAAGAGATTTATTAAAAATAAAATGAAGCGGACAAGGGAGATAACTGACACAGTTGTATAAAAAAGGCGGTGGAATTAGATCTGATCCTATACCGCTTTTTTGGTTTAGTGATTGCTTCAAATATTTCAATTTCGGAAAAGTACAAATCCGTTTAAATTATTTATTAAGTTAGAGAAATCAAAATCAAATGGAGATAAACTTTTCGAAAAGAATTTCCAAGAAAAAAACATTATTTTAATATTAATGCAAGTTGACCTTTTAAAATATAAATTTATTTTACTATAACCTTTAATTTTTTTTAATTTAATTAAAATACCGAATTTAAAAATAAATAAAAGTAATATTTCCAAAAAAAACAAGAAAATTGTGTGTCATGTGGCCCCATACCATTATGCTCTAGGACAATATGTCCCACCAGGAATGAGACAGATTCACCAAATTCAATTTAGGCATAATATCTCACTATCGGTGAGTCATAATGTTCCTAAATTACTGGGAGCATTGAAACAAAATTAAATAAAGAGATAATATTATTTATTATATTACAAAGTTTGTCAGAAAGATTTTTTTATATAATCAAAATATTAGTAAAAAGTTCTTAAAGAGTTTGTAATAAAATTTTACAAAAGGGACATAACAATTCGGAATAATTTTTTTGTGTATTTTGAGTATGTAATGAATAAAAAAAGACAAAAACGGGTATTAGGAGTGATATTAGGGAGGAAACAGATTATACATATAGATATTTAGCGTACTCGTATGTTTATTCCATTAGCCAGTTTCGCACTAAGGCGGAGGCAGCGTAAGCCCGGCGCGCCGCCTCAAAGCGGAATCGGGCCGGAAATGCATGCCAACCGCGTGCGTTCACATTCTAAATTCGAAAGGATTTTTATAGTTGGTTGGAAATTAGTAATCCAACGTCTAAATAAAATATAGTCAGTGTAGTGGAAGAGGTTCGAAGGTTCTGTCTTTCAACTTATATGAAATTTCTTTCATAATTGAAATCCTAATAAGTTGTGTATTTAAAATTTAGCCAAAATAATTAAGCGGATGATATAATGTTTATATAACGGTCATACGGGTATCCCAGAGTTGATACAGTCTGCTCTACTTCTGTCTACAGTCTACATTCTAATTTAAAAATCCACCCTAATATTCGCATCTGTCATGGATGTTTTTGTTTGTGACATGTTAATAAATTTTTGTTTTTAGTTTAAAAAAATAATGATTATTAATGTGCTATATCCTAGTATTTTCGAGTGTTATATTTATCATTTATAATGATTCTTAATTCCCTAATAATTTTCAGCATTAACTAAAAAATAACTTGTGGTGTTATAACCAATAGCTGGTGAGATATATTGCCTTCAGTTTTAGGTGAGCCATGAAATCCTAAATTTAGTTTAGGGTAATGTGTCTCACCCATGACGGGATATATTCCCGTAACAATCATTGGGAAATTATATCCCTCCTTTGGTGGGACATAACACTTCAGGGCATAATGGCATGACATGAAGTTCTTAAAACTATCAAAATCATAACTAAAACATGTTTCGCAAATATCACATTCAACTTCAATTTCCGGCCTCACGAAATAGCCAACATTCCAACAAAATATCGCAGACGCAAAGTCAGAAATTTAAATTTTTTTTTAAAAACTCGCCTTTTCTATTACGAAAAGCAAATTCTTATAATTTGTACTATAGGTATGGTTTAAATCGTAATTTTGACTTAAAATTTGTTTAAAAATTAAAATAACTAAAACAAATATATATATAATATTTTAAATTTTGCATTGACTCCAAAAAAATTTATTACTATTATATCATTATATATTACTACTATATCATATATAGTATAAATTAAAATTTTGAAACATTCATCATATAATATAGAATATTTTCACAATAAAATTTTTTTTAGCAAAACAAAATTGTTACTAATACGTATCTAACTCTAACTTACTCTCCTAAATAAATTCTCTTTGCTAGTAACAATGGCTAATGAACCAAATAGACTAACAATTGACCCCCTAAAATATTTGAATAAACTTCCGCAATTCAATGGTGATTCAAGTAACTTCCAATATTATAATCACTATACTAACCGCTCTAACCAACAAAACTACGAACCTATGGATACTTACGAACAAGAAATCCAAAATTTTCAATACTCTGCCTCAACAAGATCTTACCACATATAATAGCTAAAACTAAACTTACTCCACTAAAATTTATTATCGATACTGGAGCCACGCACTGCATAGTCAACTCTGGAAAAAACAACCCAACCGAAATGGAAAAAACAAATTAATAATATACCTCTCAAAACGCTCCAATATACCGTCAATGTTTCTGAACTGGTAGAAATACCTTTATACGAAGAATTAGGAGATCCTTTGAATAAAATACAAATATCCGTTTGTAATTTTCACAATGAATACGACGGCCTTTTAGGAAATAGTATCTTAAAAAAATTAAATGTTAAGATTGATTATAATATATATATAATACTAGCTAATACCGGTGCGCGTTGCTGCGCCTCTCAATGGAGGTTTAATTGAAGTTGATGTTACTGCAAAAAGTTAACACAAAAATTACACACGGCATACACATGTAAATTTTAAAATGTATGAAAGCAATCTTTTTAAAACGATTTTTCTAGGATTATTCTAGTAATTTTTGAAACTTTCTGTAAATCAAAGCAGTACAAACTTTGACGTTTAATTTATGACGTAGTTTCCAAAATTTGACGTAATTTATTTCCAAAAAAAAATTTTTTGACCAAACGTAGGACCGACTGTTATCAGGCTCACTTTAGAGTTAAGTATTGAAAAAACTATAAAAAGCTGTTGGGCCGCAATGGGTTAATGGAACTCAACAAAATTTTTGTTAGGGCTTTCTTTTAAGCCAAAGCTGAATTTCGTAAGCTCGGACAAAATTTGGACCCAACATTTTTTTTGATCACCCGTCGGCCCGACATGCGTTAACAAATTCCAAAACTGTTAATAGTGTCAACTCAATTCTTAAAAAGCATCACGTAAACAAAAGTCAATCGGTCAAACAGTTTTCATTTCAGAACAAAGAAGTTTAAGTACTTGAACCACAGCCGCAACTTGGCGGTCCGTTATAGCAAAATTTTTGGGCCACTCATGAAAATCGGCTGGGCAGTTTAGGAGTCTATTCCCTACATACAAACAAACAAACAAACTTTCTTTTATTATAATATAATATATAATAAAAAATATTATATAAAAAATGAAACTGATAAAATGTAAATTATAAACTGAAAGAAAAAAAAATCACAACGTAAAAGAAATCTGTTAACAGGTAGATACAGATAATTATAATAAAAAAGTACAAAGCTATTTTTTACATTTCAGTATGTATACTTCTATTTTATAATCACTTACAGAACTAAAACAATCTATTATAATGTTCTTTAGGTAATGGATTTCCTTTTATTAATTATGTAGCGCAATAGTAGGGGAAACAAGTAAAGAAACAGTCAGTTGGTGCAACCGACTTAGAAATACCCTACACCTATTTGGTTCAAATTAAATGGGAAGTCCATAAGTCATTTTAAAACCATAAAAACTGTTATTTGTTTGATCGTAAGACGTAGCTAACCAAATTAACTTTATAATACTAAAAACATTTTCTTATTTCTTTTCTAATTTATTTACAAATTCTTACTAATTTATCTATTTAAAAATATTAAAATACAAAAAAACTTGAAATAAATGAAAATATATTTATTTAAATTCAATTACTATAGTGAAAAAATTTTAATTATTAAATTTTGTGACAAAAAGCTAATCCAAGCATAATACATTTAATAATTAAAATTTTTCAAAATTGCAATTATTTTAAATTGATAGTTTATGTACCTATTAGGAAAGCTTATAAACGCAACATATGCAATAAATGTATTTCTAAAATATAATTACAAATTTAGAACTTTTCATATAGTTTTCCATTTAAATATAACAATAAATTTTACATAAATGCAGCAAGTACCTTTGAATATAGCTTAAGTATTGTACACGATGTCTTAATTATACATCACCTATGGTTTTTAATTTATAAAATATTATACTAAATATGTTTTATGGTAAAATTCTTAGCCTTTTAAAAATATGAAAGTGTTAAATAAAAATGGAAATAGGAAAGAACCTTCGTGTATCAAATTTAAGGTTTCTATCTTCACGAATTTCGAGGAAATTTTGGGATTTCTTAGGAGGCACCTGAACAAAGACTACAACTAAGTCTAAATTTCGGGGACACATAGGAAATATATTCTTTGGCTTTGTAATTATGCTCGTTTGGCCTCAGATAGATCAAAAGCTTCTAGAATCCAAAATCATTGTCCCAACTCGACCAGAACCAATTCCCATGGTACTTTCATTACTAGTAACCTAGAGTTTAAATTTTATCGAAATAGCGGCATTATTTTTAGAGTTATGTTGTTTTTAAGATATATGTTCTTTAGCCCTTGAACTTTTCAAAGGTTCCAGAACCCGAAACCATGGTACGATTTTGCCCATATGCAGTCCCCGGCATACTTTCAATACTAGTTAATTCTTATACACAATTGGGACGTTCTATCTTAATTTTAAGTTACTATTTTCATTAATTTCGATGATAAGCTTTTAAACCGTGGAGGGTCTAATAGGGGTACTGAACCACCACTCTGATTGATCCAAAATTAGACGAACCGCACAGGAAATAGTGAAGAGCACCCATGTGCCGAATTTGAAACTTCTAAATTTGTTTGAAGTTACTATCTTTATTAATTTATGCTTTAAGAATCTTCGAAAATATGCTTTAAGGTCTTCGGATCTGTGTGTCTGGTCCTCAACTTACTACTTCAATTGGTCCCAAATTTCAATAACACTTAGGAAATAGAAAGAGACATCCTGATACCAAATTTGGAGGTTCTACCTTCATTGGTTTTGGAATTATGCTTGTTTGGCCTAAATTCGCTCAAACAGTTCTAAGTTTCGAACCAATTGTCCATTCCCCTCCATACAAAATCACCGTCGTAGTTTCATTACGAGTACCCCACAAATTTTACACAAATTTTATACAGATGTTTTATTATATATTTTTGTTAGCCCTTAGATTAGATTAAAAGGTACAGAATCCTAACCCTTGGGCCGACCTCGTCCATATGCAGTCCGCACTGTATTCTAAATACTAGTTAACCCTTGTACACAAGTGGCGTTCTTTATTAATTTTAAGTTACTACTTTTAGTAATTTCGATTATAAGCTTTTAAACCTTCAGAGGTCTAAGACGGTTACTGAACCACTACTCCAATAGATCTCTAATTGGGGGGACACATAAGAAATAGTAAAAAACAAGCTTGTGCCAAATTTGAAGCTTTTACATGTTTTCAAGTTGCTATCTTTATTAATTTTAAAGATATGCTTTAAGGTCTTCAGAAATGCGTGGCTGGTCCCCGACCCACTACTCCAAAAGGGCCCAAATTACAAGAACACTAAGGAAATAGGAAGGGACACCCTGATACCAAATGTGGAAGTTCTATCTTTATTGGTTTCGGAATTATGCCAGTTTGGCCTAAATTCGATCAAAAAGTTCTAGGTTCCGAACCCATGGTCCAATCTCGATCGTACCCAATACCCTCCGTAGTCTCATTACTAGTAACCTACAACACAAATTTGATGAAGATATCGTCATTAGTTGTTGAGTTATCATGATTTTTTATATATGTTCGTTAGCCCTTGGACCGATTAAAAGGTCCAGAATCCTAATCCATGGGCCGATTTCGCCCATTGGCAATCCCAGCCGTACTTTCAGTCCTAGTAACCTACAGTTAAAATTTCATCAAGAAAGCTCCATTATTTTGTGAGTTATCGTGCCTACGGACGCACGGACATGGCTATATCGACTTGGGAGGTCACGTTGATCACAAATATATATACTTTTCCATATCTAGCTCGCTTCCTTTAGGGGGTTACAAACACCATACCAAAGTTAATATACCCCTTTACCTATTCTATAGGTGTAGGGTATAAAAATAATTTATATTAAAAAAGAAATTAAAATTATACCTGTCGTCTGACAGGCTTTTTTACTAGTATATACATAAAGAGGAAGTGAAACAACAAATTTCAGAGATATTGGAAATAGGAATTGTAAGACCAAGTCAATCTCCATATTCTGCACCAGTTTGGGTAGTACGCAACAAACTGAATGCAAGTGGTCGACGTAAATGGAGACTCGTAATTGACTATAGAAAGTTAAACGAAATTACAATTGATGACAACATCGATGAAATTTGTGGAAAAACTTGGTAGATGCCAATATTTTAGAACATTGGATCTTGCCAATCGTTTCCATCAAATTGAAATTGATAGAAAAGATATTTATAAGACAGCATTCAGCGTAGAAGGCGGTCACTACGAATTTCTTCGTATGCAGTTCGGATTGAAGACAGCCCGGCCACTTTCCAGCGACTCATGAATAATGTCTTAGGTGACTACATTAACAAAATATGTCTAGTCTACCTAGATGATATAATTATCTTTTTCACCTCTTTTCAAGAACATCTAGAATCCCTCAAAAAAATATCGTGTGTCCAACATTTTCCAATTCCCAAAAATACTAAAGAGATTAAACAATTCTTTGGTCTCACAGGATACTATAGGAAATTTATAAAAGATTATTCTATGATTGTAAAACCTATGACTAAATATCTTAAGAAAGATATGAAAGTAAATATTGAAGACTCCGAATACATAGAAGCTTTGATACCTTAAAACTAATCCTAACAAACGATCCCATTCTTCACTTCCCCGACTTTTCAAAATAATTCACTCTACAAACCGACGGAAGTAAATATGCTCTGGGTGCAATTCTTTCACAAAATGGTCATCCTATTTATCAGGCTAGCCGTACACTCAACGACCATGAGCAAAACTACAGCACTATCGAAAAAGAGCTTTTAGCAATTGGGTGGGCAACGCAATATTTCCGTCCTTACCTTTGGTAGGACATTCTTGATTGAAACGGATCACCATCCTTTAACTTGGCTCTTCTCAATAAAGGAACCAAATGCAAAGTTTGTCCACTGGATTTTGAAATCAGCACAATATAACTACCAAATGAAGTATAAAAGGGGAGTTCAAAATGTAAACGCATACACGCTTTCAAGTGTTATAATTAACCTTAATGAAGCCGAAGATTCTTTTATCACTGAATCTAATTGTTCTATAAACATTTATAGAAAACAAATCATCATCAAAAAAACCAACTCTGGTTCATTGAAAATCAAAAATCTAAAAATTTTCAAATCAGATTTAAAAATTATCTATACAAAATCACTCGAACACGATATTAAAAAATCATTTTGATGTGAATAAAACAAACGCAGTTTTAATTGAAGATTTTCGAACAACTTGACTAATACCGTAAAAAATAATTTTAACAATAACAATAATAAATTCAAAATTGTTAACTGTGGAAAAGTACTAACAGACATTACAGACGAAAACGAACAGACACAACTTGTCGAAAGTGAAAACTTCAGAAATAATCATAGAGGTATTAACGAAAATTTTATACAACTCACAGAAAAAATTTACCATTTCAAATTTCAAGAAAGAATAACAATATTTGTCAACAATTGCAAAATATGCAATATTGAGAAATATGCAATATGAAAAATATGACAGGAAATCCGTCAAACAAAATTATAAAATTACTGAGACTCCTAGCAAACCTAGGGAAATAATACACGCAGACCTCTTATAAAATACCCTCAATAAAACTATGTTTTTAACACCCATCGACAAGTTTACAAAATATGAACAAGCAATAAAAATTGAAAATCGAAGTTGAACTGAATTTAAAAGAGCCCTGACCCAATATCTCAGCATTATTGGAAATGTTCAAAATTTGGTTGTCGATAACGAATTAGGTCTAAAAGCTCTCCCATTGCGAAAATTCTTATAGTATGAAAACATTAGCATACACTTCACCTCTAACAATAACCATACATCTAACGGGGACGTCCAACGCCTTCACAATACAATAAACGAACACCTACCCCTTTAAAGACATGACGATAAAGTAGACGATAAAGTAATTCTATAATAACTCTCTATATATAGTACGACTGGAAAAAAGCCAATAGACTTCTTTCACGCTTCTATAACACCAGACCAATATCCAGAAATAAAACAAAAGATACTTAAAATTAAAGAAAATACCAATGAAAAATTGAAACAAAATAGGGAGACGTTAATAGCGAAGCAAGACCGCAATTTATAAAAGAAATAAGGGGGTGGAAAAATGAGCCGCATATTTAGAAAAACAAAAGTTGAACCTACAATTAAAGCAAAAGTTAGAAGAAAAAATAATAATAGAAATTTATGTATACTTCCAGAATCGAACCATAACAATAGGGACAGCATTTGTAATCGGGACATTAATGAGAACAACTCTGGCCCAAACAATAGAAATACAAAACCTTAATCAAAATAATGGCTGCATTACCATAAAAACAGGCGAAATTTAAATTATTAAAAACTTTGAAAAAATTCTGCATATAATAAATACTACTCAACTAACTATAGCAAAAGTTGGCAAAACTTCCGCAAAGGGGTTGTGAGCTATCAAGATGACGTCATCACATAACGGTACTAAGTATCTCAAAGTTTCCGAATATATATACCATTAGTGGCGATGGCGCCATCTAGTGGTCGAAAAATGCATTACAAAATGTTCCTAAGATTTTGTAGCATTTTTATTAAAATGTTATATTTTTCCTGTTAGTCCATAAACTGGAACCAACATCTTACAATATTGTAAGGCATGATATTGTCTTTCATAAACATCTTGTTTCATCTGGATCGGTGCTACCATTTTTGAGATATTGCAATTTAAAGTGAAAATTTAAAAAAAAAAAAAAAAAAATCAAACTTTCACAAAAACTACTATAACTGTGAAATTTTCAAAAACATCCTGTATTATTATTATACCATTAGAAAGGTCTCTTAAAACTCTTTCCAACGGTATATAACAAGTATGGCATATGTTGACAAATAGCCCCACCAGAGAACATAAATGCAAAAATGACGCAACAATTTTATTAAAAAATACATTTTCATACTTTATTTCTCATAAATTTATTTTGCCTTTTTGGCAAATTTAAAAATGTAAGAATGCATTTTAGGTTTGGATACAATATTGAGTTTGGTTCTGACAATTTGTTTTGAGGGATTTTGGAGGTGACAACCTCAAAGTTTTAAAATTTTGTTTATTTAAATATGTATGTAAAAATATAATTAGAAAGGCCCTTAGGCTACAAAATCAGAAGTAATTTTATTTGTGAAAATAGAAGCAATTAAATTTTCCAAACTTTTTTATTTAAATAGTTAGGAAGGAGTTTTAGAGTTGGTTTCAAAAGCAGGGTTTTACACTTTTTCCAGAATATTTATATATGTGTATATGTAAGATTCTCAATTAGGAGGGATTTTAGAGTTGGATTCAAAACCAGGATTGCCCCCTTTTCCAGAATATTTTTATTTATTAATTAGGGTTGATTATTTTTTGTATGAAATAGCTATGCCGAATTCTCATACCATTCTTTTCATTATAGTGTTGGATTCAAAATCTAGTTTCAATAATTGAGTTAGCGGGGGTTCGGGGGCGGCAGCCCCCGTAATGAAAATATAATATTATTTAACATGTTTTATTACAGTGTATTAAAACAATTAGAAACTTATTAATTTTTTTAATGAATTAGGTATCCGAATTCTTATACCATTCTTTTCATTTTAGTGTTGGATTCAAAATCTAGCTTCAATAATTGATTTAGCGGAGGTTCGGGGGCGGCAGCCCCCGTAATGAAAATATAATATTATTTAACATGTTTTATTACAGTGTATTAAAAAAATTAGGAACTTATTAATTTTTTGAATGAATTAGGTATCCGAATTCTTATACCATTCTTTTCATTTTAGTGTTAGAATTTGTATCAATTTTACTATATGGCTTTATTTCGTAAAATTTTAGAAAATGATATGGCTTTATTTCGCATTCAAATGCGAACAACCTGTTCGCCCAACCAACGAAAGGGCCCAACGAAAGGGCTAAATAAAACGTTATACAGGTTGTTGGAACAGTATAAGCGTAATTTTATATCCAACTCAAAACCCTGTCAATCTTCAAAATCTTAGTATATAAATATTCTGGAAAAAGCGTATAATTCTGACTTTATAACCAACTCTAAGGTCCTTTCTAATTATACTTTACATACATATAAATACCTCAAAAATCTTCTAAACAAAACCCAACTCAATATTGTATCAAACTATAAAATACATTCTTAAATTTTAAAATAAATATTTCAAATGGAAAACAAAAAGGCAAAATAAATTTATGAGAAATAAAGTATGAAAATGTATTTTTTAATAAAATTGTTGCGTCATTTTTGCATTTATGTTCTCTGGTGGGGCTATTTGTCAACATATGCCATACTTATTATATACCGTTGGAAAGAGTTTTAAGAGACCTTAAATATGCTCTGGGTGCAATTCTTTCACAAAATGGTCATCCTATTTATCAGGCTAGCCGTACACTCAACGACCATGAGCAAAACTACAGCACTATCGAAAAAGAGCTTTTAGCAATTGGGTGGGCAACGCAATATTTCCGTCCTTACCTTTGGTAGGACATTCTTGATTGAAACGGATCACCATCCTTTAACTTGGCTCTTCTCAATAAAGGAACCAAATGCAAAGTTTGTCCACTGGATTTTGAAATCAGCACAATATAACTACCAAATGAAGTATAAAAGGGGAGTTCAAAATGTAAACGCATACACGCTTTCAAGTGTTATAATTAACCTTAATGAAGCCGAAGATTCTTTTATCACTGAATCTAATTGTTCTATAAACAACATATGCCATACTTATTATATACCGTTGGAAAGAGTTTTAAGAGACCTTTCTAATGGTATAATAATAATACAGGGTGTTTTTGAAAATTTCACAATTATAGTAGGTTTTTTGAAAGTTTGATTTTTTTTTTTTTTTTTTTTTTAATTTTCACTTTAAATTGCAATATCTCAAAAATGGTAGCACCGATCCAGATGAAACAAGATGTTTATGAAAGACAATATCATGCCCTACAAAATTGTGGGATGTTGGTTCCAGTTTATGGACTAACAGGAAAAATATAACATTTTAATAAAAATGCTACAAAATCTTAGGAACATTTTGTAATGCATTTTTCGACCACTAGATGGCGCCATCGCCACTAATGGTATATATATTCAAAAAATTTGAGATATTTAGTACCGTTATGTGATGACGTCATCCTGATAGCTCACAACCCCTTTCCGGAAGTTTCACCCAAAAGTTTAAATATACGACAATATTAAAATAATAGAACGAAATGCAAAACAGAATGCACTTGTATTAAGTACCGTGTTCAAAAACTTCAATTTACTAGAATCTCAAATTAAAATACTGAGACTAAATGCAAGACACAAACGTGAACTTCTTAATTTAGTCGGTACAGGTCTAAAATTCCTTACAGGTACAATGGACAGTGAAGACGAAATCCTTATAAAAACGCAATAGATAAATTATCTCAAAATAATCATGAATTTATAACTGAAATAAACAAACAAGTTAAAATAAATAAACAAATATCCGATAAAATTCATAATATAACCAAACATATAAACAACCAGCTAAAATTAGTTTTCGAAACTCTTTCAAATTATACAAATGGAATTAAAATAAATTACTTAGAAAGAGAAGTAGAAATTTTCGAACAAGCATTCCAAATAAACCACGATATAAACCTTTTATGTAAACTTAATAATCTAGCGAAAAATATCTTAACAGAAAACGAACTAAGACTTATATATGACTAAGAAACTTACAAAGATATCAAAATAACAGTAACATAATATAGTGACCAAATCATAATTATCGTTTTTACCCCAAACTACTCTAATACAAAATATTCTAAAATTTTAATTGAACCTATGCCAAATATTGAAAATAAAACTGTATTGCCTAAAGAAAACAATATTTGAATAGACGAAAAGACCACTATATACAGTAATAATGTAAGAGAAAAAAAAGCTATCTAATTGAATTAAATAATGAATGTTTGAACCACATACTAAATTTTAAAGAACGTAAATGTAAAATGCTAAGTTTAAAAACAGAAATAATTAAAGAAATACTACCAGGTCTTGTAATAATAAAAAATTTTAATAACACTAATAACTTTTCACAAAATTTTAATAAAAATTTAAAGTTATTTAGAAATAGTTTAACAAAATTTGAAAACTGTAAAATTGTTATACAAAACAAAGTATTCACAAATTAATTTTAAAAAATTTATGATAAAAATATATTTCCATATTTCATGCCAACAATTATTGAAAAAGAAACAGATAACTTAAATAATTTTGAAGAAATGTATCTAAAAGAAATAGAAAATAATAGAAAAGAAATTAAGGAAATAAAAATTAAAAATCCTTAATTTAATTACTTATAATTTACTACTAAGTATATTTATACCAATCAATATTTATACCCGTATGACTATATAGTCAAAGGATATACTAATTTGCCATTACGTTTGCGACGTTTGCGTGTATGGATCGGATCAGAATCGAAAAATAAATTGATTTAGCTATGTATGTACGTCCATCCGTCCGTCCGAACGATAACTCAAAAACTAAAGGAGCTTGGATCTTGAAATTTTCGCAAATTCGTTTTTTGTAATAACCGTCATTGCTATTTAAATCCAGCCATTTTGGCCCATGGTTCGGGTAGCTGCCATACAACTTCTTTTTTTATATGAGCATTACTTTGTACCTATTACAGCTGCGTGTCTGAAATTTTGCCAAAAGTAGTTTAGTTTTATGGCCAAAGTTTCTGCAAAATTTTATTGGTCTACTGCAGTGGGCTCTAGTAGCTGCCATACAACTTCTTATTGAGCATTACTCTCCACCTAATGAAGCTGGGTGTTTGAACTTTTGCTAAAAATAGTTTAGTGTAATGGCCAAAGTTTCTGAAAATTTGGATGGTCTACTGTAGAGGGTTCGAGTAGCTGCCATACAACTCCTTCTTTTATATGAGCATTACGCTACACCTAATGAAACTGGGTATATGAAATTGTACCAAAAATAGTTTAAGCAAAGTTACTGCAATATTTGGTTGGTCTACTGCAGAGGGTTCGAGGAGCTGCCATACAACTCATTCTTTTTCACTACATCTATTAAAACTGGTATGTTTGAAATTTTGCCAAAAATAATTAATGTTTCAATAATAACGATACAATGTTTATATAACGGTCATACGGGTATCCCAGAGTTGACACAGTCTACTCTACCACACTTTTCCTCCTTTTGTACTAATAATAATTTTAACCTTTATTTTTTAATTTATTTTATTTAAATTCTTTTAAGAATTTTATGTGAAAACAATTATTTCTAATTCACTCGAATATTCATATTTCAAGTTAATTAAAATGTTACATAAAGTTCTTAAAACTATGAAAATCATAATTAAATTATTTCACGTTTCACGAATATCATATTCAACTACAATTTCCGTTCTCACGAAATAGCCAACTTCCAAAAAAAAATCGCAGACGCTAAATCAGGAGGATCTGTGCCTTCACCCTTAAATTTGGTGAATTCGGCTGGACCCTGGTGGCTGCTGTCCTCTGCCGAATGGAAAAGTGTACTCTGGACTCTGCCGAATCGAACCGGGCCTTGGCGGGTTCGACCGAACTATAGTGTAGGCTGCACTGTGACGGCGTAACTAGTATTCTTTTGAGTGTACCGCGAACTTTTCTAAATTAATCATTGATTGGAATAAATCCAAATCTGCCTCTAAATGGAAAAGTGTACATTTTACGGTTTTTTATTGACTGTACATCAGACAGCCCTCTATTTATAATATTTAATTGTCTTTTTTTAAAACAAATTTCCCAATCTGTTCAAGGTTGAAGAAATCACATATAAATAAAGGTTGCCTTAAAATTTCTTATATAAAAAAGAACAAAATGTTCCAGAAAGCCAGTAGTTAATCTGCAATTTGTTGTTGGAAGCGATATATAATATCAATATTTCTTGAAAAAAGCAAACTTTTGTAGCTGAAGGGTCACTGACACTGTTTATGTTTAGAGCATCGTTTTCATTCGAAGAGTTAAATAGCAGTGTTAAACAACAAAATAAATTCAATAAAACGCAAATAAATAGTTTTGACAGGGATGATGGACTTAAAAAAACAATATGGTTTTGACTACTATTTAAAAAGTGAAGAAAGAATTTTTCAAGTTTGTAAATAGTTTTTCTTGAATACTATAAGCATAAGTGAACGTCGCATATACTGTTATTTCAAGAAAAGCGTATATCAAAATACTGGGATAAAGCTGCTTAATAAAAGCCAAAATAGTGGACAAATATTGACAAGTGAAGATAAAATAATTGAAATAAAAGAGCATATTCAAATTTTTCCAATCGTTGAATCATATTATTGTTGTCCGGAAACCAATAGAAAGTACTTGGCCAATCATCTTACTGTATCTAAAATGAACTCACTGGGTACTGGGAAAAAATGAATCAGCCACTAAAAGAAACTGTTTACAGAAACTGTTTTTAACTACTCGTTTAAACTTGGGTTTCATTTACCCAGAAAAGACCAATGCGGTAAATGTGTATTATTGAAGAATAATAATGATAACATTTAAAATAACTCTGATTTTAAAATACATCTTGAACAAAGGCATGAAAGCAGGAAAACAACTTGACAAAGTAAACTTAGATCCTTCTATTGTTACAGTTTTTTTTGATTTAGAAAATGTGCTATCACTTCCAAAGGGCTAGGCTTCCTGCTTTTATTATAAAAGAAAAATTATAAGCTTTTACTTGACAGAAACTTTAATTTTACCCTATAAAAACAATGTAACTTATTGTGCATTATGGAGCGAAGCAATTATCCCAAGTAACAAAATATATCTCATAAGACTCTAGAAGAATTCTTTAAGAGTTAATAATGGGAGTATTGCTCTCATAATTTACTCTTGAAGAATTCTTTAAATGCCTTATGAGATCATTATAAGATTTAAAGGGCGCAGTTATGAGAGTTAATTAACACTCATAAAATACTTATAAGAGTGTTATAATAAGTAGCTTATTCTTGTAATGAGTGCTTGATTCTCCTTATAAGTATTGTTAGAAAGAAAAACCGAAAAAGAGAGGCTGGCACAAATTTTTGTTGGGTTCGGTTAACCCGTTTGGGCACGAGGGCGCAATGAAGCTTTTTCAATGTTTTTGATGTCGAGCCGAAACAGTTTGACCGATTGACTTGAAATTTTGCACAAATGTTCCTCTTAGCAACCGCAATTAGTTGCATAAATTTGGTTGGAATAATTTAACCCATTTCGGCCTGGCGGGCTTCCAAAAAATTTTGTGTTTCCGATTTGTGTCCAATTTTACAAGGTGGTTTCGCAGTCGAAAATAAAGTCTGGGACAAATTTTTGTTGAGTTCGGTTAACCCGTTTGGGCACGAGAGTGCAAAGAAGCTTTTTAAATGTTTTTGATGTCGAGTCAAAACTGTTTGACCGATTGACTTGAAATTTTGCACAAATGTTCCTCTTAGCAACCGCATTTAGTTGTATAAATTTGGTTGGAATAAATTAACCCATTTCGGCCTGGCGGACTTTCAAAAAATTTTGTGTTTTCGATTTGTGTCCAATTTAACAGGTTGATATTGTAGTCTAAAAGAGAGGCTGCAAAAAGTTTTAGTTAAGTTCGATTAACCCATTTTCCACGACGACGCTATGAAGTTTTCTATATATTTTATTTTCTTATACGATTCAAAGTATTTTATTGAAAATTTTGTACCAGCATTTTAATTAAAACCCACAGGGTTAATTTGGTTTTGACCTGTTTGTGCGTTTTGAACAAAGATTCAATGAAATTTTCAGTTTTCTTCAAATGAAATCTAAAAATCAAAAAATTCATTTTGTTATATATAATGCTTAAATACATAGTATTTTAAAACAGTTTTTCCAAAAAATAAGCCTACATTTCTCTCATAAAATCATAAAAAAACGAGGAAGAGCGTATTACAACTTTCAGGTGAGTACTAAACAAAATATAAGTTGAAAAGCGAATTTTTAAACCTTTTCTAAACCATCGACTATATTTTATTCAAGCGTTGGCAATTCAAGAAAATCCCCTTTTGACCTATAGTCATTTTAATTCAGTTAACATTGTTCACCGGAAACCTACCATCCTCAACTATATCGTCAAGGAGCACCAAATTGTCAAGAAGCAGCATGTATAGAAAAATTAGAGATAATCGTTCAAATTGTTTTGCAAACTGTTTTTTAAAGTTTTTGTTTCGCAATCGATTAAAAGAACTCGACAAACCTTTTTTTTAAGTATTCCTTTAATTTAAAGAAGTTGTACCTACTTTCAAAAATTGGACGTAATTTATTTACAAATTTTTTTTTTAACAATCGTCGGCAGGGGTTAACAACTTTCAAGTCTGTTAGTAAATTGAACTTCATTTTCAAAGAAGAACACATATACGAAATTTGAAGTTAATCTGTTAAATCATTTCTAATATATAGCAAAGCAACGAAAAAACCTATAAAAAGCTGTTGGGGTACGATGGGTTAACGGAACTCCACAAATATTTTTTTGTGGCATTTATAGGCAAAGTAGTATCTCAAATTGGCTGAAACTTGCTTTTTTAGTAGTATCTCAATTGGCTGAAACAAACCGGGCAACGCCGGGTAAATGTGCTAGTATTAAATAAAGTACAAATTTTTTCACATGTATGATTTGTCCGTTTATAAAAATTCTAAACATAATTTAATAAAATTAGAAATATGTAACATTGTTATTGTTATTTTTATTAATACCACTAGCTGCCAAGGTTATAAATATTTAATATAAATATTATTATAATTTTAAAAACTTATTAGTTCATAAAATATAACCAGGTTCACAAAATTTATAATTTTGTATTTTGTATTTGATCTTCATCAAAAGTATGAATATGTTTATAAGCTTTGAATAAAATTCAGAAATCCAAAAATTATTTTTAATTCATGCTATGCTAAAAATTAAAAGATAATTCTATTTTTTAAACGAATTCAAAAAAAAAACAGTAAATTAATGTAAAATACATATTTCGTGTTTTTAATCATTAAATACTTTTAGAAGTAGTCTAGAAGGTAGAAGTATGCATTATATTAAAATATATTATATTAGAAATAGAAGGTAGTCTAGTATGCATTATATTAAAATTTGATTTTTTTATAAATTCTAACAAATTTAAGAACACGCAGAATTTTTGTATCTTCTAACCGGCTATAGGTATTCACAAATCTGGATGTCACTTTAGAATTTAGATAACACCATTTCTATATATGTAATATAATTAATTATCTATTAAAAAGGTAAATGAAATAAAAATATCATTAAACTTATTTTTTACTGATATTACCTAACAGTGTCTAATAGACTACATATTATATTTCTTTATATTCGTATGAAATTACCAACTATTTAAATAATTTTTATTAAAAATACTTATTTTATAAATATATTTTTTTTTAATAATTTTTTTTAATAAATACGTTTTTTTTTTAATAATTCATTGATGATACGAATTATTAAAAAAAAAACGAGGAAGATTATAGTTGCCCTTGTCAACTTTTAGATACCCGTGCATACCCACTAACTGTTATTTATTTCCCCTATGCTATTATAAATATTACAAAAAAAATATAAGAAAGTAAAATAGTTTAAAAAATATTTAACTTATTAGGTATCCCATAATTTTTGATTAACTTATTATCCCATAAAAAAAAAAAAAATAGCCCACCCTAAAAGTTGGTCCGAGTGATGTCCAACTTTGCCAACTAACTTGTCCTATTACTTTATCTGCCCAGTTTTGATTTTAACCTCGTAGCTTCATTAGATTCACAGTTATCAAATTGATTACTTTGTATGGCAGCTGCCCGAAAACGGGTCCGTAACATTTTGAAACTTCATATAAGTGCTCGATTCATTATATAACTAACAGTGTGTAATTTTTATCCTCGTAGTATTATCAGTTTCCAAGAAATTCATATTGGTGCAAAGAAGTTGTGTGGCAGCTCCCCAAAACCTTGATCTGGTCTTAAACAAAAAGAATAGGGAACCTCAAAAATGTCCAAAAAATGTTTTGTGTGATTTTCAAAACTCTTGCTCTAATTTTTCAATTCTATCTCTTATAATTAATTTTTAATTCACCAATATATTAAACTTAAGCAAAATCAACTTCATATGATCATATTCATATAATAATCATCATATTCATAATCTATCAATCTATCAATATCAATAAGCCATTTACTTAAAAAAAATCTTTGTCTTCTTTTTTGCTTATCTTAAATAAACTACGCATCATTCAAATCATATGAATTTCTAACTCGAAATCGTTATCTACTTTTTGTAACAAAAACAAAAAACAAAAAAACAAAAAAACAAAATTCATATAATTTCAAGATGCAAGGAAAATTTAAAATTATAAAATTAAAATTATTGTTTTTTTAAGCAAAAATTATAGGATAATGAATTAAAATTTTTTTTTTGATTTTTTTATTGTTTTTTATGGTTTTTTTTGTTTTTTTTTTTATTTTGAAATCAGTCTTTTTACTCTTATTATGAGAATATTGATCTTGTAAAAATACAAGCTGTCTTGTACTTTCTCCAATTAAATTTTTCCATTTTGTTAAATTAAATTAGCATCAAACTGATTAGTGTTGTAATTTATATGAATATAATTTCACTCTTTATTTTTTTCTTTAAACTCTAACAACAATGTTATTATAATGTGTTATTTAAGTTAGATTCTCACAAGGGTTATGAGTGTCTTATGAGATTTTTTCCAAATTTTCTAGAGTATTACTCTTGGCAAATGTTACTTGGGATAGGACATTCAGGAAATGATTTGGCAAGTGCTATTATAAAAATTCTTGAACGCATATTGAAAGAGAATCCCCAAGTTATGGACATTTTGCTCTGGAGCGATTCTTGCGTACTCCAAAATCGAATTATGTGCACAGCTTTGTTACAGTTACTTCATAATAACTAGAATCTAAGAACAATTACCTACAAATACTCGAACCAGGACATTCATTGGTCCAAGAATTGGATTGTATAAACAGCGTTTTTGAGAAAAATATTAAAAATGTTGAAATACCTAGTCCGTTGACTAAGATTATTTAAGAACATGCGCCACTACGAAAATGTAAAATCTCAAGAATATACAAATTCAACCAAATGATTCCAAATTTTATTCTCGAAAATCTATAGAATTTGCATTTAAACAAGTACCTTTTTTTAAATGCAAAGTTATTAAATATAGCCAAGAAGATCTCTCAAATATATCTTACAAAATGTATGCCGATTATGAATCTTTTAAAGATAGTAATATTAAAAAATATGGCAAAGGTGGCTTTAAAAAAGAATTGAATTGTTATTTGAACAGAGTTTAATAACTGCATCTACGAAAACAGTACCAAAAGAAAAACTGAATGATATTAAAGATTTGCTGCCTTTTTTACCGAAAAGTGATAAAACTTTTTATAAAACTATACTTAAGATTTAAGATTAAAATTTTATTAACAGACTGAAAAAAAAACACAAATAATTTTTAAATGAATGAATGAAACATATTGTTTAATTTTTTTTTAGTATTAAATTAGATTAAAAGTGAAGAACTTTAATTTTAAATGAAAATGAGAATTATATTTTGTGCCTTAATAATGATGATTTGTATGTTTTGTTATGATAATATTTATTTTTATGTTAATATATTTTTTATTTTTTGTTATTAATGTTATTGTATGTTGAATTATCATTATGCTGAAGTACCTAAAAAGGCTTTTAGTTTGTAATAAATAAATTAAGAATATTACTTTTGTTTAATTTTTTACTTCCAAAGCTTTTTAACCTTTCGTGCCTCCTCTAGGATCTATTTGACCCCAAAGCACTAAAAAACTAAAAAAAAGTTGTTAAAAATCATTGGTAATATGTGTTGTTCCAGGAATGCTCTATCTAATGTTTCTTGTTTTCTAAAAGTAATTTGATTTGTTCATTAGGGTCCATTTTATGTCAAAAATTACAGGTATATCAAATCGTCACAAAATGCATATGTAAAACTAACATAATCCGTCTAGTGGGGTCAAAATGACCCCAGTATATATAATCCTACTTTATCTAGCAATTATAAAAAAAAAAAACTTTGAAAAGTTTGGCTATAACAACAAAAACATGTTTTATCAAGCAATTTTAGTTTTATTTTGCAAAAAGCATGTTCAGTCCTGCAGTTTTTCTAAAACATATTTTTGATTCAGTTTAGAAATATTAATATTTTTGCATGTTTGAAATTTTGTAGAAAAAAACAAATTCATAGAACAAATTCAAAAATAATTTTTCCATTCGTTTCTCAGAAATATTTGTTTACATGTTCAAGTCATCAAAAATAAATGGTACAGGACTTATAGATAGGTACATAATATTTAATAATATTTTAGTTATATTGGTATTTTACTTTCAGTCTTTACGAGAATTCGCACAAATATAGACGTTAATTCATTTAAATCGATTTATGTTTTTTATTTGAATATATAATTAATATATTAAACTATTATACAGGGTGTCCCCGACTCGATGGTCTTCCTTCAAATGGGTGATCGGGCATATCGAGGAGAACAAAAAATTGTATGAAAGGGGGGGGGTCTATTTTCATTAGATTAGAAGTTATGGGACCTTAACTATTTTTCAATCATAATTTAGTTTTATTTCGATAAAATTGGAACTAAATAAAATTTTTTTTTTTTTTTTTTTTTTAAGCGCTAACTGTTCAACTGTTAGGCTAATAAGCCTGTCTATACCATAGGTACATGTCGGAACAGGGGGTCATATTATATTCGTGTTATTAGAATTGGTCTTATTGAATTCCACATACAATTTAAACATGAGATAGTACTAGGCCTTATAACATGTAGAAACGTCTTAGATTTTCAAAATTTACAATTCTATTTTTTGTTTATATTGTAATATTTTATATTTTACTTATATGGTATTCTATATCTGCGAGTTATATTATTTAATTAAATTATTTGTTTATATTTTGCATTTGTTTATATTTTTATATTAAAGTATTTTTTTATTAAAGATTTATAATTATTAATTATTGATTATGCCATTAATTTGAACCCAATGGCGAATGGTAGCTGAGTCGAGTCGAAAACCAGAAAAGTTTTTTCACTTTCACTAGAATTCGAACCCGGGCCCTTCTGCATGAAAGGTCGGCACTTAACCACTGTGCCACCCAGCTGTTATATATAAAAAAAAAATCTGAAAAAAAAGAAATCTGCATTAATAAGCATTTAAATGCTATACTTACTTTTTTTTTTGCAAAGTTTCTACATTAAATCCAATTTGTATTTTGGTTGTTGGTTTTATATCCAAATAATAGTTATAACTTAGTAAAAGATTTTGTGGAGGTTCACGTTTTTGTTTTTCAACGACTCCTAAATTTGATACTTGTTCCAATTTTTTTAACTGAAAAATTTTATATTAAATATTTTATATTTATTGTGTCTAGTCACATTTTTTTAAAAAAAATTGTCCAAAACATTCTTTGTATTTTTTTGTCATTTTTGAGTGGGATGATATTGTATTAAATAAATTAATAAATTTTTTGATGCTTTGCAGTTTTATCGCATTCATAAATATACGCAACAATATTGACCGCAACCTGATGTATGATCGCTTTGTAAACACTTATTGTTGAAAACAAAGCATTTTAATTGATTTTGTAGAAATTTTACAATCTCTCTGTGGAATGGTGGATTTCCAAATAAATCAAAATATTCTGCGCACCCTTGAACTGGCACAAAAATTGTGTTCCACTGTGTTCCTTTTTTAGCAGAAGTGTTGGTATTTATGACTAAAATAGCAAGTTTGGAAAAGTTTTTTGGTATTTGATATAGAGCAAAAATTTCTTTAAATAGTTTACGTGTTGCAGTATTACAGTTCAGCGCTTTCGTTATCTGAATTGTATTCATTATTTGTTATTTGTAAACGAGAAATATTAATTAGACGAGTAATTCCTCCTCAGAAATTCAATTTTTAGTTTTCCATTTGTTAAGACTATATCGAATATTTTAACTAACTTTACTGACTGTTTGTTGATTTTTTCGTTATCGATATGAAATCGATATCCATGTCTGAATGCTCTTTTTTAGGGTCATATTAAAACACGAACAGCAGTAACAAATTGTACAAAATTAGTCTGTGTTGATGTTGCTTTTTATTTAGGTAATTCAGTTTCTGTATATGCATTTCGTTTGGAAAAGAATTTTGTTTAAGTTCATCTATCAAATGTAAGATTTTTAACCTTTTCTGATAATTTTTTTCGAGGGTTTTTGAAATGCACTAAATTGTTAAAAATATAATAGATATAAATATAATTTATCTTACGAAAGCGCAACCCCTTAATAGCTCACATTTCTTTTTGTGTGAGAAATCTAACATTAAGTCATCTAGAACAACTAAAGTAGGTTTATTTTCATTAGCACTTATTTCTTTTGGTATATTAATACTGGAGACTTTTATTGTAGTAGACTGGAATTTTACTTTTATCAGGAAAGCTAGATTTTTTGTTATAATAGAAATAACATAATAAACATAATGTATTTGAATATTGCAAGTCTTAGAAACAAATAATAATTCAATAATTTAGAATTGTTAATTAATTCTGTATAATGTGATGTTCGTGCAATTATCTTAAAAGAAACCTGGCCATTAAAACACGAAATCAGTTTTTCAATATTCCAGGGTTTACATCTTTTTTTTCTAACCATGAAGTTGCCTACGGTGGAACAGCTATTTATATATTGAATAAGATTAATTGTAATTTATTATTTTAACAGAACTTTAATAATTCAAATATTCTTATTGTCGAATTAATAAATCAAAATCTTAACATAATATGTTTTAATAGGGCGCATCAAACAAAATTGAATAATTTTATTGACAAACTAGATAAATAACCAGCACCTATAAAAATTCGCTAGTTTTAGGAGACTTCAGTATTAACTTTCTAGACGAAAATAAGTTTGACGTTAAAGACTACGTTAATACCTTACTTTGCAATGGTTTTGTACTCTATAATAACATAAATCCCAGCTTTGCAACTAGAATAGGAACTACATCTAATTGTAACATCTTGATAAAATATATCAAATAATATAATTGAACATTTTTGTACTGATGTAATTGATTATAAATATAACCTGGATGTTGCTAGTACATCCCTGTCAGATCATAAATTGCTTTTTGTAAGTACAAATTTAAGAATATTATGAAAGAGGAAAATAAAGTTGAAAAAACAATCTTAAATTATGTAAAGCTTTCTGATGATATCTTTTGGCAAAATCTAGAAACTTATAATACCTTAGATAATTTTATCTTAGCTTTTGCTGAAAAAATACAAAATTATACAGAAGTTAACCCACTAAAACCTGTCAAAAAAAAACATGAGTGGATGAATAACAATATCATCAGTAATATGAAAATTCGTAATTCTTTTTTTAACTACAAAAAAAATATCCTAATAATAAAAAAATTTTTTAACTCTATGAGAAATATAAATCTATAGTAAAAGGGAAAATAAAAAAGGCTAAATGCAATTTTTGTAACAAAATAGTATCGAGCGATCCTAACAATAATAGAAAAGTTTGGCATTTTAGAAGAGAATTATGTACAATAAGAGTAGTACAGAGAATTCAAATATTTTAAGAGAAATTAAATATAACAATACTATCACAACTAATTCACAGCAAATTTCAAACATTATGAATTCATCCTTAATTGCCGTAACAAAAACTCTAAATATATCCACTAATTTTCTTGATCGAACTTATCTAAGTTCTTTTCAAAAAAATGTATACGAACGTTTTACTCTAACATCCACAAATATAGAAGAGGTTAAATCTAATATCAGATCAATAAAATCAGGATCTGCAACTGGATATGATAATATCTCTGCTAAAATGCTGAAAAAATTTTAGTTTGACAAAAAATAAGTCAAACTTTTATCTCTCCTTGTTTAGAACTGATAAACAGAAAACTAATTGTGTTTACACCAGTTTGGATGCTTATAATAACTTATCTAAAAAATTTAAAAACATTAATTCATATAGTTTATTTAAAAAGAGAATTAATGACCAATTATCGTTTAATTAATGAAAGAAAATGGGAATATATGTGCTTACATTCTTTATTAATTGAATTTTTATATTATAAATAAAGAAATTGTATATTAATTAATAAAATAATAAATATTTAATAAACTAATTTAATTCTTAAATTATAAGTAAAGAATTTATATAATAATAACATACTTTAAGAATTGTTGAAAAAAATATTTATAATATGAAGCTACTAAACTATACGACCGCACAGCTTAGATTAAGGTGTTAATTGTATCAATTACAAGTTTTATATATGTAAATTGTAAAAAATTATATTTTAAAATAAAGAAAAAAAAAATCTCTGGCTAACACCATTTTATTGTTTCAATTTTCGGATAAATCAATCTATCAATATTTTCAAATAAATTACACGCAAATTTTGCTTTTCCACATCCAGATGGTTCCGCTATCGTCATTGTAAATGGATGAATAAAATTAATCATTTTTGTCTGATAAGAAACTGAATTTAAAATACAATTTAGAGATAATATAAAAGCAGCGTATTCTTAACACAGTCATTTTGAAAGATGAAAGTAGAGGAGTGGTTAAATATTTAATCCTTAGTCTTATCAGTTGATCGTAAGAGACTAATATTACATCTATATAAACCAACACATTAAAAATTTTTCTATAGTAAATAAGTACTTTAGTTTATGGTACTCATTTTACCCATTGTACGTGGCATATGATATTTCTACTTCCGTACCGGATATACAATAGAAAATTATAGGATTACTTTGGAAAAGGTAATTATCGATAAATTTAATTAAAAATCAAGGCTACAAGTTGTGTCAGAAGTTGTGCTAAAAAAATTTACACGAAGAAAATTTATTCAAAAGGGTTTAAATGATACTTTGCAAATTGATTTGGTTGAAATAATTCCATATGCAAAATTTAATAAGTCATATAACTATTTTTTAACAGTTATTGATACATTTTCAAAATTTTTGGTATGCTGAACCGATTAAAAACAAAAGCGCTGATAATGTTTTAATCACAATGAGGAATATTTTTAAGGATGCTGTTAAAAAATAAAAAATTTACAATCTGATCAAGGTACGGAATTTTTCAACATACTTTCAAAATATAACGGGGAAAAGTTAAATTAACCATTCAGAACTACATATACATATTCTACACATATTCTACACATAAAAATTCTGAACTAAAAGCATCAATTGTAGAACGTTTCAATCGTACCCTTAAAAAGATGATGTAGAAAAAATTCAGTTTACAACGCACATATAAGTGGTTAATTACTCTGCCATCACTAATAGAAAAATATAACTCAACATATAAAATATAATTAAACTTCCAACTAAAAAGATTACACAGAACAATGAGAAATTATTATTAAAACAAGAGAGATTATAGTTGCGCTTGTCAACTTTAAGATACCCGTGCATACCCACTTATGGATTATATAAATAAAAATTTCATATATTGCAATTGAACTGCTTGACAGAAAATTAAAAATATTTGTTTTTTTATATTTAATTACAAAAAAAATTAATAAAAAACGAGGAAGAGTGTAGTAGAGTAGACTGTGTCAACTCGCATGACCGTAACATATACATTATACCATCCGGTTAATTACTTTTGGCAAAATGTCAAACATTCAGCTTCCATATGTATAGAGTAATGCTCATATAAAATTAGAAGTTGTATGGCAGGTACTCGAACCCGTGGACCAAAATGGCCGGATTTAAATAGCGATTCCGGTTATTGCATAAAAACGAATTTGTGAAAATTTCGTAATACTAGCTCCTTTATTTTTTGAGGTTTCGTGATGATGCACGGACGGACGGACGGACGGACACACATAGCTAAATCGTTTTATTTTTCGATTCTAATCCGATTCATACACTTGAGTCTATATCTACCACCCCCTCTTTTTCTGCGTTACAAACGTAATGGCAAATTTATTATACCCTTTGACTATATAGTCATACGGGTATAATAAGCTGAATTAAAAGAAAAGATAAGCCGACACTTTTCAATCAAAAGGCCGAAGTCCTAACCACAAAGCCATCGATTTTTTGTTTATCTTAATTTTTTTTTTTTTTTAAATTATTATAGTTGTTATGGTATCAATTATATTGTTTTGAAAAACAGTTTGGAAATTTGTTATAAAAATATTAAAAAAAATTAATAATTTTCAATAAAAATGATAGTTTTCTGTCAAATTTTCTATAAAATAAATACATATATATTTAACTAAAAAGAGAATAGATAAAAAAAGATAAATTTAAAAAAAAAATTTTTGCCCAGCCTGGATTCGAACCGAGACTTTTGACTCCAAGTGGCATATCCTAACCACTACTAAATATTGTTTGTTTTTCTATTAAGTTTCTATTTAGTTATTCATTTTGAAAATTAAGCACATTGTATAAAATATTTTGAATTTTTGCATGTACCAATATAATATGTTCTTAAATAAGAATTTCATATATAAAATAAACAATTTTATATAATGTAATTTCCTACTTTGGTTTTCAATTCTTTGACAGAAAATTCAAAGAATTTTTTTTTTTTATATTTAATTAAAAAATAAAAACAAATTCATGAAAAAACAAGTAAAGAAACAGTCAGTCGGTGCAACCGACTTAGAATTACCCTACACCTATTTGGTTCAAATTTAAGGACATACTTATAAGTCATTTTAACACCATAAAAGCTGTTATTAATTTGATCGTAAGACATAGCTAACCAAATTAACTTTATAATACTAAAAACATTTTCTAATTACACTATCTATTAAAAAATATTACAAATTCTTATTAATTCATCTATTTAAAAATATTAAAAAACAAACAAACTTGAAATAAATGAAAATATATTTATTCCAATTCAATTACAAAATGAAAAAATTCTAATTATTAAATTTTGTGATAAAAAGATAATCAAAGCATAATATATTTAATAATCCAAATTTTTAAAAATTTCAATTATTTTAAATGGTTAGTTTATATACCTAATAGAAAAGCTTATAAACGCAAAATATGCAATAAACGTATTTCGCAAATACAATTACAAATTTAAAACTTTTCATATAATTCATTTAAATATTAAAATAATTTTACATAAATGCAGCAAGTACCTTTGAACATAGCTAAACCACTACAATTAAGTCTAGATTTCGGAGACACATATAGGAAATATATTCTTTGGCTTTGAAATTAAACTCGACCACAACCAATTCCCATGGTACTTTCATTACTAATAACCTAGAGTTTAAATTTCATCAAAATACCGGCATTATTTTTTGAGTTATGGTGTTTTTAAGATATATGTTTGTTAGTCCTTGAACTTTTCAAGGGTTCCAGAACCCGAAACCATGGTACGATTTCGCCCATATGCAGTCCCGTCATACTTTCAATACTAGTTAACCCTTGTAAACAATTGGAACGTTCTATATTAATTTTAAGTTACTAGTTTTATTAATTTCGATGATAAGCTTTTACAAACTGGGAGGTCTAAAAGAGGTACTGAACCACCACTTCAATTGATCCCAAATTAGACGGGCACGCAAGAAATAGTGAAGAACACCCTGTGTCAAATTTGAAGCTTCTACATTCGTTTCAAGTTACTATTTTTATTAATTTCGAAAATATGCTTTAAGGTCCTCGGAACTGAGTGGGTGGTCCCCGACGCACTACTCCCATGGGGCCCAAATTTCAAAGACACTTACGAAATAGGAAGGGACACCCTGATACCAAATTTGGAGGTTATATCTTCATTGGTTTCGGAATTATGCTAGTTTGGCCTAAATTCGATCAAAAAGTTCTCAGTTCCGAACTCATGGTCCAATTCTCAACGTACGTAATCAACGCCGTAGTTTCATTACCAATAACCTACGGCACAAATTTCAGGAAGATAGGGTCATTAGTTGTTGAGTTATCTTGATTTTAATATATGTTCGTTAGCCCTAACACCGATTAAAAGGTCCAGAATCCGAACCCATGGGCTGATTTCGCCCTTATACAGCCCGCGCTGTACTTACAGTACTAGTTAACCCTTCTACACAATTTGAACGTTCTATTTTAATTTTAAGTAACTATTTTTAGTAATTTCGATTATAAGCTTTTAAAACTTGGGAGGTCTGAGAGGGGTACTGAACCACCACTCCAATTGATCCCAAATTAAGAGACCACGCAAGAGATAGTAAAGAACACCCTTGTGGCAAATTGGAAGCTTCTACATTTTTTCAAGTTGTTATCTTTATTAATTTTAAAGATATGCTTTAAGGTCTTCGGAAATGTGTGGCTGGTCCCAGACCCAGTACTTCAGTGGGACCCAAATTCCCAAGACACTTAGGAAATAGGAAGGGACACCTTGATACCAAATATGGAAGTTCTATCTTCATTGGTTTTAAAATTATGCTCGTTTGACCTAAATTCGATCAAAAAGTTCTAGGTTCCGAACCCATTGTCCAATCCCGACCTTACGCAATCCCCGAAGTAGTTTCATTACTAGTAACCTACAGCACAAATTTGATGAAGATAGCGTCATTAGTTGTTGAGTTATCGTGATTTTTTATATATGTTCGTTAGCCCTTCGATGGATTAAAAGGTCCAGAATTCGAACCCATGGGCCGATTTCGCCCATATGCAATCCCCGCCGTACTTTTAGTCCTAGTAATCTACAGTTAAAATTTCATCAAGATAGCTCCATTATTTTTTGAGTTATCGTGCCTACGGACGGACGGACGGACGGACATGGCTATATCGACTCAGGCGGTCACGCTGATCACAAATATATATACTTTTCCATATCTAGCTCGCTTCCTTTAGGTGGTTACAAACACCATACCAAAGTTAATATACCCCTTTACCTATTCTATAGGTG
Source organism: Dolichopus griseipennis (assembly GCA_963082915.1). Classification (NCBI taxonomy): domain Eukaryota; kingdom Metazoa; phylum Arthropoda; class Insecta; order Diptera; family Dolichopodidae; genus Dolichopus; species Dolichopus griseipennis. The sequence goes on along the minus strand of OY720444.1, from coordinate 44,607,810 downwards.
TAGGGTATAAAAAGATGAATTAGAATTAACAGATGAATTTAAAAACAAGTAAAGAAACAGTCAGTCGGTGCAACCGACTTAGAAATACCCTACACCTATTTGGTTCAAATTTAAGGACATATTCATAAGTCATTTAAACACCATAAAAGTTGTTATTAATTTGATCGTAAGACATAGCTAACCAAATTAACTTTATAATACTAAAAACATTTTCTAATTACACTACCTATTAAAAAATATTACAAATTCTTACTAATTTATCTATTTAAAAATATTAAAAAACAAACAAACTTGAAATAAATGATAATATATTTATTCCAATTCAATTGCAAAATGAAAAAATTCTAATTATTAAATTTTGTGATAAAAAGATGATCAAAGCATAATATATTTAATAATCCAAATTTTTAAAAATTGCAATTATTTTAAATGGTTAGTTTATATACCTAATAGAAAAGCTTACAAACGCAAAATATGCAATAAATGTATTTCTAAAATACAATTACAAATTTAGACCTTTTCATATAATTCATTTAAATATTCAAATAAATTTTACATAAATGCAGCAAGTACCTTTGAACATAGCTAAACCACTACAATTAAGTCTAGATTTCGGAGACACATATAGGAAATATATTCTTTGGCTTTGAAATTAAACTCGACCACAACCAATTCCCATGGTACTTTCATTACTAATAACCTAGAGTTTAAATTTCATCAAAATACCGGCATTATTTTTTGAGTTATGGTGTTTTTAAGATATATGTTTGTTAGTCCTTGAACTTTTCAAGGGTTCCAGAACCCGAAACCATGGTACGATTTCGCCCATATGCAGTCCCGTCATACTTTCAATACTAGTTAACCCTTGTAAACAATTGGAACGTTCTATATTAATTTTAAGTTACTAGTTTTATTAATTTCGATGATAAGCTTTTACAAACTGGGGGGTCTAAAAGAGGTACTGAACCACCACTTCAATTGATCCCAAATTAGACGGGTACGCAAGAAATAGTGAAGAACACCCTGGGTCAAATTTGAAGCTTCTACATTCGTTTCAAGTTACTATTTTTATTAATTTCGAAAATATGCTTTAAGGTCCTCGGAACTGAGTGGGTGGTCCCCGACGCACTACTCCCATGGGGCCCAAATTTCAAAGACACTTACGAAATAGGAAGGGACACCCTGATACCAAATTTGGAGGTTATATCTTCATTGGTTTCGGAATTATGCTAGTTTGGCCTAAATTCGATCAAAAAGTTCTCAGTTCCGAACTCATGGTCCAATTCTCAACGTACGTAATCAACGCCATAGTTTCATTACCAATAACCTACGGCACAAATTTCAGGAAGATAGGGTCATTAGTTGTTGAGTTATCTTGATTTTAATATATGTTCGTTAGCCCTAACACCGATTAAAAGGTCCAGAATCCGAACCCATGGGCTGATTTCGCCCTTATACAGCCCGCGCTGTACTTACAGTACTAGTTAACCCTTCTACACAATTTGAACGTTCTATTTTAATTTTAAGTAACTATTTTTAGTAATTTCGATTATAAGCTTTTAAAACTTGGGAGGTCTGAGAGGGGTACTGAACCACCACTCCAATTGATCCCAAATTAAGAGACCACGCAAGAGATAGTAAAGAACACCCTTGTGGCAAATTGGAAGCTTCTACATTTTTTCAAGTTGTTATCTTTATTAATTTTAAAGATATGCTTTAAGGTCTTCGGAAATGTGTGGCTGGTCCCAGACCCAGTACTTCAGTGGGACCCAAATTCCCAAGACACTTAGGAAATAGGAAGGGACACCTTGATACCAAATATGGAAGTTCTATCTTCATTGGTTTTAAAATTATGCTCGTTTGACCTAAATTCGATCAAAAAGTTCTAGGTTCCGAACCCATTGTCCAATCCCGACCTTACGCAATCCCCGAAGTAGTTTCATTACTAGTAACCTACAGCACAAATTTGATGAAGATAGCGTCATTAGTTGTTGAGTTATCGTGATTTTTTATATATGTTCGTTAGCCCTTCGATGGATTAAAAGGTCCAGAATTCGAACCCATGGGCCGATTTCGCCCATATGCAATCCCCGCCGTACTTTTAGTCCTAGTAATCTACAGTTAAAATTTCTTCAAGATAGCTCCATTATTTTTTGAGTTATCGTGCCTACGGACGGACGGACGGACGGACATGGCTATATCGACTCAGGCGGTCACGCTGATCACAAATATATATACTTTTCCATATCTAGCTCGCTTCCTTTAGGTGGTTACAAACACCATACCAAAGTTAATATACCCCTTTACCTATTCTATAGGTGTAGGGTATAAAAAGATGAATTAGAATTAACAGATGAATTTAAAAACAAGTAAAGAAACAGTCAGTCGGTGCAACCGACTTAGAAATACCCTACACCTATTTGGTTCAAATTTAAGGACATATTCATAAGTCATTTAAACACCATAAAAGTTGTTATTAATTTGATCGTAAGACATAGCTAACCAAATTAACTTTATAATACTAAAAACATTTTCTAATTACACTACCTATTAAAAAATATTACAAATTCTTACTAATTTATCTATTTAAAAATATTAAAAAACAAACAAACTTGAAATAAATGATAATATATTTATTCCAATTCAATTGCAAAATGAAAAAATTCTAATTATTAAATTTTGTGATAAAAAGATGATCAAAGCATAATATATTTAATAATCCAAATTTTTAAAAATTGCAATTATTTTAAATGGTTAGTTTATATACCTAATAGAAAAGCTTACAAACGCAAAATATGCAATAAATTTATTTCTAAAATACAATTACAAATTTAGACCTTTTCATATAATTCATTTAAATATTCAAATAAATTTTACATAAATGCAGCAAGTACCTTTGAACATAGCTGAACCACTACAATTAAGTCTAGATTTCGGAGACACATAGGACATAGGAAATATATTCTTTGGCTATGAAATTAAACTCGACCAGAACCAATTCCCATGGTACTTTCATTACTAGTAACCTAGAGTTTAAATTTCATCAAAATACCGGCATTTTTTTTTTTGAGTTATGGTGTTTTTAAGATATATGTTTGTTAGTCCTTGAACTTTTCAAGGGTTCCAGAACCCCAAACCATGGTACGATTTCGTCCATATGCAGTCCCGTCATACTTTCAATACTAGTTAACCCTTGTATACAATTGGAACGTTCTATCTTAATTTTAAGTTACTAGTTTTATTAATTTCGATGATAAGCTTTTACACATTGGGGGGTCTAAGAGAAGTACTGAACCACCACTCCAATTGATCCCAAATTAGAGGGGCACGCAAGAAATAGTAAAGAACACCCTGGGTCAAATTTGAAGCTTCTACATTCGTTTCAAGTTACTATTTTTATTAATTTCGAAAATATGCTTTAAGGTTCTCGGAACTGAATGGCTGGTCCCCGACCCACTACTCCAAAGGGGTCCAAATTTCAAAGACACTTACGAAATAGGAAGGGACACCCAGATACCAAATTTGGAGGTCATATCTTCATTGGTTTCGGAATTATGCTAGTTTGGCCTAAATTCGATCAAAAAGTTCTAAGTTCCGAACCCATTGTCCAATCCTCACCGTACGTAATCACCGAAGTAGTTTCATTACCACTAACCTACAGCACAAATTTCATGAAGATAGGGTCATTAGTTGTTGAGTTATCGTGATTTTTAATACATGTTCGTTAGCCCTGACACCGATTAAAAGGTCCAGTATACGAACCCATGGGCTGATTTCGCCCTTATACAGCCCGCGCTGTACTTATAGTACTAGTTAACCCTTGTACACAATTTGAACGGTCTATCTTAATTTTAAGTAACTATTTTTAGTAATTTTGATTATAAGCTTTTGAAACTTGGGAGGTCTGAGAGGGGTACTGAACCACCACTCCAACTGATCCCAAATTAGGGGAACATGCAAGAGATAGTAAAGAACACCCTTGTGGAAAATTGGAAGCTTCTACATTTTTTCAAGTTGTTATCTTTATTAATTTTAAAGATATGCTTTAAGGTGTTCGGAAATGTGTGGCTGGTCCCCGACTCAGTTCTCCAATGAGACCTAAATTTCAAAGACACTTAGGAAATAGGCAGAGACCCTGATACCAAATTTGGATGTTCTATCTTCATTGGTTTCGGAATTATGCTCGTTTGGCCTAAATTCGATCAAAAAGTTCTAGGTTCCGAACCCATTGTCCAATTCCGACCTTACGCAATCCTCGAAGTAGTTTCATTACTAGTAACCTACAGCACAAATTTGATGAAGATAGCGTCACTAGTTGTTGAGTTATCGTGATTTTTTATATATGTTCGTTAGCCCTTCGATCGATTAAAAGGGCCAGAATCCGAACCCATGGGCCGATTTCGCCCATATGCAATCCCCGCCGTACTTTCAGTCCTAGTAACCTACAGTTAAAATTTCATCGAGATAGCTCCATTATTTTTTGAGTTATCGTGCCTACGGACGGACGGACATGGCTATATCGACTCAGGCGGTCACGCTGATCACAAATATATATGCTTTTCCATATCTAGCTCGCTTCCTTTAGGTGGTTACAAACACCATACCAAAGTTAATATACCCCTTTACCTATTCTATAGGTGTAGGATATAAAAATTTATGCTCTGAACAAGATTCGAACCGATACTTTTCTATTTTAAGGCCGATTTCCTAACCACTAAGCCATCGATTTTTTGTTTATCTTAATTTTTTTTTGAAAATTGCTAAGGTGTCAATTATTGTATTGCTTTGAATAACAGTTTTGAATTTTGTTATGAAAATATTAAAAAAAATTAATAATTTTTAATATACATAAATGACACTTTTCTGTCAAATTTTCTAAAAAATAAAATTTCTCATACATAAATTAAATACATATATTTTAATAAAAAGCGAATAAAAGGGAGTAGATAAAAAAATTTCCTGGATTCGAACCGAGACGTTTTGACTGCAAGTCGCATGTCCTAACCACAACACCATGAAGCGATTAACAATTTAGGCACATTTTGTTGGTTTTTATATTTGGTTTCTATTTAGTTATTAATTTTGAAAATATTCATATAATTTCAAAAAATTTGTATGGCAGTTACCCAAAGTTTTGTCTTTAACCAGAAACAATAGGGAACCTACAAATTGTTTAATAATTACTTTGTGCAAGTTTGAGTATTCTAGCTCTTTTAGTTTTTGAGTTATCGTGCTGACGAACGGACGGACATACATAGCTAGATCGATTCATTTTTCGATGCTGATTCGATACGTACCCTTGACACTATATCTAGTTCGTCTATTTCGATGCGTTACAAACGGAGGAGTAATTTTTATATACCCGATCCATATATGAATGCACTGGTATAAACAGTCTACAATAAATTAAAAGTATTTTGAAAAATAAAGTAAAAGAGATTTTGTTCATAAAAGTGAATATAAAGGTATATTTGAAAAGGGTGATCAACCTAATTGCCAATAACGAAAATAAAAAGAACTGATCCAATAACATACAATTTACTGTTTACATACAAAAACAATTTTTTTTTTTATTTTATTTATTGACTAATTCAAAAAACCAGTTGTGCAGAATTCCTTATTTACTATAAAAGTTTATATTTACTAATTATTGTACTTGATCCAGTTTTACATAAAAAATAAACAAGTATATACAAAAAAAAAAACAAATAAGAAATAGTCAGTCGGTGCAACCCATTTAGAAATACCCTTGGTAATACCATTGTAGTGGTTCAAATTTAATGAGAAATGCACAAGTAATTTTAAAACCATAACAGCTTTGATCGTAAGACATAACTACTCAAACTTACTTTATAATACTAAGAACATTTTACTTTATCAATTCAAAAATATTAAAAATTCTTACTAATTTATCAATATAAAAATATTAAAAAACCAAAAAACTTAAAAACGAGGAAGATTATAGTTTAGATTATAGTATAAGATTATAGTATAGTCAACTTTTAGATACCCGTGCATACCCACTAACCCTTATATATTTTCCTTATGTATTATATATATTACAAAAAAAAAAAATATAAAGAAGTAAAATAATTTAAAAAAAATTGCTTTAAAATAAAAACATTCTCGTAGTATAATTAGTTTTGAAGAAATTCATATTGGTGCAAAGAAGTTGTATGGCAACCTTCCGAAAATAAGACCTTAACATTTTGAAACTCCATATAAGTGCTCGATTCACTATATAACTAACCGTATGTAATTTTCGTCTACCTCGTATAATTACTTTTGAAGAAATTCGTATTGGTTTAAATAAGTTTTGTGGCAGCTCCCCGAAGCCTTGGTCTGGTCTTAACCAAAAAGAATAGGGAACCTAAAAAATTATCAAAAAAATTTTGGTGTGAATTTCAAAACTCTAGCAATAATTTTTCAATTCTATCTCTTTTAATTAATTTTTAATTCACGAATATATTAAACTTAAGCAAAATAAGCTTCATATGATCATATTCATATAATGATTATCATATTCATAATGATTATATATCTCAATATCAAAACACAAAGCATGCAAAATATTACACATATAGATATAAATTATTTATGAAGCCATTTACTTAAAAAAAATCTTTGTGTTCTTTTTTGCTTATCTTAAATTTTTTTTTAAACTACGCAACATTTAAATAATATGAAATCGTAACTCGAAAGATTTGTGATCTACAAAAAAAAAAACAAAATTCATACGAATTCATGTCGATAAAAGATGTACTGCAAAATTTTAAATTTTTATATGAAAGTATTGGAGTCAAAAAAGTTAGTTGTTTGAGAGCTAACCAAAGTTTTGATCCGATCTTAACCAAAAAAAATAGGGAACCTAAAAAATATTTGAAAAATATTTTGTGAAATTTCAAAACTGTAGCTCCTTTAGTTTTTGAGTTATCGTGGCGACACACAGACGGACAGACGGACAGACACTCATAGCTCGATCGACTTATTTTCCGATTCTGAGCCGATACGTACCCTAGACACTATATCTAGCTCGTCTAGATCGATGCATTACAAACGGTATATTATATATAATTAAATTTTTAATATTTTAATTCTTTTAAGTTGAAAAATTCTGGTTAAATTAAATTTATAGAATTTTAGGAATCCTATTTAATTTTTCTTGAAATAAGACGTGATCCAGATTACAGGTATGTACAAGATTAATTTCACACTAAAATATTGCGATTTGAATGGGGTAATTCTCATATTTTATATTTATGATAAGGTACTTTGAGCCCTTCTGTTGTAAATAAGTATTACAATCATAATGCTGCTGTTATCTGTGTCTCTAATGTATAAAGTAAAGTGAAAATATATATATAAAATACTATATAATTTGGTGATTTTTAATATAAATTAAAACCATTAATGCTTTGATTAACTTTCTATCACAAATTTTAATAATTCAAATTTTTCAAAATTGAAATTAAATTAAATTCCTATTATATGTACTTTTTGTACGCAAATTATGCAATAAATGTATTTCTAAAATACAATGACAAATTTAGAACTTTACTTATAATTTAGTTATAAAAATTAATTGTACATACATGCAGCAAGTACCATTAACGATAACTTAAGTATCGTACATAATTTCTTAATTATATATTACTTATAGTAATATAATTCAATAAATGATATAATAAAAATTAAAAATGTAATTCAATTAAATATATGATATAATAAAAATAAAAAAAAATAAATTTAATCGTTTATTAAAAAATATTTTGTTTTAAATTTATAAAATATAATACAATAATATATTTTATGGTAAAATTCTTAGCCTTTTAAAAATATAAAATTGTTAAATAAGTACGGAAATAAGAAAGAACCTTAGTGTATCAACTTTAAAGTTTCTAACTTCATGAAATTCGAAACGGAGAAAAAATGCCGTTATATCAATTTTAAAGATTCTATTTCAAGTCACTTTCTTCTTTATTAATATATATGCTTCGAATATATGCTTTAAGGTTTTGGAAATAATGGAGGTGACAAGCAAACCATCATTCCAATTCATCCAGAATTTTACGGACACAAAGCAAATAAGAAAAAACACATGTTCCACCAAATTTTAAGGTTCTATCTTCTTTGGTTTCAAAATTATGCTCGTTTGGCCTCAGTTCTATCAAAAGGTTCTAGAATCCGATTGTCCGATCTCGATCATAAGTAATCATCGCGGTACTTTCATTACTAGTAACCTAGAGTTTAAATTTCATCAAAATAGCGTCATTAGTTTTTGAGTTGTCGTGTTTTTTGAATATATTTTCGATAGCCCTTGAACTGATCAAAGGTTCCAGAATTTTTATTTGGAATAAAGAATACCAAAAAGCATTCGAAAAATTATTGCTTAAACCTCCTATATTACATCATCCTGACTTTCCTGACTAGTAGGAGCCGCTCTAACTCAAAATTATAATGGTATCGACTTGCCAATTTCATTTGCTTCTCGGTCATTTATTAGAAATAAAACTATAAAAAGAGACTATAACAAACCATATATTTATGGGTCTTATGGCGTTAAAAGCTTTTAATTTATTTTCTCTAAATAATCCGTCATCAAAATTAACACATATGAGATTGGATTTAGAAGAATATAATTTCACAGTAGAATGTATTAAAGGAAAATTAAATTTAGTAGTTGACGCGTTATCGTGCAAAAATTGCAAGATTTACAATTAAGCCATGATAACAACAATATTGCTAAAGTAATGAAAGTACAAACAAGATCGTATAACAATAATAACAAAAATAATAATAATAATGAAAATCAAAATGAAAATAAAAATGTTAAAGATAAAATACAATCTTCTGAAGAAGACTGTAATAATAAACAAAGTATTAAAATTTAAGAGGCTTTAAAAAATTGGTTTCGTTCCCAAAATAAAAATTATAAGAAATAATAATGAAATATTAACCAAAATATTCAAAAAAAGTAAATGAATAATTAATTTAGAAATGAGTAAATTTATAACTCAAAAGAAAATAGCATTAGAGTTATTTTTTAAGTGCAATATATTTGGAGGACATGTCGGACAGAAAAGATTATATGCCGAATTAAGATCAAAATATTACTGGAAAAATATGATAAAAGATATAGCTAAATATATTAAAAACTGTAAAAAATGTCAGTTAAACAAAATTAAAATGAAACATAAAGAACCTTTTCAATTAACTGAAATTCCACAAAAACCATTTGACTTAGTAGTAATTGATACAATTGGTACTTTGCCAAGAACTATAGACAAAAATCAATATGCTGTAACGATTATTTGTGAATTGACTAAATTCTTAATAACGGTACCCATTCCCAATAAAGAAGCCAAAACAGTTGTAAAAGCCATTGTTGAGAATTGTGTTTTGATATTTGGACCTATAAAAAATATTTTAGCAGATAGAGGAACGGAATATAAAAATCAAATAATGACAGAAGTTTTTTAATTGTTAAATATCGAACATAAATGTTCTACACCTTACCATCATGAAACATTAGGAACTGTAGAAAGAAGTCATAGAGTTCTTAATAAAAGCATATATAACGCAAAAGGGTATGATTTTAGAATAAAGGATGAGGTCTTACTAAGAAAAGAAAATGCTCAAAAATTAGATGCCTTATTTAGTGGCCCATTTATAGTAATAAGTAAAGAAGGATCAAATATTAAAATCAAAAACCTAGAAAACAAAGAAGAAATAGTACATAAAAATAGATTAGTTAAATATAATCATTAAAGGGTCGAGATTGGACCATGTGTTCGGAACCTAGAACTTTTTGATCGAATTTAGGCCAAACGAGCATAATTCCGAAAACAATTAAGATAGAACCACCAAATTTAGTATCAGCATGTCCCCTCCTATTTCCTTATTGTCCTTGAAATTTGGAACTCATTGGAAATGTGGGTCGGGGACCAGCCGCACATTTCCGAAGACCTGAAAGCATATCTTTAAAATTAATAAGGATAGCAACTTGAAAGAATGTAGCACCTTCAAATTTGGCACAAGGGTGTTCTTTACTATTTCTTGCGTGTCCTCTTAATTTAGGATCAATAGGAGTGGTGGTTCCGTACCCATCTTAGACCTCCCAAGGTTTAAAAGCTTATAATCGGAATTACTAAAAATTGTAAAATTGTAATGCCGCTATTTTGAAGAAATTTTAACTCTAGGTTACTAGTAATGAAAGTACCATGGGAATTGGTTCTGGTCGAGTTCGGATTCTAGAAGCTTTTGATCCATTTGAGGCCCACCGAGTATAATTTCGAAGCCAAAGAATGTATTTCCAATTTCCTTTGTGTCCCCAAAATTTAGACTTAATTGAAGAGGTGGTTCAGGTGCCTCCTATGAAATCCCAAAATTAAAAAGCTTATCTTCGAAATTCATGAAGATAGAAACTTTAAATTTAATACACGAGGGTTCTTTCCTATTTTCGTTTTTATATTTATATTTTTATATTTTTAAAAGGCTAATATTTTTACCATAATTTAAACAAAATTTTTAAATTAAAAACAAAATATTTTTTTAATAAACGATTAAATTCCTTTTTTTTTAATTTTTATTATATCATATATTTTAATGAAGTATTACCATAGGTGATATATACTTAAGACATTGTGTACGATACTTAAGCTATATTCAAAGGTACTTTATGTTAAATTAATTTTCATATTTAAATAAATGAATTATATGAAAAGTTATAAATTTGTAATTGAATTTTAGAAATACATTTATTGCATATTTTGCGTTTATAACTTTTCTAAAAGGTACATAAACTAACAATTTAAAATAATTGGAATATTGAAAAATTTGAATTATTAAATATATATGCTTTGATTAGCTTTTTATCACAAAATTTAATAATTAAAATTTTTTCACTTTTATAATTGAATTGAAATAAATACATTTTCATTTATTTAAACTTTTTTTGTTTTTAAAATTTTTAAATAGATAAATTAGTAAGAATTTGTAATATTTTTGAATAGATAAAGTAATTAGAAAATGTGTTTAGTATTATAAAGTTAATTTGGTTAGCTATGTCTTACGATCAAACTAATAACAGCTTTTATGGTTTTAAAATGACTTATGGATATCTAATTAAATTTAAACAAATAGGTGTTGGCTATTTTAACGTCGGTTGCACCGACTGACTGTTTCTTTACTTGTTTAAAATAACTTAATTTACTTGACTTATATTATAAAACTTGACCTACATTAATAGAATTAAATGAGTTGGCCAGCTCAGCAAAAATGTATACAAAACAAAGTGAGACTATATAATACGAATTTAAATATAAACAAAAAATATAATGATGATATATAACGAACATATATAAAAAATCACGATAACTCAACAACTAATGACGCTATCTTCATGAAATTTGTGCTGTAGGTTATTAGTAATGAAACTACGGCGGCGATTGCGTACGGTGAGGATTTGACAATGGGTTCGGAACTTAGAACTTTTTGATCGAATTTAGGCCAAACTAGCATAATTCCGAAACCAATGAAGATAGAACCTCTAAATTTGGTATCAGGGTGTCGCTTTCGATTTCCTTAGTCTCCTTGAAATTTTAGCCCAATTGGAGTAGTGGGTGGGGACCAGCCACTCAGTTCCGAGGACCTTAAAGCATATTTTCGACATTAATAAAGATAGTAATTTGAAACAAATGTAGAAGCTTCAAATTTGGCACATGGGTGTTCTTTACTATTTCCTGCGTGTCCCTCTAATTTTGGTTCAATTGGAGTGGTGGTTCAGTACCTCTCTTAGACCCCCCAATGTGTAGAAGCTTATCATCGAAATTAATAAAACTAGTAATTGAATTGGAATAAATATATTTTCATTTATTTAAAGTTTTTTTGTTTTTTAATATTTTTAAATAGATAGTAAGAATTTGTAATATTTTTAATAGATAGTGTAATTAGAAAATGTTTTTAGTATTATAAAGTTAATTTGGTTAGCTATGTCTTACGATCAAATTAATAACAGCTTTTATGGTGTTAAAGTTAAAATGACTTATGGATATGTCCTTAAATTTGAACCAAATAGGTGTAGGGTATTTCTAAGTCGGTTGCACCGACTGACTGTTTCTTTACTTGTTTTGTTAGATTATTTAATTCTGCAAATTTTTTATTTCCCAACAAATTGTTCTAAAATTTTCTTTTAATAGCGATTCACATTGCAAATCAATCAACTGCAAATGAAATTGGACAAGAAACCAGAGACATTATATTTCCATTCCATAAAATCGGATAGTTTGTAAATCGGATATTGAGGTATTATATGTTTGAAAATCGTATTTAGTTGTAATTTGGCTTCTTTCTTCCATAGTTGGGAAATGAATTAAATTTTCAGATTGTAAATCTTGCGAAAAAAGTAATAATTTTGTCGTGAATGATTTTACATTATTATACATTTCATGTATAAGCTAATTTTTCCCTTGGAGTCTTACGTTAAGGTCGTTCAAATGTTCCATTATGCCAACAGCACAGGTGAAATAATTTAACTAGTGCTAATTTTTTAATTCGGGGAAATTTTCATTATTTTTTATACCAGAAAATCATTTAAACTAAGGAAAGAAAAAATTTTTGGTAAAAACGGACAGTTTCATAACTGACGACTGAATTGTTAAGTGCAAACAAAAATTTTTAGCTATCGTAAATTTTTAAAAATTATAGTATTTTTAATCAGTTGCAAGGAAAAATTTTTAATTATAATTATTTAAGTTATTTTTAATTAAATTGATTAAGTAAGATTTTTAGCAATTTAGAAAAATTTTAAAAATTAATTTCAATAATGCAATTTTTTTTTATAAATTTTTAATCCAAATCATAATATTTAATCGGCTTATTTTTTCCCATACAAATATAAACATCCTTTTTTGGAACAAACTATTTGACCAATTTTAATGAAACAACAACCAAAAGAAAGGATTTTTTTGTTTTCATATCTTTTTTTTATAATATTGCGTTTTTTCAGGTGAAAATCCGTCTTTAATTTAACGTAAATTTGAATTTAACGGTCACGCTTTTAAAAGTTGAGGCTTATGACTCTAATATTATGCACCGACTTTCTGTGTAAATGTAATTTTCGGTTTTAACTCGCAGCTAAATCTAAATCAAAAGATTCTAAGCGCCGACTTATGTATATCTTTCTTTTTTTTGTTTAGTTCAAATATTCAAGGAGATTTAAATTTTTTTAAAAATTTTTTTTTGTTTTTGTTTTTTCTTTATCTTAAAAAGTGAACGAAAAAAATGAGTTGTTTTCGAAATGAAAGCAATACATTTGGTTTATACAGTAGTTTTCATTTATAACGAACTCGGTTCAATTTTAATTATAATAAACGTAACACTTTTTGCCAATGAATTAAATTTTACCTAAAAATGTAAGTTGTTTATTACATTTATATTTCTTTTATTTAAACTTATTATATCTAATAATGTTGCTTTGTGATTATTTTAGTATTTTTATATATATATTTTTGAATATATACATCTATAAACATAGGGATGAGGCTGACACATCAAATAAAAATCTAGCAAATGAGTTCAAAGCGCCCATTATAGAATTAGCACAATCTACAATGTTCAATTCTTATACTAATTTTTCAAAATTCTCACCATTCTTTTAAAACGACATTTGTTTATTACGACGAATATTTTCTGTCTCTTCATGGTCGTTATAAGCGAGCTTTACTGTATTTTTTTTTTTTTGCTATATGTTTGCAGAAACAAAAAAATTACATTTCTTAGGAAAAATTATGTGTTCATTAGGAATCATATTCTGGTTGATGCATACGGCGTGCAGTTTCTGTTAAAAAATTTTGAAATAAGTAGGTATGTTATGTTATATGTACTGTACTTCGGAATTTAAAATTTTAAAAATTGACAAAGCGTATAAAAATATTGTAATTGTTTTTTCTGATGTTGCTACGATTAAGTTTTCAAAATAAAATATTTTAAAATTATATCTTTTTTTAAAAAAACATACATTCCAAATAATTGAAACTACCTATAATATGTTCGCAAAAAAAACTAAAAAATTATCTTCAACTGAAATAAAAGTTGACGTATAATTTCTGTCAAAAAATTTGCAAATAAATAGGTAGGTACATGAATTTACATGAGAGCTGTTCGAAATGAAAGCAATACATTTGGTTTATACAGTAGTTTCCATTTATAACGAACTCGGTTCAATTTTAATTATAATAAACTTTACACTTTTTGATAAAGAATTAAATTTTACCTAAAAATGTAAGTTTTTTATTACATTGATATTTTTTTTTTATTTAAACTTATTATATCTAATAATGTTGCTTGGCGATTAATTAAGTGTTTTTTATTTAGTTTTGAATATAAAAACAATCATAATAACGCATCAAAAATACAAAAAAAAATTCAATAGAAGAAAAAGCACTATACATAGGCTTAACATTTTATTTGAGACACATCAAATAAAATGTTAGCAAATGAGTTCAAAGTGTCCATTCTAGAATCAGCACATTCTACAATGTTCAATTCTTATACTAATTTTTCAAAATTCATAGCATTCTTTTAAAACGGCATTCGTTTATTACGACGAATATTTTCAGTCCCATAATGGTCGTTATAACCGAAAAGTACTGTATTTTGTTTTTGTTTGCAATTTATTGTAGGTACTAAAAAAATTTTTTGTAAATCGTAAATTGTGGTTGCTTTTTTTTAAGTTTTTTGTAAAATTAAAAACCGAATTCTGAAATATGCAGAAACTTAAAAAAAAATAATATTTCTAAGAAAAATGATTTGTTTCTTATGGATCAGCCAAATCAGCATGTACGGCATTCAGTTTCTGTCAAAAAATTTTGAAATAATTAGTTATGTAAAAAAATTCACATGAAAGCATACGCGACGTTTTAAATTTTAAATTTTAAAATTTAAAAATTGACAAAGTGTATAAAAATACATATTGTAATTGTTTTTTCTTATGCTGCTGCGATTAAATTTTAAAAATAAAATATTTTAAAATAACATTTTTTTTTAAATAATTTAATTTAAAACATACAAATATTCAAATAAATTAAAAATACTTACAGTAAATATGTTTGCAAAACTAAAAAAATTATCTTTCTCAAAAAAAGTTATTTGTTCCTTAGGTCCTAACCTAAATAAAAGCGCGCAGCGTATAATTTCTGTCAAAAAATTGAGAAATAAATAGGTTCATAA
This sequence comes from Dolichopus griseipennis, assembly GCA_963082915.1. Classification (NCBI taxonomy): domain Eukaryota; kingdom Metazoa; phylum Arthropoda; class Insecta; order Diptera; family Dolichopodidae; genus Dolichopus; species Dolichopus griseipennis. The sequence continues at coordinate 44,592,582 of OY720444.1, read as the reverse complement.
ATTTACATTAGAGCAGCGAAAATACGCGTAACGCAATGTACTGTATCTCGGATTTTTAAAATTTACAAATATTGACAAAATGTATAAAAATATTATTATTGGTTTTTCTTATATTTCTAATATTATGTTTTAAAAATAATATTTTTTTACAATAATTTTTATTAAAAAATATCTTATATTCAAAATACCTATAATATGAAATTAAAAATATTTTTTGTAGGTACTAAATTAAAACATTCAAATAAATATTTTTGATAAATTAAATATTGTACGCGCGTATCGATTTACCGATAATGCATATGCAGACAGACGTATTGACGTACTGCCGTATAAAAATTGTACGTCGTATGTTTGATTTCATTCTAATAATTGAAAAGTTTATTTCACACTTTCAACATCGAATAATGTTTTTTTATACATAATTAAAAAAACAATTTTTAGTTTTACTTTGACAAAACGAACGAATTTTATATATCAAAAAGTGTACATGAAGATTAGATAGGCGTAGTTTGTAAATGTAACAAATATTTTTGTTTCAGGAGTACATAATTGTCAGATTATCATCATATATATATGACATTGTAAAACTACCTGTCATTTGAGAAGTTAATTATATTTAATAGAATTTAAATATTAATAAAGTGAAAAAATTAAGGTTTATTGCTGATAAAAATATAAAGAATATTTCTTAAAATGGAAGGGGGTAAGTGCTTATTGGTTATCAAATAAAAAATATGATTTAACATAACCTATTCAGGAGAGAATTTCAATTAAAGCCATCTGCCGGAAATTATTTATCTACTCTGTTATATACTCTTTTACAAGGGCTGAAGTAGCTGGCAATAGTTGAGAGTAGAAAAGAGTTTACTCCCCTTAAAGGAATAAAAGCAATAATATTTATTTGTTTTAAGAAACTTATGAGTCATGGCTCATGACCATGTATAGAAATATATTTTTGTCAATAAAAAACTTAGGAAATATTAAATAAATAAACTAGACAAAAAGGTATAAAGTAAACTAAGCAATTCAGAATCATTTTTCCCATGTTTTCAGAACTTTAAATAGGCATACATTTGTAGTAAAAATTTACCTATGTAGCTATTAAATTTAAAAATGAAAAAAGGGTAGGAAAAATTTATTCTTTGATTTATTGAAAACTATAAATCTTAAGATTGAAATTTAAAAAAAGACTTCGGTCAACTTGACTATTATTTGTACTTCTGGCAGCTTCAATATAATATAATACTAATTACTAAACTTATGAATTATGATATGTTATATTTTGTTGTACATATTATGTATTCATAGAGTTTTTTAATTGGGATACAGAATACGTACAACATAGTTCATATCGTACTAAAATGTTTAGAAAAAAGTACAGTTTGCTATATGAAGGACAGTATTAACTCGAATTTTGGGTTCTTGACTTCAATAAATATGTGTATATGTTTAGAAATATGTATTTATTAGAATAATATTTATATGTATTTAAAATTTTAATTTAATTTAACTGTACCAATTTATCTCTTTAAAGCGGCTTAAGCTATAGAAATAAAACTCAAAAATCGGTACTTAACAACGTTTTAATAATTAAGAAAAATTATAAATTTTTTTGTAAGCAAATTTTAAGCGCAAGAATTGTTGACAACACTGTTGGCATAATTTTTATTATGTATAGTCTAATATAATTTACACAAAACGAATTTTATATGTTAACTTAAAAGCAAAAATAGCTCGAATTTCGAGCACAGGGCGATACTAGTATTTTCTTATTATTCCTTAATATTTTGAACACTAAATTTTTTTCTTAAAATAATCACTTATTCACTTCCAAATGGAATCTAATGCCCAAATCACCACCCTGTCAAATAAAAGAAACCTCTCCACCAAAAACTCTTCGTAGGTTATTTGCATATATTTGTTGTTTTTCTGAGTTAGCCCAAACTCTTTCTCTGTGGGTCATGTTTAAAGATCAAATGATTAAAGATTTAATTAGAAACTAATTAAAATAATAAACTAAAATAATAAGAATAATTATAATAAGAAACTAAAAAAAAATAATGAATGCGAAGCGATTGATGTGGCATTTCCTGAATTAGGAACAATTTTTTATGATAATGTGCAATTTTATAATGTTAATAATGTTTTAAATGTGCAATTTTAGATCTGCCTTCTCCTTCTATTAATTTTGTAGTACATTTTTCTGAAATAAATTTAGGAAATGAAGCTATAAATGAACTAAGTATTTTTGCTGAAAGAATGCAATTATGAATGAAGAACAAAAATTATTTGTAGATCTAGTTTTATTTTATTTTTATTTTATTTTATTTTACAGATCAAACAAGGTCGTTACAAAAAAAAGTTACTTAAAATTATTGCTTATATTTAAATTATACAATTCAAAGACTTAAGTTAAGCAAAATGACAAAAAATACAATCTATAACTAAAAAAATAAAAAGTTATTTAATAATAATTATTAATTTTTATTAATTTTTTTTTTTTTTTTCTTAGCATTTCAAAGTATTTTGATTTTTTATTGTTATTGTTATGACTAAGAATTTAAAAACAATTTACAAAATGCACAAAATTAAAAACCAAAAATAGAGTAAAAACATAATAAGCTTTTTTGCTATAATTTTTAAATTTATGTGTTGTGTGTTATGTTTAGATTATATCATACTTTAAATCTAAAAAAAAGAGATAATTGAAAAAAAAGAATTGATTGTCTAAGGTCATTAAATTAAAAAAATATTTTTGTAAAGTATGTTAAAAGTAGTTTTGCAGATAGATGTAGAATAGAGATGACTAATTTTGTTGAAAGTAGTGCAACATCTATTGATGGGTTCACTCTTTTCAAGTCTTGTATTGATGCTAGGAAGATTAACAAAATTGGAAGGATTCGTAAGCACTTCTTAATGCAAATAAGAGAAATTGCTTTTGAACTGTTTCAATTCTATTGGAGTGAAGTTGAAACGTTGTATTCCAAATTATGCTACCGTATTGTGAAGTTGATCGAACAACGGAACAATAGAAGGATTTTGTAACCGCTAATTCATTAAATTATTTAGCTTTTCTCTTATTGAAACCTAACATTTTTTTGACGTTGGAGACTAATTGGTCATAGTGAAGATTATAATTAAGTTTATTATAGAGAACCATCCCTAAATCAGTAACGCTTGGAACCCTTTCAATAGTAAAATTATCTATTTTATAGTCATATACTAAAGAAGAACGTTTTCGGGTAAAACTGATAACCTTGCATTAAATATTCACCAAGTTTATAAATCTCATAAGCTGGATTGAAGTATAACTGCATCAGAGTTATTTTTTATAACTTCATATATTTTTAAGTCGTCAGCAAAAGCAATATGTTTTGTCTCGCCTAAATATCAGAAGGTTCGAGATAAAAACTTTGAAAAGAAGTGGCCCCAAATGACTTCCTTGTGGTACACGAGAAGTGACATTAATGGATTTGGATAAGAGACCTTGAAATTTGACGTTTTGGCTTCTTTCTGATGAATTAAGCCACGAAAGAAACGAACTCATAATGACTAAATTTGATAGCATATTTAGCAAAATAAAATGATCTACACGATCGAAAACTTTACTAAAATCTGTATAAATTCTATCAACTTGGTATCCTTTCTCCATTTGGTTCAGTATTTCGGAAGTATACACCATAAGGTTAGTGTTGGTATAACGACCCTTTCTGAAACCATGTTTTTGTTCATTAAGTTTAACATAAATGATGGGAGTAATTCTGTCAACCACCATTTTTTCAAATAATTTTGGAATAGTTTTTTTTGAAAATGGGAGTCAAATGTGAAGATTTCCACATTTGTGGAAAAATGCCATCTGAAAGCGAGTTATTGAAAATGGAGTGAAGCGGGATAATAAGATTTTGAGTGCAGTTGTGTAAAAATATTGGAGGATCAAATCAGAACCAGCACCCTTTTTTATATCCAGACTAAAAATTTCTTTATGAATATCATTATGTGAAAGATGTAAGTTTGAGATTAGAAATTTGAGCTGATAGATAAAGAATTAGCGGAAGATGCCATTGGATCCTGAGGATAATAAACACTCTGAAAATTATCTGAAAAGAAGTTACAAATTTCTTTAAGACAAGAAGAAGGCATATTTTCGTTGCACATCATTGAATTTGGATACCCAAATAACTTACGCTTTGTGTTAACGATGTCGAAAAATGTTTTGAGTTCAACAATTAGCTTTTTGCCAATGTCATCAACACAGTTCTCGTATGCTGTAATGTCTTTATGTTTGAATTCAATGGCAAGTTCCTTATAATAATTCAATAAGTCGTCGCTTGGTGCTGATGAATAATTCGTTTTTTTAAATATTTGATTGCGTCGATTTCTCAGATTCCTAAGATCTCTATCTAACCAAGGTTCTAGGTTCCAAGGTTGTTTCAGTTTTTTTGAACAAAAGTGTCAATAATTGCAAACAGCCTAGAATAAAAAATAGAGAAAAGCGAATTAATATCCTGTTGAAGTAACAGTTCGTTCAAGTTAATAAGTGGCAAAGCATAAGTGATACTTTTATAGGCAGCATTAAATTTCATTATTGTAAGATTTATGGAAGAGTGGAAAGCTCAAAAATGATGAGTAGTGTTAGTGAAAAGATTATCTGCATCATCAGCGAGATTAACCACCACTTTATTTATGCATTTGAAAATGCAAGATCTAACCACTTGCCATTAGTATTAGGATAACTAAAAATTTGTTGTAAGTCATTACTATAGAGCTCACTAATGAGACCGAAGTCAATTTCATCTTGGAAGTTAATAGGTAATAATAAATTATCAGAGTCATCGACAATAAATGAAATAGAAGGTCGATTACAATCTCCGAAAAAAAAGATTGGGTCATACTCATGCATATCCGAAATAATGTTGTGATACCAAAATAAAATTCAGAACATGAGGAGCTGTCTGAGCACGGAGGAAAAAAAGCAATACCTAGGTATAAATTATTTGTACCTAGGTTTATAAAATCTGTATAAATTCTATCAACTTGGTATCCTTTCTCCATTTGGTTCAGTATTTCGGAAGTATACACCATAAGGTTAGTGTTGGTATAACGACCCTTTCTGAAACCATGTTTTTGTTCATTAAGTTTAACATAAATGATGGGAGTAATTCTGTCAACCACCATTTTTTCAAATAATTTTGGAATAGTTTTTTTTGAAAATGGGAGTCAAATGTGAAGATTTCCACATTTGTGGAAAAATGCCATCTGAAAGCGAGTTATTGAAAATGGAGTGAAGCGGGATAATAAGATTTTGAGTGCAGTTGTGTAAAAATATTGGAGGATCAAATCAGAACCAGCACCCTTTTTTATATCCAGACTAAAAATTTCTTTATGAATATCATTATGTGAAAGATGTAAGTTTGAGATTAGAAATTTGAGCTGATAGATAAAGAATTAGCGGAAGATGCCATTGGATCCTGAGGATAATAAACACTCTGAAAATTATCTGAAAAGAAGTTACAAATTTCTTTAAGACAAGAAGAAGGCATATTTTCGTTGCACATCATTGAATTTGGATACCCAAATAACTTACGCTTTGTGTTAACGATGTCGAAAAATGTTTTGAGTTCAACAATTAGCTTTTTGCCAATGTCATCAACACAGTTCTCGTATGCTGTAATGTCTTTATGTTTGAATTCAATGGCAAGTTCCTTATAATAATTCAATAAGTCGTCGCTTGGTGCTGATGAATAATTCGTTTTTTTAAATATTTGATTGCGTCGATTTCTCAGATTCCTAAGATCTCTATCTAACCAAGGTTCTAGGTTCCAAGGTTGTTTCAGTTTTTTTGAACAAAAGTGTCAATAATTGCAAACAGCCTAGAATAAAAAATAGAGAAAAGCGAATTAATATCCTGTTGAAGTAACAGTTCGTTCAAGTTAATAAGTGGCAAAGCATAAGTGATACTTTTATAGGCAGCATTAAATTTCATTATTGTAAGATTTATGGAAGAGTGGAAAGCTCAAAAATGATGAGTAGTGTTAGTGAAAAGATTATCTGCATCATCAGCGAGATTAACCACCACTTTATTTATGCATTTGAAAATGCAAGATCTAACCACTTGCCATTAGTATTAGGATAACTAAAAATTTGTTGTAAGTCATTACTATAGAGCTCACTAATGAGACCGAAGTCAATTTCATCTTGGAAGTTAATAGGTAATAATAAATTATCAGAGTCATCGACAATAAATGAAATAGAAGGTCGATTACAATCTCCGAAAAAAAAGATTGGGTCATACTCATGCATATCCGAAATAATGTTGTGATACCAAAATAAAATTCAGAACATGAGGAGCTGTCTGAGCACGGAGGAAAAAAAGCAATACCTAGGTATAAATTATTTGTACCTAGGTTTAATTTAATAAATTGGTAATGAATATATCTAGGGTACCCTTAATTTTTTGTACCCTAGATATATAATTATTTACAGCAAGGAGTACACCACCCCTCGCGAACAATTTACAGAAGGATAATCAAAATCCTTTCGGTATATGGAACAATTACCATCAAGAATTTCTTCGCTCTTAAACGAATCATTGAGCCATGTTTCCATTATAGCTAATATATTGAAATTAAATGACTTAGCATCAACATAAAGCTTTTTTAGATTGCCTCTCATATCACTCCCGTTATGATAAAATATAGTGATGTTATTGATATTGTCGTAGATTGAGAAGTTTTTTAGATCTCCTAACATTAGATAATGATACTTTTAGGCTCTCTAAGGAAAAGACTGTACATAAACCGTATGGTTTACCAGTTCCAATAACAGATACTTCAGTTTATTCTATAAAAGCGAGTTCTCAAAAAGCTAATGTATTTCATCAAGCAAATTTTATTTTAGTTGATGAGGCTTCAATGATTCCTACTTAAACAGTTAATTGTGTCGATCGTTTGTTAAAAGATTTAACTCAATGTAATGAACCAATAGCTGGAAAAGTAATTAGTATTTGTAGATTTCCGAAAATTCCTTCAAGTTGTTTTCCATTGAGACAGAATTAGAATAGTTGAAGCATGTATACAAAATAGTGTAATCTGGCCTAAAGTAACTTTAATCCACTTGAAAAAGAATATGACGTCAAATCCAAATGACTTTTCAAAATTGTTTTTGCTATTGAGTAAAAATGAATATCCCATTAAATTGAGTAAAGAGATTTTTAAAATACCCGATGAATTTATTTGTACTGATTCAGTAATAAATCATGTTTTTAGGGAACGATTGATGATTTTCAGCATATTGCTTCAAAAATTATTATGTGCCCTTAAAATGAGAATGATTTCAAATTAAATGAAGAGATTTTAAAACTAGTTGATGGACCTGAAAAATGTTATTATAGTGTGGGTTCCATCATATCAGATTCAAATTATATTTTGCTAACAGAATACATTAATTCTCGATACCCCCATTTCTTCTTTCATTGCTTAAAATTAAAAAAAGGGTTTGTAGTCATTCAGATTTGAAATATGAATATAAGTTTTGGTTTAGTAAATGGAACTTGATTAATCGTTAGAGATATGTTAGAAAAATCTTTAAAATTAGAAATCGTCACAGGGAATTCGTAAGGAAGTTTTAAAACTTGGTAAAGCAGTTTTTCTCCCTCGAATAGAGTTAATTTTTACTGACGTAAATATGCCATTCACTTTAAAAAGAAGCAGTTTTCTATTAGATTAGCTTTTGCGATGACAATAAATAAAGCTTATGGGCACACTTTGAAAAAACTCGGGTTTTATTTACTTCATTCTGTTTTTATCCATGGACAACTATACATAGCATTTAGAAGAGCCAAATCTACAAATAATGTGAGAGTTAAAATTAACCAAACCAATTTACAAGGTCAGTTCGAATGTGGAATATTATACAAAAAATATACTCTATCGCGAAGTTTTATGTCAATAATTTTTTACATTTCAAAGGAAGAAGTAATTCCTGTTTGTGTAATGATTACACAATTAATTACGCGATTACGCGTACAGGCTAATCTAGTTGATACAGTCTGGCGCAAAACGACCGATATGGTTTGAATATTTTAGCCATTGTTTCCCTTACAGTGTGGGCTGTGGCTCCATCGTTTTGGAACCACAACTGTGGATGGTTTTCTACGGCTGGCTTCAAAAAATTGTCCAGCATTGTTCGATATTCGCACCAGAAATTATCTTTCAGACAATACACTGCATCAAACAGTACACTTAAGTGGGTGTAATTGTCGCCGATGAACTGTTCTTGTATTTTCCGTAGCCCATATCCTGCAATTTTGCTTGTTTCCAAAACCATTCAATTGGAAATAAGCTTCATCCCTCAATATCAAATTGTTAATGAAATCGCGATTTTCTTCTGCTTTTTGTCAGAATGAAATGCAGTAATCACTCTGTTAGCCTAATGGCTTCAAATCTTGCACAAGCTAAACCTTAAACGGGAACATGTGCAATGTGGCCAAAATACTCGTAACATACCTCCGCGATAGCACCAGTTGTGCTGAACGTTTTCTTGTTGATATTTCTGGACTGTCCTGCACACTACTCGCAACACGTTGGATATTTTCCATATACGGTGTGGACCGTACACATCTTCCTGTACATGGAAGATGTCTTACTGTACCATATTGTCGAAAAATTGCAACCAGGCGGTTTATTGTTGATGCTGAAGGTCCAGTACGCACATTAAAAAAACGACTATAAGCACGCTGCGCCAAAACAATTGGCCGTTGATTATCAAAATAAAATTCAACAATTGTTGATCACTGTTCTGTTGTGTACTGTTTCATTTCCAATTCCCAAGTTTTCTTCACAAAATTCTGAAATAAAAATATAAATAAATTTAAAAAGTTATTAAACATTCAAACCATATGGGTCGTTTTGCAAATCAAATTTCAAACGTTTATTTGTTTAATTTTTTTAAAACTTTTTTAGTTAAGTTAATAATCAAACAAAAAAATTTCAGTTGGCAGCTTAATTTTCAAACATAACGTATAAATAAAAAAAAAAAAAAAAAAAAAATTTATATTTAAGCCCTTAAAGTTTGGAAAAAACTTTTCACCTAAAGAAAACTTAATGGACGAGATTTATAAGCTTTGAAATCAAAACCAACTTTAAAAAAATTTTATAATTTTTCAAGTAAATTTTTAATTTCTCTATCTAATTTCTTTATCTATTTGTCATTTGAAATACTTCTTTATTACTGTTTTCTGGTTAAATTCACTTAGAATAACGGAAAAGGATTTGTAATTTTTTAACCTTCTACGATGGATTTCTTAATGACATTTGTTCTAATTCTGTCGGCCTTTTTGTTCTAATTCACTTTTAATGTTATCCTGACATATAGTAGCTGGTAGAATTCATATGAAGAGGTATGGAAAAGATAGGTATATAAAATTTCATTATACAAGTGTTTTAATTTATAATAATTAAAATTATTATTATTTTTTTATGATAACTTTACAGTTATTATTTTATTCGCGCGTATCGATTTACGGATATGTAGATATGAATATTGGCGTTGGACATTTTAAAACTACCTGTCATTTGAGAAGCTAATTATATTTAATATATTTAAATATTGAAAATAAAGTGAAAAAATTAAGGTTTATTGCTGATATAAATATAAAGAATATTTTTTAAAATGGAAAGGGTGAGTGCTTATTGGTTATCAAATAAAAAATATGATTTCACATAACATATTCTAGTGAAAATCCATTTATTCTGAAAAATTTTAATTAAAGCCATCTGCCGAAATTATTTAGTTATCTACTCCTCTCATCTACTCCTTTACAAGAGCTGGTGTAGCTGACAGTAGTTGAGAGTAGAAAAAAGTTTACTCCTCATAAAGGAACACAATCAATAATGTTTGTATACATAGGTATTTTTTTTTTCAAACTTAGGAAAACTTAAATAAATAAAATAGACAAACAGGTATAAAGTAAACTAAAGAATTCAGAACCATTTTTTGCATGTTTTTCAGAACATTATATTGGATAGATACATACATTTGTAGTAAAAATTTAAAATTTTATTATTGAAATATAGTTTCTACTTAGCTATGTAGCTAATTAATTTTAAAATGGAATAAGGGAAGTAGAAGAAAAATTTATCAATAGTAAATGGTTATTCTTAAATTTATTGAAAAACTTTTATTCTATGTAGTAATTTTCTTCTTTATCTATGCAGGTATTTTATAAATCTTAAAAAAAAGATTTATTAATTAATTAAACTCGAATTTTGACTATTTGACTTCAGTTAATATGTATATATATCAAGAAACAAAATAAAGTTTTCAGAGCCTTGTACATTTAGAATTTAAATCGCTTATTTTTGTGAAATAACTATACCAAATTACACTTTGTTTAAAGCGGCTTAACCTATAGGAATAAAACTCAAAAATACTTAACAACGTTTTTATAATTAAAAAAATTATAAATTTTTTTCAGCTAATTTCAAGAGCAAGAATTGTTGACAACATTGTTGTCATAGTTTTTATTACGTATAGGAAAAAAACAAATAATTTTTTGTGTAATACGAGTGAGTATTAGTGTGATATAAATAATACAAAACGAAATTTTTATGTAAATTTAAAAGCAAAAATAGCTCGAATTTCGAGCAAAAGGCAATACTAGTAAATTTTAATTATATTAAAAATTTAGTATTAAAACATAAGTTCAAAAAGTATATTTTTATTAGTTAGTCATAGTTGCTTTTTGAATATTAAAATGGAATTAAAGTTTTTTTTTGTGTGTTGGTAAGCTATTAAAATGAAAGACCATTGTGGACGTAAAAGCATTTATTGAGAAATTTTGGACTGATTGTCATGATTTCTGATGTTATAGTGGTGAATCCCAAAGACCTTAAATAATATTACGCTAGATTTAATTTTTATGTGGATAAGCTATAAATGAAGGTACAATTATTTTAAGTTTATGCAATGGAAAAAGTTTTATATTATAGAGCTGATTTGAAAGGGGTTAATATGGTAAATTATTTATTGATTTAAATGCTTTATTTTGTAAAACCTGAAGTTCCTGCAGCTTAAATGCAGAAGCACACGACCAAATTAAGTTTAAGTAGATTAATTTCGAATGAATATGTGCATAGTATATGTTATACAATAATTGTTTTGGTAAATTTTTACGTACTCTTTTCAATTCTGCAATGTATGGTGTTATTTTGTTTTTTACGTGATAGATGTGCGCCCTACATTTTAGATTCTTATCAATATGGAAGCCTAGATATTTAATTGTATTTTCTTTTCCAATACCTTCAAATATTATTTAAAATTAATTTGTGAGCATCGTTAATATTTTTTTTTAATATATTAATATTTTTTTTGGATCTATTAATATTAAATTTGTTAGAGCTAAAATATTTATTAATCAAATCCAAGTCGGATTCTATATTTCTATAAATTCTCTCCAGTGATACGTCATTGTAAACTAATAAAGCATCATCTTCGTACATAGTTATAGTACCATTTAATGGAACCTTAAAAACATCATTAATGTAGATCACAAATAGAAATGGTACGGGAATCGACTCCTGTGGGACATCTTTTTTTATAATTTGACGCGAACTTTTATAATTTCCTAATTGTAAATTCTGTAATTGTACATTTCGCTTTGTTCGAAAATTTTGACTTTTTTAGTTTTCGCAATAAAAATCAATTCTATAATGAGACCCGCGAGTTTGTTATTCGATATTAAAGTTTGAATTTCATTTACAACATCAATACAAGCCGATTTTGTGCTTGAGGTTGATTTATATCAGGTTAATATTAAGACAATAATTCTGTATTTGATTAAATAAAATTTTTTCTAAAGTTTTAGAAAATACTGAAAGAACTGATATACCTCTATAATTATTGACCTCTAATTTTGGTCCACTTTTATGTAATGCGGTTATTTTAGCAATTTTAAGCTTGAGAGGGAAATTACTATTAATAATACAATCATTGAAAAGTTTTTTTAATATAATTAGTCTACCTTTCGATAAAGACTTAAGATCACGACTTAAGACTTAAGATTGGACCATGGGTTCGGAGCCTAAAACGTTTTGATCGAATTTAGGCCAAACGAGCATAATTCCGTCTTTAAAATTAATAAAGATAGCAACTTGAAAAAATGTAGAAGCTTCAAATTTGGCACAAGGGTGTTCTTTACTATCTCTTGCGTGTCCCCCTAATTTGGGATCAATTCCAAGTTTTACAAGCTTATAATCGAAATTACTAAAAATGGTAACTTAAAATTAAGATAGAACATTCAAATTTTGTACAAGGGTTAACTAATACCTAAAGTACAGCGCGGACTGTATAAAGGCGAAATCAGCCCAAGGGTTCGGATTCTGGACCTTTTAATTAATGACGCTATCTTCATAAAATTTGTGTTAGAGGATACTGGTAATGAAACCACGGCGGTAATTGCGTACGGTAGGTAATATAAAATGGGTTCTGAACTTAGAACCCTTTGATCGAATTTAGGCCAAACGAGCATTATTTCGAAACCAATGAAGATAGAACTTCCAAATTTGGTATCAGGGTGTCTCTTTCTTTGTCCTTAGTGTTTTTGAAATTTGGGCCCCATTGGAGTAGTGGGTCGGAGACCAGCCACACATTTCTGAAGACCTTGAAGCATATTATTAAAATTAATAAAGATAGCAGTTTGAAAATATGTGGAAGCTTCAAATTTGGCACAAGGGTGCTCTTTACTATTTCTTGTGTGCCCCCTAATTTGCGATCGATTGGATTGGTGGTTCAGTACCCCTCTTAGACTTAAATTTAATATATAACGTTCCACTTATGTAGAAGGGTTAACTGGTATTTAAAGTACAGCGCGGACAGCATATGGGCGAAATCACCCCAAGGGTTCGGATTCTGGACCTGCTAATCGGTCTAAGGGCTAACGAACATATATAAAAAATTACGATGACTCAACAACTAATGACGCTATCTTCATAAAATTTATGTTGTAGGGTACTGGTAATGAAACTACGGCGGTGATTGCGTACGGTGGGTAATGTACAATCGGTTCGGAACTTAGAACTTTTTGATCGAATTTAGGCCAAACGAGCATAATTCTGAAACCAATGAAGATAGAACCTCCAAATTATTTGGTATCAGGATGTCTCTTTCTATTCCCTTAGTGTCCTTGAAATTTGGGACCAATTGGAGTAGTGGGTTAAGGACCAGGCATACAGTTCCGAAAACCTTAAAGAATATTTTCGAAATTAATGAAAATAGTAACTTCAAACAAATTTCGAAGTTTCAAATTTGATACATGGGTGCTCTTTACTATTTCCTGCGCGTTCCCCTAATTTTGGATCAATCAGAGTGGTGGTTCAGTACCCCTCTTAGACCCCCCAAGGTTTAAAAAACTTATAATCGAAATTAATAAAAATAGTAACTTAAAATTAAAATAGAACATTCCAATTGTGTACAAAAGTTAACTAGTATTGAAAGTATGACGGGGACTGCATATGGGCGAAATTGTACAATGGTTTCGGGTTCTGGAACCTTTGAAAGTTCAAAGGCTAACGAACATATATCTTAAAAGCAGTATAACACAAAAAATAATGCCGCTATTTTGATGAAATTTAAAACCCAGGTTACGAATAATGGAAGTACCATGGGAATTGGTTCTGGTCAAGTTAGGACAATGAGTTCGAAATCTAAAAGCTTTTGATCGATCTGAAGCCAAACGAGTATAATTTCCAAGCCAAAGAATATATTTCCTATTTCCTATGTGTCCCCGAAATTTAGACTTAACTGAAGCGGTGGTTCAGGTACCTCTTAAGATATCTCAAAATTAAAAAGCTTATCTTCGAGATTCATGAAGATAAAAACTTTAAATTTGATACACGAGGGTTCTTTCCTATTTCCGTTTTTATTTAACACTTTTATATTTTAAAAGGCTAAGAATTTTACCATAAAACATATTTTGTATAATATTTTATAAATTAAAAACAAAATATTTCTTTTAAATAAACGATTACATTCCTTTTTTTTAGCACATTTTCAAAAAATTTTGTAAAAATGTGCCTATATAGTTTCACTCTGTCCGTCCATTTTTTTTGTCACGTCACCTGTTTTGCAGCTATAAGGGCCCGAAAATTGAAATTTTGCTATTTTTAAACACCTGTAACTTGAATACCTGTTAAAATTTTTTTTTTGTGATTTACAAAATTGAAAGCTCTTTAAATATATTTCAACATGTGTCAAAGGTTTTTCTTAATTTTGAAGGGTGACGAAGGTATAGCCCCTGCAAATTTCAAAATAGCCCTATACTTAAATTGATATAATAAGAGTTCTGTTAGCAGAAGAGAGCTACTTTTTTAGGCTTTACAAAAATACATCACTCAAATATACAGGATTACCATACGGTACTAAAATTTACCATTATGCAAAACTCAATTTTTGCAAAATTTTTGACCCGGCATATCTTCTAAACGGTTCAAGCTGGGCTCTTGAAATTTTGGGAGAAGTTAGAACTTCAAAAATAAGTAGGAGTCGGTTACCAAAATTTTTTTGTCACGTCCCCTGTTAAGCAGCTATAAGAGCTCGAAAATTTAAATTTTGCTATTTTTAAACACCTGTAACTTGAATACCTGTCCAATTTTTTTTGTTAATGTCCATAATTTGTAGGTCTAACATTATACTTTAACATAGGTATGTTAAAAGATTATCTTAAATTTAAAAGCGGTTCTTTAAATTGAAGAAAGTGTCTCTCAGTTTTAACCATTTTTGCTTAAATAGTAAAATTCAAAGTAAAATTCCAAATTTTGGCAGAATCCAAAATTTAATTCCTTGAACCTAAAAAAGTTGAGGGAAGGGGAGTAGTGAGGACTAGATCCTTGAAAAATTGGGCAATCTTCCCCATAGAGGGGCTATTAGGACTTAAAAATTTAAAAAATGACGGTTTTTATAAGTAAGTAGTAACATAGTCACCAACGTATATATTTCCTAAATTAAACGTTAACATTGAAGCTTCAACATTATATTCCGATAAAATATTCAGTATTCTCATATATCATATATTTTATTGAATTATTACCATAGGTTATATATAATTGAGACATTATGTACAATACTTGAGCTATATTCAAAGGTACTTCTGCATTTGTGTAAAATTTACGGTTATATTTAAATGAATTATATGAAAAGTTCTAAATTTGTAATTATATTTTAGAAATACATTCATTTCATATTTTGCGTTTATAAGCTTTTCGATAGGAACATAAACTAGCAGTTTATAATAATTGCAATTTTGAAAAATTTTAATTATTAAATATATTAAATTTTTATCACAAAATTAATAATTCAAATTTTTTACTTTTGTAATTGAATTAAAATAAATATATTTTCATTAAATTCAAGTTTTTTTGTTTTTTAATATTTTCAAATCGATAAATTAGTAAGAATTTGTAATATTTTTTTACAGATAGTCTAATTAGAAAATGTTTTTAGTATTATAAAGTTAAGTTGGTTAGCTATGTTTTACGACCAAACTAATAACAGCTTTTATTGTTTTAAAATGACTTATGGACTTCCCATTAAATTTGAGCCAAATACGTGTAGGGTGTTTCTAAGTCGGTTGCACCGACTGACTGTTTCTTTATTTGTTCTAATATATAAAGGAGACAATTTGTTTGTTTGCTTGTTTGTTTGTTTGTTCAGGATTCACGTGAAAACCACTGGTCCGATTGTCACAAAATTTTAAAGGAATAATTCTGAGAGCCCCGGGGGTGCCATAGGTTGTGTCACAATTTTATAAGTCAACAGGTTGCGGCTCTAGAGCTGTTTTAACCTTTTTCGGTTTTTTAATTTCAAGTTAAAATGGTTTGACCGACTGACTTGAAATTTTGCACAAATGTTCCTTTTAGCAACCGGAATTAGTTGTATAAATTTGGTTGGAATAAATTAACCCATTTCGGCCTGGCGGGCTTCCAAAAACTTCGGGTTTCCGATTTTTGTCCAATTTTACAGGGTGGTTTTTACATACGAAAAAACAGGCTAACACAAATTTTTGTTGAGTTCGTTTAACCCGTTGGGATAATAGTGTAAAAGCTGAATGAGATAATATTAATAATAATAAAAATAAAGCTAATAAAGAATCCGAATAATAATATCTTTAAATTTAAATAACATAATAATAATGATAATAATAATTTCATATATATTATGCTTAAATACATAGTATTTTAAAACAGTTTTTCCAAAAAAGAAGCCTACATTTCCCTCATAAAATCATAAAAAAACGAGGAAGAGCATAATAGAACTTGCAGGTAAGTACAAAACAAAATATAAGTTGAAAAAGCACATTTTTAAACTTTCCTAAACCATCGACTATATGTTATTCAAACGTTGGCAATTCAAGAAAACTGCTATTTACGTAGTGTAATGACATAATGGCAAATTTCCAATCGGTTAAAAAACCCCGACAAAACATTTTTTTAAACATTCCCCTAATTCAAAAAAGTTTTACCTTTGTTCTAAAATAGGACGTAAATTACTTACAATTTTTTTTTTTTAACAATCGTGGCATGGGTTAACAAATTCCAAATCTGTTAATAGCGTGAACTTCATTCTCAAAAATAAACACATTTACAAAATTTGAAATGAATAGGTTAAACCATTTCTAATTTATATCAAAGTAACGAAAAAACCTTTAGAAAGCTGTTGGGCCACAATGGGTTAACGGAACTCCACAAATATTTTTTTGAGGCTTTCTTTATAACCAAAGTAGTACTTCAAAAAATTGACTTAAACATGCTTTTTTACAATTTGCGCGCTCCCGGGCAACGCCGGGTAAATCTGCTAGTCTTTTTATATTTAGCTTTAATGTACAAATTATCAGAGTATTTTTTTATTAATTTATATAATCTTTGTTTTTCTCTTGATAGTAATTCATTTGTCATGAAACGTTTTAAAATTTATGTTTGTGCAATCTAGTGCATTCTTTTGTGTTCAGATTAATTATATTAATGGATTTGGAAATTAACCAGCATAATTTAAAATTATAGTTTTCAAAGTTAAAGTTATTAAATTTTAATACAGGTTTTTTCTTGCTAATAATAGTTCTAGTTTTTATATTTATAATTAATATCAAATTAAATCTAAAATAGAAAAATAATAATTAATAACAATAAAAAAAAATATAAAAAAATATTACCTATAATCGTGTCCCTGGTATAACTTATAGCTTAATAACAAATAATAAATAAATTTATCTATAACATATGCATATGTCAAATTGACACCAGTGACACATGCATATTAGACATGACATAACCCAACAAACATCTATTCTGTACGTCATGAGAAAGGGGTATGAAAGAAAATCGCAGTGACACCTTGCGGAGAAATTTGGCGTCGCCTTTTCCACAAGGCGTGAGATGGAAAAATCATGTGGAATAGCTACAGCAGACTAATAACTTGCTTAGTGAAAACAGAAGGATTCTTGAAACAGAAACAACGCCTCGGATAAATAATGGAACTTGAAGATCAGATGGCAACATATAAAATTGACATTATAGGGCTTTATGAGGTTAGGTGGACGGGAAGTGGAGAATATGATACGGCTAAGGGAAACAAAATACTTTATAGTGGGAAGAAAGCAAATGCAGAAAGTGGTGTAGCAATAGTTATATCAAGGAAAATAATACACTCTCTAGAAACGTGGAAACCAATTTCAGATAGAGTTATAACTGCGAGATTCAAGTGCAGAATCCGACACACCACTGTTATACAATGCTATGCTCCAACAAAAGATGCAGATGACAGCATAAAAGATGAATTCTATGCACAAGTCACGACAGCCCTTAGTAATACTAGAAGATCAGACATCATCATACCAATGGGTGACTTTAACGCAAAAGTGGGCTCTGATAACTATGGACTTAAGAAGGTAATGGGAATACATGGTTGCGGCACAAGGAACAATAATGGTGAAAGTCTGATTGAAATATGCCAGGCATTCAACCTCACGATTGGTGGTACACTCTCCCCCACAAGAATATACACAAATATAGGGGGACGACACCAAGTGGTAACGCCAGAAACCAAATCGACCAAATATGTGTAAGCAGAAGATGGAGAACCTCAATGACAGATGTTAGAAATAGGAGAGGTGCTGCCATTAATAGTGATCATGAATTGATAACAGGTGACTTCAAGCTAAAACTAAAAATAATTAGAAACGGCAACACGAGTAGGAGAAAATGCTTAAATCTACAGAAGCTGCCGAATACCGAAACTAAGTCCAATATTTGCATCACCATTAGAGAAACCATACATCCAAATGCATCGCAGAATTGGGAAGATGTTGTTATGGGTATAAATCAGATCGCAGAACAATTGCTCGGCACTATCCAACCAGATAGAAAAAATTGGATTTGTGATGAAACATGGGAACTGATAAAGAAAAGAAGATAACTCAAGTAGCGTATCTGTCATAGAGCTACCAGAGCGATAACAACAGAATACAAAACAATAGCTAAACAAGTAAAGAAAGCTGCAAGGAGGGATAAAAGCATGTACTTCGAAAAACTCGCAACAAGTGCGGAAAGATCTGCCATTCAGAACAACCCAAGAGAGTTATACTTGCAAATAGGTAAAATTAAAAACCGCAGACAAATACAAAAACAAGCAATCAAAGACCAAAACGGCATCCCACTCTCAAGCAGAGATGCCCAGCTCCAGAGACGGAAAGAACACTTCCAGGATATAAGCAACACTAACAACGTTACTATAGATGGATTAAGCGCTCCGAGTAGTCCAGAAATGAACATCAACAATGAACCACCAAGCCTACTTGAGATCAAAGAGGTCATAATGACGCTCAAACGGAACAGAGCCGCAGGAGAAGATACACTCCCAGCAGAAATACTACAGGCAGATCTGCAGATAGCAGCAGAAATACTAGCACCTCACATTACAAAAGCTTGGACCGAAGAACGCCTACCAAACTCCTGGAAACAAGGTCTAATTGTGAAACATCCTAAGAAAGGAGATTTGCAAAACTGCAACAATTGGAGGGGTATAGCTCTGCTGAATATCATATACAAAGTTATCCATCCATACTAAATCGAAGAATACAAGCCGAAATAGAGCAAAACAGAAGAACAAGCTGGATTTCGTCCTAATAGAAGCTGTACGGACCACACAAACACACTCCGATTGGTCATAGAGCAATCGGTAGAATGGAGCTCTCCACTATACCTCTTGTTCATTGACTTCAAGAAGGCTTTCGATACAGTTCACCGTATGGCGATATTGAATGCATTGAGAAGAATACCCGAGAAAATAATACGAATAATAGAAGCTATGTATAAAAATGCAGAAATAGCCGTTCTACACAATAATGACATAAGCAACACATTCACCACTAATGCCGGAGTAAGACAAGGATGCCCACTCTCAACACTACTGTTCACCCTTGTGATAGATGAGGTCATGTTAGAAGCAGGCGCTTCTGGAAAGGGTATAAGATGGGATCTCTCACGGAAGCTTGAGGACCTCGACTATTCGGATGATATATATCTGTTGGCGCATAGATTCTGTGACATACAACACAAAGCAGAAAAACTCCAGCAAGCAGCACGTAAAGTCGGGTTAGAGATTAACATAGATAAAGCCAAGGCCATGAGAATAAATAACACAAACACAAAGACTATCAAACTAAAAGGCCAAACAGTCGAATATGTTGAATCTTCTCCTACCTTGGCAACATACTAACAACAAATGGAGGCACAGGAGAAGATGTTAGCAACAGTACGCAGAGCCAGAAGCGCCTTTGGTGAATTAAATAAAATATGGAAAAGCGGCCAAATAACGAGAAACACCAAACTTCGAATATTCAAAGCATGTGTAATGTCCACAATGCTATATGGCAGTGAAACTTGGCTGACGTCAAACAACATCAGACAGAAGCTCCAAGTATTTGCGAACAAATGCCTAAGAAGAATATGGGGAATATTCTGGCCCAACACCATAAGTAACAAAGACCTATGGCAGCTCACGGGTGAAGAAACAATAGAGAAACAGATAAAACGTAGGAAATGGAGATGGATAGGCGACACTCTGAGGAAAGAACCCACAAGCATAATAAGAATGGCCTTAGAATGGAATCCCCAAGGCAGTCGGAGATGAGGTCGACTCAATAACACCTGGCGTCGAACAGCAATAGCTGAATTAACCAAGCATGGACTAACTTGGGAAGAAATGAAGGCGAGCGCAAATGATAGAGAACAATGGAGGAGGCTAATTGATGCCCTATGCTCCCACGAAGAGTAACACTCAATAACACCTGGCGTCGAACAGCAATAGCTGAATTAACCAAGCATGGACTAACTTGGGAAGAAATGAAGACGAGCGCAAATGATAGAGAACAATGGAGGAGGCTAATTGATGCCCTATGCTCCCACGAAGAGTAACAGGAAAAAAATAAAAAACAAAAAAAAATGGGTCTAGTTTTAGTATTATCAATAGATAATATAGGAGCTTTTATTTGTAATAAAAAAATATTGTAATGACTTAAAGAATTTTCATTAATAGGCAATACATAATCATGTGATAAAAGATCAATACAAAAGTGATCAATAATTGTTGACGAGGTTGCACCGGTTCTCGTTGGCATCGAGTATGATATAGAATTTATAATACTAAATTCATTACAGTTTAGTAAATTTGTCTATGTTTGTGTATAATTTCCGTTTTCTAAGAGATTTATATTTAAAACACGGACTAAATACAGACTATTAAAAGTGGAGGAAAGATGATCAATTTTGTTTATAAAACTTGTAAATAAATTCTCAGAATGCGGGGATCTATGAACTCCCAGAATCTTAAATTATTACCATTAAAAAATTATTAAAACTATCATTGTTTTCGTAAATCATATGTCGACATATGCTTTCATGTAAAAAAATACTTAAGCTATCTCCCCTATTTTTGTTTTCACGGAATAAATGAAAGCCAACATACTGGGAAATGTGAATATTGTTTCCCCTGGAGTAACCAAGTTTCATTTATGAAAATCACATTAATTATAGTATTATATTATAATTTTTTATTTTATTTATTTATATGTCCAAAAGAGTTTAACAGCTCGTACAGAGTATGTAAGTTTTATTATTTTATAAAATTGAAGCCTATAAAACAATATTCTTTATAAATTAAACACGAAACAGTTTTGTTTTTTTATTTTAATTTTCTTTATTAAGAATTAAATGTTAAACCTTACGAATCTAGACTTAAACTAAGTTTTACATTTTACAAATTTTATAGTTAACATGCAATTTTATATATTTATTATTTTTCATATTTTACAAAGAAAAACAATAAAAAGAAATTTATTATATTTTCAAGTGCTATCGATTTCTGTTATTGCACTTGAAAAGGAAATTGTGTAAGAATTTAATTTTCAATCAAAAATAAATTGGTCTTGCGTTATTTGTAATTCGATCTTTTATTTTTAATTCAATAACTTAATTTTAGTTTATTGTACTTGAAAAGAAATTTTGTAAGAGTTTAATTTTAAATAAAAAATTTGGTCTTGCTTTCTTTGTAGTATGATCCTTTTTCATTTAATGACCTAATTTTAATTTATTGTACTTTAAAACGAAATATTGTATTTTACTTCATAATATCATATTTTACTTCAACGGAATAAAAGAAAAGAAGAGCAAACAAAAAAAAAATTTTATAATATCAAATATGTTGAAATACTTGTAATTGACTAATATGAAAGTAAGAGAAAGAATTATGAAAATTAATTTATTGATTAGACCTCCTAGAAATTACATCTTTTAAGATTTGGTTTGTTGGATATATGACACCCTCAACCTTAGGATTTTTGTACTCCTGGACAATTTCTTTAATTTTAGTATTGGTTATATTATTGATTATTTTTCCTTTTCTTCTTTTACTTTTCAGAATTACAAAAATGAATAAAATTACAACTATAATTACTATAACAATTGTTTTAGTATGAGTTAAATTATCATAAATTTTTCTTTTGTAATTAATTGCAACAATTTCTCTATTGTTTTCTGATTGTTTTAAATTTAAAGTTTTAAGTTTAACAGTATTATTTATATATTTAATAGTTATATAATTAGGTATTATATAACTATATTTGAATTCTTTATTTTTATTAGAAAAGATATTACAGTTATTAAAATAAATAATATAGTTTTTGTTTAAAAGATAATTCATATTGTTATAATTGTTTGTTAAATTTTTATTTTGGGCATTTTTAATGAATATTAAACTTTGATCCAATTCCGTTTTTAGCACATTTTCAAAAAATTTTGTAAAAATGTGCCTGTATAGCTTCACTCTGTCCGTCCGTCCCTTTTTACCTACGGTTGACTAAAAAATATCAGAAATGGGTAGGTATTGCAATAAAAATAATTTAATGTTAAAACTTTTTTTTGTAGCCCCCCCGGTTACGGAACTACAGCCCCTCAAAGTCGGAAAAAGCCCTATATTTAAACAGTTATAACTAGAGTTCTATAAGGTATATTTCCAACCTGAAAACGGTAACAGACAGCTGTTCTTATAAGCTTTACAAATTTATAAAAACAATTGTATAGGGTTACCATACGGTACTAAAATTTACCGTTATTCAAAACTAAGTTTTGCAAAATTTTTAACGAAACGAAATTTTTAAAAAAACGGCTAAATCTAGAAACTTGTAATTTTGGGAGAAGTTAGATCCTTAGAAATAAGTAAGAGTCAGTTAACAAAATTTTTTTGTCCCACCCCCTCTTTAGGAGCTGTAAGGAGTCAAATATTGAAATTTTGCTATAAATTTTGCTTTTAAACACTTATAACTTGAATACCTGTCAAAATTTTTTTTTATTTATTTACAAAATTGAAAGCTCCAAAACGAACGTTTCAATAAGTGTCAAAGGTTTTTCTTAATTTTGACTTTGTCCGTCCGTCCATATGTTTACAAAAACTTTTACGCCGTTTCAAACAGAGTAAAGAAATTTTAACCACAGGTAGATATTACAAAAAAATTAATTTCGTAGAAGAATTTTTTTCTGTAGCCGCACCCGTTACGGAGCTACAGCCCTTCAAAGTTTGAAAAAGTCCTATTTGTAAATTGTTATAACAAGAGTTTTGTTAAGTGTATTTTCAATCTGAAAAAGATAGCTGGTTTTATAGGCTTCACAAAAATATAAGATCAAAATGTATAGGGTTGCCATACGGTACTAAAATTTACCATTAAGCTAAACTCAACTTTTGCAAAATTTTTGGCCCCATATATCTTCTAAACGGTTCAAGCTAGGATTTTGAAATTTTGGGAGAAGTTAGGTCTTCTGAAATTAGTAGGAGTCGGATAACAAAATTTTTTTGTCACGCCCCCTGTTTAGGAACTATAAGGGCTCGAAAAATGAAATTTTGCTATTTTCAACCACCTGTAATTTTAACACCTGTTCAAATTTTTTTTTACAAATATACAAAATTTACAGCTGCAGCATTATATTTCAACATACGTTAAAGGTTTTTCTTAAATTTGAAAGGGTCTCTTTAAATTGAAGAAATTGTTTCTTAGTCTTAATCATTTTTGGTTAGATAATAATATTCTAGGTAAAATTCCAAATTTTTTTGGAGTTCAAAATTGATTTCCTAAAACCGGAAAAAAATGGAAGGGTGAGGACAGTAGGGACATCATAAGTTTGCTAAGCAAAAATTTGGGAACCTTCCCCATTGAAGGGCTACTAGGTCTTCAAAATTAAAACTTTTATGTTTTTATAAAACAGTAACTTATTCACCAGTGTAAGTTTTTCCAAAATTAAACGTTAACATTGAAGCTCCAACATTATATTTCGCACTTATTAACAGGTTTTATTGAGTGCATTGGGGTTATATTCTAAGTATTTCACTATTAGTCATATAATTAATTATTAATGAAATAACAAAATTATAATATTATCATAATATATATTTTTATATAAATAAATGATAAAATACTCAGTATTAAACTGTATATAATTTTGAAAATGTGCTTTTTAAAAACCCTTGGTTTTTTCACTCACTTGTTTTAAAATCTTCTTCGATAGTTTTAGAACAGTTAATATATGATTTAATAAAAAAATTTGATATACAGTTTGAGGTTGGTTTTAGTTTGTTTTTGAATTTTTTCTGGGTAATATTTTCAAATAAAATAATATTAGAATTTGATAAATCAATTTGTTCAAATTTTGAATTTGGCAATTTGTATTTAGTGGCAATTTCTTTACTTAGTACTTGTATTTCCATTATAAATATTAATGTACTACTATTTATTGTTGCAACTGAACTCTTTAGTTCTTGAATTTTGAAAATGTCTTTGTTATATAAATATTTTTCTTCTGCCGTTAGAATGAATCTCATGAAACCAATGAAGATAGAACCTCCAAATTTGGCATCAGTGTATCCCTTCCTATTTCCTTAATGTCCTTGAAATTTGGGCCTCATTGGAGTAGTAGGTCGGGGACCAGCCACACATATCCGAAGACCTTAAAACATATCTTTAAAATTAATAAAGATAGCAACTTGAAAAAATTTAGTAGCTTCAAATTTGGCACAAGGGTGGTCTTAGAACGATAGAACGTTCCAGTTTTTTACAAGGGTTAACTAGCATTGAAAGTATGACGGGGACTGCATATGGGCGAAGTCGTATCATAGTTTTGGGTTCTATAAGCTTTGCGTTTATAAGCTTTTCTAATAGGTACATAAACTAACAATTTAAAATAATTGCAATTTCGAAAAATTTGAATTATAAAATATATTATGCTTTGATTAGCTTCTTATCACAAAATTTAATAATTAAAATTTTTTCACTTTTGTAATTGAATTGGAATAATATATTTTCATTTATTTAAAATCTTTCTATATCAGAATTACCTGTATGACTTCTAGGAGAGGTAAAGTGTAATTCTATATTTTCTACTCATCAAAAGTCCTTCAGATATAAGCTATTGAATTCAAAAACCAATGTTTTCGGTTTACCAAACAGAGAGTTTCGTAATCTTAAAGCTTGAATTATGGTAATTCTAACATTTAGTTTAATTATTGATAAGTGTTTTGTAAATTTGTCTATTGTTGTTAAAAATACTTCTTTTTTTTTTAATTAATACGTGTCGCCATGAACTATTTCATTCGGTTTAGAAGGAGTTGCAGATATATTAAAATTATATTGATTAGGTTTCCGATTATACTTTGCTAAATTTTAAATATCGCAGTTATTTATGTATTTGTAAATAATATCTTTCATTTTTGGAAAATAGTATTTATCTTTTAATCCATTAAAATTTTCTAAAATACCTCTATGATTTGTTTTTTCATGGGTTTCTTTTATTATATTTAGTAAATCGGTTTCGCATTCGATTTCTTGAGCTAATTTAGTAGATTTAATAAACTTTACTTTTAAATGAATAATTCTATTAATTTTGTTTGTAATAGTGCAAATTTATTATCGTTCAATTCTGAATAAATTGCAGTAATACATTTTTTTACTGAGCCTTCGTAGTACATCATTTAAATAATTTTGATTTTTTAAATCATCTTCGGATACAAAATTTTTTTTATATTTGTTATATTTAGTAATCATTTCACCTGGTTTAGTTACTACTAGGTGGATTTGATTAAAATATTTGTTTACTATATTTTCTACAATTGGAATGTTTGGAACCCCCAAATTTTCGATGCCACTACGAATTGTAGCTAAATCACTTTCAATATTAGAGGAAAATTCATCTAATTGAAAAATATGTTTTATATAATTTTTTATAATTTAATTGAAAAAGATTATTTATATAATTTTTTCAATATTTATTCTGCTAAAAAAATCGGCCACTTTATTGTCTTTTCCTTTAACATATATCAAAATTAAATTCGTTTAATTTAATTCTCCATCTTTGGAGTTTTGAATTCGGTTTTTATAGTGAGTAATGATCCGTTTTTATAGTTAATCTAACACCAAACAGATACGGTCTAAAGTGCTTAGTTGATCAAAAAATTGCCAAGAGCCCTTTATCGATAGTACTATAACAATTTTCGTGATCATTTAATGTTTTACTCACAAATGCAATTGGATTTCCATTTTGTGATAAAACAGCCGCAATAGCAAAGTCACTTGCATCAGTAGTTAAGATAAATTTTTGATTAAACTTTGGATATCTCAATATTGGGTCAATAGTAATGATTTCTTGAAGTTCTCGAATGCTTGAATATATTTAGAGTTGTTAATGTTAATTTTATTAACTTTTTTTAAGCAATAAGGTAATAGTTGGGCAATTTTGGCGTAGTCCTTAATAAACTTACGATAATACCCAGTAATAACTAAAAAGCTTTTAATTGAATTTCGAGAATTTGGCAGTTTTAGTTTTTTTTATCAATTCAATTTTTTTTTTTGGTTTGGTTAGATTCCCTTACCTGTAAGTAAATGTCCTAAATATTCTGATTCTTTAGAAAAAAATAAACATTTATCTAATTGTATTCTTAAATTAAATTTTCTTAACCTTCCAAATATTTTTCTAAGTGCGTTTTCATGTTCTTGTAGTGACGTAATGAAAATTAGTAAATCGTCTAGATATACATCACAGATATGATTTACAAAGTCATGTAAAACATGATTTATCATTCGTTGGAATGTTGCTGGAGCATTCTTCTACCCGAATGGCATCCTGACAAACTCGTAGTGACCTTGTGGGTTCGAAAAGGCTGTTTTCGGTTGATCTTTTTCGTCTACAAGGATTTGATTAAATCCTTTAGCGAGATCAAGAGTAGAGAAATATTGGGCTTTACCTAGTTTATCAAAGAGAGGTTCAATATTCGGAATAGGAAATTTATCTTCAATTGTAATCTATTTCAATTTCCTATAATATACCACTATTCTCCTTTTTCGTTATCCTGATTGATCTAATTTCTTGAGAACTATCCACATAGGTGAATTATAGGAAGAATTACTATGTTTTACTATTCCCTGAGATAGCATTTCGGAAATTTGTTATTCCACCTCATGTTCATGAATCTTAGGAAATCTTAGTGAAATTTTCGAATAGATAGCATGGCCATTTTTTAAAATAATTTGATGTTTAATACAATTAATGTTGGTTACGGTCTGACCGTCTTGATGAAAGAGATCTTTATTTTCTGTTACAACTTTTTTTAATAATTTATTTTCTTCGTTATTAAGATTATTTGTTTTTATAAAATCAAAGATATTTGTTTTTAGAGGTGCCGTGAAATAACGCCATACCAAATAAAGCTATAATGGCTTTATTTCGCTATTGAATGAGAAATAAAGCCATATCGCCAATTTTTTTGCGTATGGTTTAGCTTTATTTCCTTTTTAAAAATGTAATTTTATTTGTGAAAATACAGGAATTTATATTTCCAAACAAATATAATTAATAAATAAAAATTCCAAAAAAAAATTAAAATTCTAAAAATAAACCTCTTTTAATATTTAATATATAGGTATAAATATTCTGGAAAAAGCGGCAATCCTGATTTTGAATCCTACTCCAAAAACCCTCCTAATTGAGAATCTGACATATACGCAAATACAGTATCTCATATACCATGTAAATATAAATATTCTGTAAAAGACGTATTTCCGTGCTTTTGAATCTAACTCTAAAATCTCTCCTAATTTACAATCACGTATAAACCTAAATATATATATAAATATTCTGGACAAATGGAATACCCTGATTTTGAAACCATCTCTAAAATTCCTTCCAATTATTATTCTTATATAAATATTTTTGCTACAAAGTTTTTAAGATAACGGGGGCTGCCGTCGCTAAAATCCAAATTCATTATTTTATTGTTTAGATATATATTATATAGAAAAATTAATTTTTTGAGGGTTGTTTTTACAATATTGGTTATAGTACAATATCAGTATTTCACTACATGTTTAGCGGGAGTTGGGAAGCGGCAGCTTCCACTATTTTAATCACTTTGGTATTGAAATAGTTAGGAAGGAGTTTTAGAATTGGATTCAAAATAAATGTTATACGCTTTTCCCAGAATATTTATATAAATGTATAAGTGAGATTTTGAGTTAGGAGGAATTTAGAGTAGGATTCAAAATTGGGACTGCTCCTCAGAATATTTATTACATATGCGTGTGTGAGATACTGATTGGTATTATTTTTCGAATAAAATAGGTATGAATGCAAAATCTACATTCAATAATTGAGTTTGCGGGGATTCGGCGGGAACAGCCTTTGTAATGTGCCATTATGGCTTTGTTTTGTATGGCATTATTTCACGGCGACGTTTTTAGATCTAATGAATACAATTCATTAATGTCATTAGGGTAAGCATTTTTAAATTTTGTTATTTTTCCCATTATTTCGATCGTTTCCTTTTCAAAGTCTATTGTTGCTCCTACGGCTTTCAATACGTGTTGTCTTATCATTTCGTTAAATTGTTTATTATTAAGTTTTAATACCTTCAAAAGGATTTGTGCTGAGTGATTAAATGATATTGGAACGTCAGTAATTAATATATGAAATATTTTACTAGCACCGAATAATATGAGAATTTTTAAAGGCTTTTTCATTTTTCTTTTTTTATTTCGGGAAATAAGGTTTCATTGATAACTGATGTTCTAGCACCTGTCGGTTTGCTCATTTTGTTTATCTAAAGAAACATTGTATACCTATGATTAACATCATATCCATTGGCTCTGTAGGTTGATTATAGTTATTATTCTGATTTGTAAAATTTCCGCTATAATTACGACAGAATCTACTTTGCCCTGAATTATTAGACGACAATTAAAATTTGAATAAGAATTACAAATTATTGATTAAATGAATTAGAATTATGTCTGTTAAAATGATTATTGAGACTATTATTATAATTATTATTATGGTTTGGAAAATTATTAGAACGATAGTGATTAGAACTATAATTATTATTATATCTTAAAAAATTATTAGAGCGCTAGTGATTGGAATTGTTATTATTATAATTATTATTTAAAAATTGTTTAGAGTGATTGGTATTTAAATTGTTATTTTAGTTATTATTGAAATCAGAGTTTCTAAAGGTAGTAATAGAAGGATTATTATTGGTTTTATTTCTGTCATTAAGCGAAAAATTTTGATTCTTATTAAAATTATTATTATTGTTGGTTGAAATACCAGTTTGCAAAAACTCATGATAAGCTCTTCTAAATTATCAATATTTTTAAGCCTTAAAAACATACTATCGGATCTAGGGAGTTTATTGAGAAATCAAATAGGGGAATTTGTATCAAGTTTATATTTTAAATTTAGCTTATCTTGTATTTCTGTTAATTGATAATAAAACTGATTTACATTAAAAAATTTAATTTCATCGCTTGAGGTAATTTTCTTGTATCCCGAATGATCATTTTTATTGATTTTTAATGTCGCTCCATGTCGCGTTTTCCAATCTTCGTATACTAACTGCGGCTGCTCCTTTATTTTTGATAATATTATGCTGACAAGATAAGATTTTAATTCTGGATCTGGTGTTAAACCCATGATATTATTAGCTTCTTTATGTTAACTCAAACGTTCCATCACCTCTAAATACTGAAATATAACAATATATAGAATGACAAATTTAGAACTTTTCATATAATTCATTTAAATATAAAAATAAATTTTGCAAACATGCAGGAAGTATCTTTGAACACAACTTATGTATCGTACACAATGTCTTAATTATATATTACCTATGGTAATAATTCAATAAAATATAAATCATATAATAAAAATTAAAAAAAAGAATTTTATAGTTTGTTCAAAAAATATTTTGTTTTTAATTTATAAAATATAATACACAAAATGTTTTATGCTGAAATTCTTAGCATTTTAAAAATGTAAATATATTAAATGTTTTCGAAAATAAGGTTTTTAATTTTGGGATTTCTTAGGCACCTTAAGGTAATTTTCAAACAATTAAAACTAAATTTCGGGGACATAAAGGAAATAGGAAAAGACACCGTTATACCAAATTTAAAGTTACTATCGTTATTATTTTGAATATATGCTTTAAGGTCTTGCAAACAGGGGGGTGGTACGCAAACCACTATTCCAATTCAGCCTAAATTTCACGGACACAAATAAAGGTTTTATCTTTTTTGGTTTTGCAATTATACTCGTTTGGCCTCAATTCGATCAAAAACTTCTATAATTCGAACCCATTGTCAGATCTAGACCATATGCAATCCCCGCCGTATTTTCAACACTAGCAACCTACATTTAAAATTTCATCAAGTAGGTCCATTAGTTTATGAGTTATCGTGTTTTTTGGTTTAATGTTGGTTAGCCCTTGAACCGATAAGTTCCAGAACCCGAACCCATAGTCGGATATCTCCCATATGCAATCCCCGCCGTTTTTTCAATACTAGTTAATCCATAATTGGAAGTTCTATATTAATTTTAAGCTACATTCAATCAAATTCTGAAAAGAAATAAATTGAAATTCAATAAAAATTGAAAAGAAAATTTTATTTAGTCTTTTATTAAAAAAAAAACGTAGTTTTTTATTTATAAAATATAATATCCAAATATAATAATTTTGATTCTCAAAAGAAAGCAAGTCTCCCTTCCATCTCGGCCTTGCGGCCCGTTGTGCTCCCCTCATTAAATACTTTCTATTTATTTATAACTACTATATTATTTATTTTGTTTATATTATATATTTGTATATTTATATTATATTTGGTCACCATGGGGATTCGTAAAGAAAAATTATTTTTCAATAATTTTTTTTTAATTAAATATTGTATGACCTGACCGGGAATCGAACCCGGACCCCCTCGGTTAATAAGCCAAATGCTTACCCACTGCACCACCGAGGCCCCTAGCTTAATTTTAAGGTACTTTTTTTAAAAGGTACTTTTTTTAAAAAAAAACAGGTACTTTAAAAAAAAAAAAAAAAAAAAAAAAAAAAGTAAAAAAAAAATTTTAAGGTACTTTTTTTATTAATTTTAATGATATGATTTAAGGTTTTCAGAACTGTGTGGATGGTCCCCGACCCACTACTCCAATTGGTCCTTAATTTCAAGGACTTTAAGGACATAGGAAGAGGCACACTAATACCAAATTTGATGGTCCGATCTCGACCGCACGAAATCCTCGCCATAGTCCCATTACTAATCCCATTGCTTATTTTTTTTATGTGTTCGTTAGCCTTTAGATCGATTAAAAGGTGTAGAATCCGAACCCATGGGCCGATTTCGCTCATACGCAATCCCCGCCGTAATTTAAGTCCTAGTAACCTATATTTAAAATTTCTTAGCAGCTCTATTAGTTTTTGAGTTATCATGCCTACCGACGGACAAACGGACATGGCTTTATCGACTCAAGTTACGTTGATCACAGATATATATACTTCTATATCTAGCTCGCTTTCTTTAGCTGGTTACAAATACCATACCAAAGTTAATATATCCTTTTCCTATTTCATAGGAAGCAATATAAATATTCAAGCTTTGCGAAAAGATTTTGAAATATTTTTGAAATATATATACGTATATATTTTTGTCTTAAAATAATTCAACTTAATATCTGATATAATAAAAATTGAAAAGAAAATTAAATTTTAGTTTTAGAAAATTAAATTTAATTTTAAAAAAAAATATTTTTGTTCTAAAATATAATTTAATATTAGGTATAATATTTTTTTAGTTATAAAATATAATTTATAATATATTGTGTATTAAAATTTAATTAGTTTCATGTTTTTGTATGTAATCGAACACTCATAATTTAAACTTGTTTAGCTTAATTTTACTACAATTTTTTTTTAAAGAACAATCTAATTTAATATTATAAAAAAAAAAATTTCATCTTCTTATTTGTTGTGGCATATGCTTAATCGTAATTTTGATCACCTTAATTAAGTAATTGTAAATTATAAACTAAAAATAATTAAAGTGAATAAACTCGGTTAACCTTTGTTTTCTTATTTTTGTCGTTTTATTATTTGATATTTAAAATGAGTTACAAATGCGATAATTGTTCAAATTTTGAAAAAAAAAAAGTAAATTTGTTTATGGCATAACTCTTTGTAGGTGAGACTTATATGGTATTCGCATGGGTTTTAGCAGAGATTTGTGCCATCCATCTCTTGACTCATTTTTCATTTGTAAAGATTATCAAAGCTATAAAGGTTTGTTGCGTGGAATTTTTGACAACATAAATCAATCTCGGACCTTGAAAATGAGAAAACTTGTTTATGTAATAAAAAAGTAACATCATTGTAAATAATACAAACTCTTTCCAAGATATGGCGAAATGGTTTGATGAGCTATGCAGCCGTGTTTATGGTCAAAATAATGATAGTTCTTTAATATAAATAATCAAAATTGAAATTCTCTCATCTCTACCTAAGCATTTTGGTAATTTGGAAAATAATGTTAAGGATTTCATCGAAGCTGGCTCTAGTCGCCAACATGTTGATGTATCTTCATTTACCAAATTGTTAGTTTCTCAACATAATTATTTTATTGAAAAACTAGAATCATTATATAATTCTACGAATCTTTTCTCAGTGGAGATGCTCACAAACCTTCAAGATTCTAACTCCCAAAAAGAAGGATACATATAATAAAGGAATCCAGAGCACATACAAAACGTTAATTTGAAACGCAAAATACTTTGGAAACTTGAAAGATTCGCAATCAAACGGATCCAATAGTTGTGCATAAATTTGGGACTTTATCGACTGAAGATGAGTGGGATCATAGAATATCTAAACTACATAATTTTAAGCTCTCTTCAGCTAATACTGAGAAGCTAAAAAATCCATTTTTTTTGTATTAGAGGAACTACACGTTTCTTTGATTGTATTAAAATGTTGAAATAACTATAACTAAATCTGCTAATTCTGATGTAATTTTAATTAAAACAGTAAAAAAAGATAATATTGTAACACAAATTTTTTTAAAATTTAACTAACTCATTTATAACCGATCCTCCTAATGATAATAAGAATTTTTAAGAAATTAATTATTGTAATTTATAAATATTGTAATTATTAAAAATATTAAAAAAATTTAATACAATACATAAATATCTAATTCAAAATATTTCAATTTATGACTCATCTTTTCCTAATATTAAATATGAAATAAACAACGAAAAACACCACACCACTGATAAAATGTCTTTTTTAAGTTTTATTTTTTTTTTTTTTGCATGTAATCTACTCCGATAATATTATTAGCACATTTTCAAAAAATTTTGTAAAAATGTGCCTATATAGCTTCACTCTGTCCGTCCGTCCGTCCCTTTTTACCTACGATTGACAAAAAAATATCAGGAATGGGTAGGTATTGCAATAAAAATAATTTAATGTTAAAACTTTTTTTTGTAGCCCCCCCCGTTACGGAGCTACAGCCCCACAAAGTTGAAAAAAGCCCCATATTTAAACAGTTATAATTAGAGTTGTATAAGGTGTATCTCCAACCTGAAAACGGTAACAGACAGCTGCTTTTATAAGCTTTACAATTTTTTAAAAGCTAATTGTATAGGGTTACCATACGGTACTAAAATTTACCGTTATTCAAAACTAAGTTTTACAAAATTTTTGGTCCCTCATAACTTCGGAACGGCTAAATCTAGAAACTTGAAATTTTGAGAGAAGTTAGATCCTTAGAAATAAGTAAGAGTCAGTTAACAAAATTTTTTTGTCACGCCCCCTCTTTAGGAGCTGTAAGGGATCGAAAATTGAAATTTTGCCAAAAATTTAGCTTTTAAACACCTATAACTTGAATACCTGTCAAAATTTTTTTTTATTTTTATACAAAATTGAAAGCTCAAAAACGAAAGTTTCAATTAGTGTCAAAAGTTTTTCTTAATTTTGACTTTGTCCGTCCGTCCGTATGTTTACAAAAAGTTTTACACCGTTTGAAATAGAGTAAAGAAATTTCAACCACGGGTAGATATTACAAAAAAATTAATTTTGTAGAAGAATTTTTTTCTGTAGCCCCACCCGTTACGGAGTTACAGCCCCCCAAAGTTGGAAAAAGCCCTATTTTTAAATTATTATAACAAGAGTTTTGTTAAGTGTATTTTCAATCTGAAAACGG
Source organism: Dolichopus griseipennis (assembly GCA_963082915.1). NCBI lineage: Eukaryota > Metazoa > Arthropoda > Insecta > Diptera > Dolichopodidae > Dolichopus > Dolichopus griseipennis. The sequence goes on along the minus strand of OY720444.1, from coordinate 44,558,471 downwards.
CAAAAGATAGCTGGTTTTATAAGCTTCACAAAAATACAAAGCTAAAATGTATAGGGTTACCATACGGTACTAAAATTTACCATTAAGCTAAACTCAACTTTTGCAAAATTTTTGGCCCCATATATCTTCTAAACGGTTCAACCTAGGCTCTTGATATTTTGAGAGAAGTTAGGTCCTCCAAAATTAATAGGAGTCGGTTAACAAAATTTTTTTGTCACGCCCCCTGTTTAGGAGCTATAAGGGCTCGAAAATTGAAATTTTGCTATTTTCAACCACCTGTAACTTTAACACCTGTTCAAATTTTTTTTTACAAATATGCAAAATTTACAGCTGCGGCATTATATTTCAACATACGTTAAAGGTTTTTCTTAAATTTGAAAGGGTCTCTTTAAATTGAAGAAATTGTTTCTTACTATTAACCATTTTTGGTTAGATAATAATATTCTAGGTAAAATTCCAAATTTTGTTGGAGTTCCAAATTGATTTCCTAGAACCGGAAAAAAATGGAAGGGTGAACACAGGAGGGGGGTGAGCAGATCCATCATAAGTTTGCTAAGCAAAAATTTGGGAACCTTCCCCATTGAAGGGCTACTAGGTCTTCAAAATTAAAACTTTTATGTTCTTATAAAACAGTAACTTATTTACCAGTGTAAGTTTTTCCAAAATTAAACGTTAACATTGAAGCTCCAACATTATATTTTGCATTTATTAACAGGTTTTCTTGAGTGCATTGGTGTTATATTCTAAGTCATATAATTAATTATTAATGAAATAACAAAATTATAATATTATCATAATATATATTTTTATAAAAATAAATGATAAAATACTCAGTAAGAAACCGTATATAATTTTGAAAATGTGCTTTTTAAAAACCCTTGGTTTTTTTTCCTCACTTGTATTAATTGTTTTGTACACTTTTTTCTGATGTAATATATTTTTGAAAAAATTTATCTTTTTTCTGATGACAGTCGACAAGAAAGGTTGATTTTTTTTGCCCCCGTTTAAATTAACTTTATTTCTCACTTTTTGCACTCACCGAAACAATCAATAAATAAATAAAGCAATTATTAATAATATATAATATTAATAATTAACAAATAATACTAATTACTAAAATCACTGGGTCTTTTTATGAAATTTAAATTTTATATTTACATTCATTTACATACATACTTACATAAATAATTCCGAAATATCAACATTTGTGGGGATCAAAAAATGGATGAATCTAATCGGAAAACCAATGTTAATCAATGCTCGGTTTGGACAAAGAAGATCACGGGAAAATCAAAAGGAATATTATGAAGTGGTAAATGTCGTTCTTCTTTTCATGTGAAATGCGGCGGAGTTTCATTTGAACTTTTTGAAGCACTTAAAAAGGGTGAAGCTTACTGGAGATGTTCAAATTGTTCATCTAATAGCCACGAATCGTTCAAGCAAGCAAGCAATAGAAAATAAAGAAGTAAATGACATAGAAATAATAGATGAAGAAATAGATCAAAGGAAAACTACTATTAGCAATACATTTGAAATTCAATTAGTTGAATTGAAAGAATTATAATTTTTTGATCCAACTAACTGCAATATGGAAAAAATGGCGTCATACTTTAAATTAATGGTCTCTGTTGTTGTAGAAATAAGAAAATCAGTTGCTATAATATTGACGACATGTGCAAATAAAATCTTGCTATTAAGAAAGAAAATAAACTATTAAAATACGAATAGCAGTCACAGAAGAAAGAAACAATAACTTGGATTTTAGGATCAATAAACTTGAATCCTTACTAGATCAATCAAAACAACATTCATTAAAAAATAATATTGTTCTTGCTGCAACACCATACTGGAAATTGCAAAAACAATTAATGCTAAGATAAGTAAAGAAGACATTTGTAATATATCGGCAATACAATCTAGAAGAAAAAGCGTAGATATAAAAAGAGCTCACTTTATATTCTGCAATTAAAATCTGAAAAAGCTAAAAGTGAACTATTGAAAAAAAAACAATTTATAAACATCTTTATACTGTGGATGTTAACCTAAAAACACAAGGAAATAATGAGATTTTTTTTCGACACCATCTCTCTCTAGTATAACAAATAACTCTTCAGGCTAAATTATACCAAGAAACAAAACAAATTAAAATATCTTGTAACCTGCAATATTTCTGGGTGAAAAATAGTGAAATTTTCTTTCGTGCAAATCAAAGTATTAAAGTATACAAAATTTTATCGTATAATGATATTAATTTTATTAAAAACACTCTTAGTAAACAATAAATTAAAACTTCATAAATTAACATTTTTTTACATCTTTATACATAATTATACGTATATAATTTTATTTATTTTGCTTTTTGTGAGAATGTGAGAATTTTGTAGCTATTATATTATTATTAAATATAAAAAATTTCAAATTGCATGAATTAACACTTAATTATACATTAAACTTAAATATTAAAGCTAGATTAAATTATATTTCACTTTTAAATTTTATAATTTAATCATTATTTACATTTTTTTTACAATTTTCTATATTTACAATTTCAATCAACACTTTTTTATAACATAAGATTAATTTTTAATATAAATAAAACATCTTTCACCACAAACAAAAAACAAAAACTAATTAAATATTTACAATTTTTTTACAATTTTCTATATTTACAATATTTACAATTAATTTATTTACTAAATTTACAATTTCAATTAACACTTTTTCACAATATAAGATTAATTTATTACTTTGGCCAAAACAAAACATCATCACAAACAAAAAACAAAAACTAATTAAATATAAATTTTATGACAGTTGTGTAGACTTTTTAATATTCGATGGTCTCCATTTAATCTATTGTTTTTATGTTCTACTTTAATTTCTCTACATACGTACGTACTTCTTCTAAACTGCATAAGAGTAACTATTTATTTAGACCATTCATTTCTCATAAGATCAATTTTTTCAAACAAAATAAAACTAATTAAACATAAATTTTGTTACAATTATGTAGACCATGCGATTTTCTCTTACATTTATTTTTGTACATTGTTTATACCCGTGCAAGTTACATATTCAACCTCACTCAATGAACCTAACAATACATTTGTATTGCCATCAGGTTCAAGTTCAATACAACTAGCAAATATCAGATTACAAGCATAAAATAAAATTCATTTTTTAATAAACTTTTTATTAAAAACAATTTTCATATAATTTTAATATAATTTTAATGATATAGACAAAAAACCAAAAAGTACAGTTTCGTAAAGTTAAACTAATTTATATTTTAAAATAACACATTGTAAAAATGATGATCTTGCAACTTACCAATTGCAAATAATGTGATGTTTCCTTATATTCGTTGCAGTTAGAAAAAGCTTTTTTTTCGATCAACACGTATCGCAAATACCTTAAAATCAAAAATTAAAATGAATAAAAATTAAAATTATAAAAATTGTAAATCATATTAAAAATAAAATATTAGTTAATAAAATAAATAAAATTATAAATTATCTAAAAATTAAAATTAATAAAAAATTAAAGTTATAAAATAAATAAAAATTGTGAACCACTTTAAAAATAAAAATTAAATTATAAAATAAGTAAAATTGTGAATTATAAAAAAAAAGTTTAATTAAATGAACTTATTAATAACTAATAAAATTTTGTGTTTTTTTTCTTTATTTAAATCCTAACAAGGTTTCAATAAAAAATACAATAAATAAAATTATATAATATGACATTTTGTATTATATTAAACTGGCGCAGTTGGTAGGATTACCTTAACCAGTTAATCACAAGAACAGTTAAAGTGATCAATTGTTTATAAAGTGGAATTAGTTAATTGGGTTTCTCTTAAGAACTTAATAGGTGAATCAAACTTTTTAATAAAGAAACCTTAATAAATTTAAATATTTAAAAACAAAACAAATTTTTTAATTTAAATACAAAAAAAAAAAACAAAACATTTATATACAAAATTACAATTTAAATATTAATAAATAATAAAAACAAAAAAAATATATATATTTATTATGGCAATGGAACTTAGAGAATTTATCACAGAAGCACGTTCCGTACCAGTGTTCAAAGGTGATGATAGTTTTCAGCTGTCGCACTATATTGCCCAAGTTGAAATGATCCTAGAACTAACTCAGGATGTAAATATCAAAACTTATTTACGAAACATACTGTTGACGAAGATACAAGGACCAGCTGCCATTGCGATAAGGAGATTAGAAAATTTAACATGGGTAAATGTAAAAACTCAACTTAAAAAATCGTTTGGTGTTAAGGAAAGTTATCTCAAATTAAAAGAAGAAGCTGATGGCATCAAATTTCAAAACGTAAGTCAATATTACTCAGATTTAAGTATTATATTAGATAAATTAAATTTAAAGTATAAGCTAGACGAAAATTCCCCTATGGAATTTAACGTGACAAATAATGAAAAAAGCATTCTAGAAAAATTTCTAAACAAATTACCGAGAGAAGATAGTATGTTTGTACGGATGAAAGATCCGAATACCTTGGAGGAAGCTTATGACGAGCTGATCCAAACTGGGGTTAATAATGTTAACCCTTTCAATAGAAATTCTAATCAAAGAAATAGAAACTTTAATTCCAGAATTAGAAACAATAATAATTATCATAATCGGTCAAACTCTAATAATCCTAATAATAATAGTAATAGTAATAATAATAATTATAATAATAACTATAAAAATCACAATCCTTTTCGTAATAATGATTTTAACAATCGGTCATATAATAATAATTATCATAATCGTTCAAACTTTAATAATCCTAATAATAATAGTAATAATAATAATTATAATAGTAATTCGAGAAATAGTAGAAATTATAATTACCGAAATAACAGTAGTCTCCAACGTTCCAATCAAAATCACAATAATAAAGTAGAACCAATGGTAGTAGTAGACCCGAGTGAACAGAATTTTCACATAGGACGGTCGAAAATAATCTACCAATAGTAGAATTTACTATAGAAAGAAAAAAAATTAAATGCTTGATCGACTCTGGATCTTCAATATCCATATTAGATCAAAATCTATTTCCTAAAATTAAAAGAAAAAAACTAAAAAATCCCATAAACATTACTACCTTAACGGGAAAACTTAACATCGTGCAAGAAATTATTACAGAAGTTCCATTAGAGTTTAATCACGAGGCCGAAATGGTATGGAAATTATCTAATTTGAGAAATAGAGATTTCAATGCCATTTTAGGTCAAAATGTATTAAAACCTATTGGAGCAAAAATTGATCTCGAAAATGATACAATTGAAATCATGGGAAAAACTACCAAGTTTATTAACTCATGCCCATTTTCAGAGATACATCAATTATATTCTGTTAATAATTCAAATCCAAATAAAATCATTGATCGGATTAATACTGATCATATGAACAAAGAAGAACTAAAATGTTTAAGGAAAATTATATACAAAAATACAGATTTGTTTTACAAAGAAGGTGACAATCTCACTCATGTTAAGGAAATAAAACATCAAATTATAACAAAACATTCTAATCCGTTATATGCAAAAATTTATAGGATCCCAAAGGTTCACGAACTTGAAGTCGAGACTCAAGTAAAAGAAATGTTAGAACAAGGGATAATTAAACATAGCAAATCACCATATAATTCACCAATATGGGTGGTCCCAAAAAAAGAGGACCAATCTGGGAATAAAAAGTGGATAATTGTCGTCGACTACAGGAAGTTAAATGAAATCACTGTAAATGACAAATTTCCGATTCCCAATATTGACTCGCTTTTTGACAAACTGGGTAGAGCCCAATATTTTACGACGCTAGATTTGGCTAAGGGATTTCATCAAATCCTAGTGGATGAGAAAGACCAGCCAAAAACCGCGTTTTCGACAGCACAGGGACACTTTGAATATGTCAGGATGCCATTCGGATTAAAGAATGCTCCTGCTACATTCCAAAGAATGATGAACTATGTTTTAAGAGGATTAATTAATATTTCTTGCGTTGTTTATTTGGACGATATATTAATATTTAGTACGTCCATCCAAGAACACGAAGAAAATATAGATAGAATTTTTGAAAGATTACGTAAATGCAATTTAAAAATACAAATCGATAAATGTAGTTTTTTTTCTAAAAATACCGAATACCTTGGACATTTATTAACGGATCATGGAATTAAACCTAATCCGAAAAAGGTCGAGGTTATAAAAAACCTTAAACTGCCAACTACAAGAAAAGCGATAAAAAGTTTCCTTGGAATTACGGGATATTACCGTAAATTTATTAGAGATTATGCTAAAATTGCACAACCTCTAACAAACAGTTTAAAAAAGAACAATAAAATTAAAATAGATGATTTAAAATATCAAGAAGCATTTAATAAACTTAAAGAACTAATAACAAGGGATCCAATTTTAAAATATCCTGATTTTAATAAAAATTTTATACTAACAATCGACGCAAGTCAATATGCGATTGGCGCTGTTCTGTCTCAAAATGGACATCCAATCTCATTTGCTAGTCCTACATTAAACGACCACGAAATTCGATATAGCACAATAGAAAAGGAATTATTGGATATAATCTGGTCCACAAAATACTTTAGACCTTATCTGTATGGTACTAAGTTCACTATAAAAACAGACCACAGACCCTTGGTCTGGCTATATCCTCTAAAAGAGCCAAATTCCAAACTTCAAAGATGGAAGATAAAGCTCAATGAATTCGACTTTGATGTTGAGTATATCAAGGGTAAAGATAATAAAGTAGCAGATTTTTTAAGTAGGTTAGATAATGATAAACACGAAATAAACAATGTAGAATTTCAAAATGAGAACTTTGATAGAACAAGCGATATGGCTACAATACAAAAAAAAAAAAAAAAAAAAAATTATATTTTAAAGAGAAAATAAACACTAAAATGTATTGCTATACGTGTACAAAAAAAGTACAACGCTATGACGTGTATAGTACTTGCTGTGATTGCAATAACAATTTTCATGCTGTATGTGCTAATCTTCGAGAAGAGGATTTATCTTATTTTAAGGAAAGTGGAAATAAATTTCGTTGCGTTAAATGTGACAAAGTGAGACGACAATCTATTATTCACGATCAACATAATTTGTCTGGTAGCAGTAGTTATACTACTCAAATGATACTCTCTTCAGAGAATAATAACAAAACACAAACAGAAAAAAGAGCCGAGATTAATTCTACTCCGCCTATTCCACCACTCAATTCATTAACTGCTGAGAATAACAACAAAGAAGTCACTATGGAGTTACTGTATCAAGAATTAGTAAATATTAAAGATATTAACGCTCGATTTTTAAGTGAGTTATCATTAGTAAGAGAGGAGAATATTTTACTTAAGAAAAAAATCAACATATTGGAGCAAAAAATTAATGTTATAAAACAAAAAGAAAAGAATAATGCAATTGAAATTGTTGGTATTCCCAATCTCAATAATAATAACGCATTACCTACGGCAAAGAAAGTTTTTTCTGATTGTTTGCAATTAAGCATTGATGTGAATGAAATTAGTAATTGTTATGTTAAAACATTAAAAAATGCTAAAATGAAAAATAAAGAAGTGTTATGTGTGGATTTTAATTCTTATGATACAAAGGAAAAAATTATTAAGGCAAAATCTTCGAATGTAGAAAAACTCAACACATCTACTTTTGGTACAAAAAAAAAAAGCAGCATCTACATAAACGAAGCATTTACAAATTATACCAAAGCTTTATATATGGAAGCAAAAAAATTAAAAAAACAAAACAATTTTATGTTTTTTTGGTATCATAATTGCAAAATATTCCTTAGAAAAGTGGAGGGAGATAAGGCCATTGTTATAAGTTCATTCGAAGATTTATCAAAAATTAATTCTTGATTTTTTAATTTTATTTTTTATATTTAAAATGTTACTTGATATTTCTAGCTTCGATTACGATCTTATTAACAATGACCTTACCTTACCTACTATTGATAATGTTGCAAATTTTAATAGTAATTGTTTGAATAATTTTGTTTTAGTCCATCAAAACATTAGAAGCTTAAGGCAAAATTTCAACCATCTTATTTCTGAACTTGAAGGTTTTAAATCACTACCAGATTTTTTATTTGTCTCGGAAATATGGATTTATGATTATGAAATTTCGGATTTTCACATTCCAGGGTATGACTTTTATGCATGTACAAATGGTAATTATGTTTCAGGTGGTGTAGGTTGTTTTGTAAAAAATGTTTATGAGTGTGTAGTGGTTAACTTTAACCTTAAGAGTGCTGATATTTTAAAAATTTCGTGTACAGTCAATGACGTTAATTTTACCTCCTTATGTATATATAGGTTTCATAAACACCATTTTAGTGTATTCCTTAATGAATTCTCAAATTTGTTACTTAATGAAAATGCAAAAAATCTTTTCGTGGTAGGTGACATAAATCTAGATTTATTGAAGGTAAATGATGATGTAACAAATCTTTTAACATTGCTGGCAACCCATGGGCTAACTTCCATAATAAACGAAACAACTCGTCCATCTTCGGGTAAATGCATTGACCACTTTTATGTTCGATCATCTAGATTCGAATTGATTCAAAAAATTAATTTAGATCTGAATATCACTGATCACTGTATGATAGGGTTAATTACTAAAAAATTGATTGAAGTTAAAAATAATAAAAACAGTAATGTCAAAAAACTAAAGAAAATAGATTATGCAAAATTGAATTTAAGATTACAGTATGAGTTTTGGGAAGAAGTTCTGGTAGAAAATGATATTTCCAAAGCTTATACCATCTTTAGTAAAATTTTGCAGGCACATATATGTAGTTGTAGCACAACTCTTACTTTACGCAGCAAATATAAGAGGTTAAAACCGTGGATTAATAATAAGTTAATAAATGAAATAAATTTAAAAAATAAGTTAGGTAAAAAATGCAGTAGGTCACCACATAGTCATAATCTTCGGAAAAAATATAAAAAAATTAGCAAAAATTTAAAAACGAAAATTAAGTTACAAAGGAATAATTTTTATAAGAATGAATTTGCAAAAAATTTAGGTAATCTTAAAGGTGAGTGGCAGGTGATTAACAATATTTTAAGTAAACCAAAAAATAAAAGCAATACTATTGTAGTGAAAAAAGATGATTATGTTTATAAGGATGAACTAGAAGTTGCGAATTTATTTAATGATTATTTTAGTGATGTTACTGTAAACTTGATTTCTCAAGCCAACTCTTGTAGTTGTAATTGTACTTTTAATTCTCTAGAACAATATAGAAGTAATACTAGTTTTGGTTTTGAACCAATTTCTTCTCTCGAAATAATTAAAGCAATAAAAACACTAAAAAATACGTATTCCTGTGGGCATGATGGTTTGTCTAATATTTTCTTAAAAAAAATACATTTAATGATCTGTGATATTCTAGCGCATATTTTTAACAGGAGCATTCTTTCAGGTGTGTTTCCTGATGCCCTTAAGTGTGCAATCGTAATTCCCTTATTCAAAAAAGGGGAACGCAAGAATCTGAATAATTACAGACCAATTTCACTTATCCCTTCAATAGCAAAGGTTTTTGAGAAAATTGTAAAAACCAGGATTATAGCTTTTCTAAATAAGACAAAATTTTTAAGTCCGGCTCAATTTGGCTTTAGAAATGGCATTTCCACAGAAGATGCGTTATTAAAATTTTGCTCCAAAGTGTATGAAAATTTGGATAAAGGTAAATACAGTGCTGGCCTGTTCGTAGATATTACAAAAGCCTTTGACACGGTCAATCATAAACTTTTGCTTAAAAAAATTGAAAATGCTGGTTTCAGGGGCTTTATGCTGGATTGGTTTGCCAGTTATTTGAAGTCACGATGCCAAAGAGTGAAAATTGGAAGTAAACTGTCGGATACAAAGTACATAAAAAATGGGGTACCGCAGGGGTCTGTACTGGGGCCAATTCTCTTTTTAATATATATTAATTCTATATTTGATTTAGAATTTAAGTGTACGGCAATTGCTTTTGCGGACGATCTTGGTTGCGTGTATGGATCAGACAGTTCTCTAAATTTGTTTTGTGATGTTAACCATGATTTAAATATACTACGAAATTGGTTCGCATATCATATGCTAGTAATTAGTAATAAAACAAAAATTATGTTTTTCAATCTTCCACCTAAAAAACCTTGTGTTGGGCAAGTTAAATATCATGCCCCTGAATGTGAAAGGCATAAATTAACTTTTAATTATTGTACATGTAGCAGTCCTGTTTGTTCGTTCAATAGTAACCTTTTTTGTAGTATTAATTGTTTTGACATAGAAATTGTGGAACAGTTTAAATATTTAGGTGTTACTATTGACAATAAAATGAGCTGGGCTCCCCATACAGAATTGCTAAAAAGTTATTTTCGCTCCACCCTATGTAGTTTTTTTCGTTTACAGGAATTATGTTCTACAGAAGTTTTAATGACTTTCTATTATGGCTTATTCCAATCCAAATTGCAATATGGTATTACATGCTGGGGAGGAGCTCATTGGTACAAGATACAACCAATACTTATTTTACAGAAGAATGTGTTAAGAAAAGTATGTAAAAAACAACGTTTGCATCATAGTTTTCATCTTTTCAAAGAAACAAAAATTTTGCCCGTTCGTCATTTGTATTATTACAAAGTGTTAAAAATGTTCTTTATCAGTTCTGGATATTTAAATAATAGATTTTCAAGTACTTATCGCTTGCGTACTAATAATATGTTCTATGTGAATGTTCCAACTTTCCGTACTGTGTGTTATCGTAGATTTTATAGTATTCTTGCATGTCGCTTGTTTAACATATTACCTTTGTACATAAGAAAATGTCGATTTTTTAGCAAATTTATTAAAGCACTGAAACATTGGTTATTTGATTTTAATTTTGATCAGGTTGAAGATTTGCTTGATGTAATGTTTTGATTGAGCTTCTATTTAGCAAATAAGTTTTTTATTTTGTTATATTTTGTTTTTATTTTCTTTCTTTTGATACTTATTAATTTTTAATATCTTAATTGGTACACCCCACCATTTTTCAGGAATTTTGTGCAAATTAAAGAATTATAATATGGCATTTAAAACTATTTTATCTAAAATACAAAATGTCATTAATCATTTATTTTTTTTTTTTTTATTCTTACTTAGTTTCTATTCTATTTAAGTACTTTTTTGTTTTTTTGAATTTTCTTTTAATTAATATTGCATTTACTATATTATTGAACTATCGATTTATTGTAATTTTATTATTGAATTATTGATGTAACTATATATGTTATATTTTATATAATTTGTTATTAGTTTTTAAGAAAGTAATGAGAAATGTAAAGAATAAAATGAATGAATAAATGAATGAATAAATAAAAAAAAAAAAAAAAAAAATCCATAGTGGCATCGGGAATTTAGATGACCACATTCCAATTGTAGACAACATAATAAATAAATACCTTAGTCAAATTCACTTAATTGAAAATAAGACTAACGAACTTGAAATTAAATATAAAAAATATAGGAAATTATTTATATGCGAGGCAGATTTAGTAAACGAAAATTATTTGAATAACATTTTTAGGCGTTTTATTAAACCGGGAATAACAGCTATATTTTCAGAACTAGAAGATAATAAATATGTTATTCTTCAAAAGAAATTAATAGAATTGTTTAGTAATAATAAGAAAATTAAATTTGTTAAATGTACCAAGCTTGCTCAAGAAATTGATAGCGAAGAAGAAATATTAGAAATTATAAAACAAATTCACGAGAACAAAAACCATCGGGGTATATTAGAAAACTTTAGCGAAATAAAAGACAATTATTATATTCCTAAATTAAAGGATTTTATTTATAAATATATAAACAACTGCGATACTTGCAATTTAGCCAAGTATGACAGAAAACCTAACAAATACCAATTACAAATTTCCGAAAGTCCGTCTGAACCAAATGAAATAGTCCATGGTGACACCTTCTATTTGAAAAAAGAAGTATATCTTACCACCATAGATAAATTTACAAAACATCTTTCAGCAGTGAAACTTTCCGACAGAAACAGTATAACCATTATTCAAGGTTTAAAACTACGAAACTCCTTATTCGGTAAACCAAAAAAAATTGTTTTCGATAATGAATTCAATAGTTTGAATCTAAAAGATTTCTGCAGAAACGAAAACATTATAATTCATTTTACATCCCCGAGAAGCCATACCGGTAACAGTGACATAGAAAGAGCCCATGGCACTATTACCGAACACAAGAATTTTCAATATAACAGAACCTGATCTCGATACAGAAAGTAAAATTTTAAAGGCTGTAGAAAATTACAATAAAACAATTCATTCTACAACCCAAATAAAACCCGTTGATTTTATTAACGGCAAAATAACTAATTTTGAAAATATAAAAGTTAAAATTCAGGAAAAAAAAGAGAAAGTTATTAATAACCTAAATAAAAATAAAAAATATTTCCATCCACCTGAAAATGACGAAATTTTAATAAATAACCCTGCTATAGTAAGATATAAGGAACTACCTAAGTATAAGAAAATTAAAATTAAATTAAATAAAGATAATAATAAAATTACTGATAATAAAAATCATAACATTCATCCAGTTCGTATTAAAAGAAATTTTAAATTTTCAGAAAATAAACGCAAAAATAATAATTCTAGTCCTAATATCAACAATAATAATACCGTGTCAAGCAACAATTGACATCAAAACTTTGGATACCGAAGCTGGATATATAATAACACAACAAGATGACGTTGAATTAATAGAACAATATAATAAAATAATACACATAATTAATTTAAAAGAAATTGAAAACGTAATAAAAATAATAGAAAACCAAATAAATGAAACAAAACTAACCAATATAAATGATAACCTTTATAAAACTTTAAATAATAAAATTAATTTAATTAAACATAATTTTAAAACGTTAATTCCAATAAGACATAAAAGATCTCTAATTGACGTTGGTGGATCATTTCTAAGATGGATTTTTGGTACAATGGACCAGGAAGACAGAATAGAAATAGAGAACCACTTGAAAATCCTTGACGGAAATAAGGATAGCTTAATACAAAATTCTAATAATCAAATTCAAATAAACTCAATTCTGGAAGAAAATATTAAATCTTTGAAAAATAACGTAAATCAAAATCATGTAATAATAGACCAAATTTCAAACTATATTTCTAACGATCACAGAATTTTAGCTAACCACTTACAATATTTTCAAATACTTTCAAGTATTAATCTTCTATACGATGAAATTGAAAAAATTCAAGACAATATTATGTCTGCAAAATACCAATTAATGAGTAGATCAATGTTAACTCCTGAAGAAATTGACTACCATGAAATCGATATTCTTAAACTTCAAGAAATAAAAAGCGGATTAGCTATAAAAGATAACAGATTAATTTTTATATTACAAATTCCCAAAATGTTTCAAGAAAAAGCAGAGCAATTCAAAATTATTCCAATTCCTAATTCTAACTATGAAAAAATTTCAATAGAAATATCAGACGTTATATCCTTCCGTAATAAAACATACTATCACACTCAAGAAAAATATCTAAATAAACTAAAACTAGCTTCAGAATGCTTAACAAACTTACTAAATAAATCACACCAAGGTTGTTTAAAGATTCCTGATAAGAGTTCTAAAATTGTTGAAATAGACTCTGGGATCATTTTTATACATAATGCAAATAATATAAGGTTAAATAACTATTGTAATAATTCAGAAAATATTTTAAATAAAAATCTCTTAATATTATTTAAAAATTGTACAATTGAGATTAATAGTGTAAAATTTTCAAACAGACAAACTGAATTTAAGCAAAATTTTGTAATTCCAAACTATTTAAATTTACAAACTGTTAATTTTTCTCTAAGTTTGGAAACTTTAAACATTAAACAAATTAAAAATAACCATGAAATAAAAAATATATATTATAAAAATAATCAAGTTAGTATCATAAGTTATTGTAACATTGGCTTTATTGTAACCTTTCTTATCTTAATAATAATTGTAATTTTTTGTAAAAAAAGAAAAAATCACATAGCTTTTGGTAATAAAAACATACGTAAATATGTTGTCCAGGAGAACAACAAACTTAAGGAGGGGGAAGTTACATATTCAACCTCACTCAATGAACCTAACAATACATTTGTATTGCCATCAGGTTCAAGTTCAATACAACTAGCAAATATCAGATTACAAGCATAAAATAAAATTCATTTTTTAATAAACTTTTTATTAAAAACAATTTTCATATAATTATACCCGTGCATACATATATGAACATCGGGTATATTAAAATTACTCCTCCGTTTGTAACGCATCGAAATATAAGAGCTAGATATAGTGTCAAGGGTACGTATCGAATCAGCATCGAAAAGTGAATCGATCTAGCTATGTGTGTCCGTCCGTCCGTCCGTCCGTCAGCACGATAACTCAAAAACTATAAGAGCTAGAGTTCTGAAACTTTCACAAAGTCATTTTTAGACAATTTCTAGGTTCCCTATTGTTTTTGGTTAAAATCGGACCAAGGCTTCGGGGAGCTGCCATACAACTTTTTTGCACCAATATGAATTTCTTCAAAACTATTTATACTACGGGAATGAAAATTACACACGGTTAGTTTTATAATGATTCCGGCACTTATATGAAGTTTCAAAATGTTAGGGCCCCATTTTCGGGGGGCTGCCATACAACTTCCTTGCACCAATATGAATTTCTTCAAAACTAATTATACTACGCGGATAAAAATTACACACGGTTAGTTATATAATGAATCGAGCACTTATATGAAGTTTCAAAATGTTAGGGCCCCATTTTCGGGGGGCTGCCATACAACTTCTTTGCACCAATATGAATTTCTTCTCAAAACTAATTATACTACGAGGCTGAAAATTACACACGGTTAGTTATATAATGAACCGAGCACTTATATGAAGTTTCAAAATGTTAGGGCCCCATTTTCGGGGGGCTGCCATACAAAGTTTTCGATTCAATAACTTTGAATCTAATGAAGCTACAAGGTTAAAATTAAAATTGGGCAGATAAATAAATAGGGCAAGTTACTTGGCAAAGTTGGACATCACTCGGACCTTCGGAGGGTGGGCCAATTTTTTTTTTTATTTTTTTTTTTTTTTTTTAAGCTAAAGTTATGGGACAATGAATGAAAATTTTGTTTTTTTTTTTTGTGATTTTTTTTTTTTTGTTAATTTTTTTTTTTTTTTTTTAAGCTAAAGTTATGGAATTTTTTTTGTTTTGTGATTTTTTTTTTTTTTGTTAATTTTTTTTTTTTTTTTGTACGTCAAAACTATGGGGTAATGAGTTAAATGTATAAGGGAAGTAAATTACGGTTTATTTTATACACCATAGTGGGTATGCACGGGTATCTAAAAGTTGACAAGGGCAACTATAATCTTCCTCGTTTTAATATAATTTTAATGACATAGACAAAAAACCAAAAAGTACAGTTTCGTAAAGTTAAACTAATTTATATTTTAAAATAACACATTGTAAAAATGATGATCTTGCAACTTACCAATTGCAAATAATGTGATGTTTCCTTATATTCGTTGCAGTTAGAAAAAGCTTTTTTTTCGATCAACACGTATCGCAAATACCTTAAAATCAAAAATTAAAATGAATAAAAATTAAAATTATAAAAATTGTAAATCATATTAAAAATAAAATATTAGTTAATAAAATAAATAAAATTATAAATTATCTAAAAATTAAAGTTATTAAAAAATTAAAGTTATAAAATAAATAAAAATTGTGAACCACTTTAAAAATAAAAATTTAATTATAAAATAAGTAAAATTGTGAATTATAAAATAAAAAGTTTAATTAAATGAACTTATTAATAACTAATAAAATTTTGTGTTTTTTTTCTTTATTTAAATCCTAACAAGGTTTCAATAAAAAATACAATAAATAAAATTATATAATATGACATTTTGTATTATATTAAACTTGCATACATATATGAACATCGGGTATATTAAAATTACTCCTCCGTTTGTAACGCATCGAAATATACGAGCTAGATATAGTGCCAAGGGTACGTATCGAATTAGCATCGAAAAGTGAATCGATCTAGTTATGTGTGTCCGTCCGTCAGTCAGCACGATAACTCAAAAACTATAAGAGCTAGAGTTCTAAAACTTTCACAAAGTAATTTTTAGACAATTTATAGGTTCCCAATTGTTTTTGGTTAAAATCGTACAAAGGCTTCGGGTAGCTGCCATACAAATTTTTCGAAATTATATGAATATTTTCAAAATTAATAACGAAATAGAAACCAAATATAAAAACCAACAAAATGTAGTTAAAATATTAATCGAATCATGGTGTAGTGGTTAGGGCATGTTACTTGTAGTCAAAATGTCTCGGTTCGAATTCAGGCTAAGGAAAAATTATTTTTTTAAATTCATTTTTTGTTATCTATTTTCTTTCTAATAAAACACATGTATTTTTTTTATGTATGAAAAATTTTATATTATAGAAAATTTGACAGAAAACTCTCATTTATATTAAAAATTATTAATTTTTTTTAATATTTCTATAAAAAAATTCAAAACTGTTATTTAAAACAAACAATTGATACCATAGCAACTACAATTATTTAAAAAAAAAAATTAAGATAAATAAAAACTCGTTTTGTAGACAAATTATTAATTATTCTATGGTGTAGTGGTTAGGACATGGGACTAGTAGTCAAAACGTTTCGGTTCGATTCCTGGGTGGAGCAAAATTTTTTCTTTTTTTAAATTCATCTTAAAACTCTCATTTATAATTATTCATTTTTTTTTAATACATTTTTAAAAAAATTTAAAACAGTTATCCAAAACAAATAATTGATACCATAGCAACTATAATAATTTAAAAAAAAAATTGAGATGAACAAAAAGTCGATGGCTTAGTGGTTAGGACGTCGACCTTTTAATTGGAAAGTGTAGGTTCGAATCTCGTTCAGAGCATATTTTTTTTTTAGATTCATCTTTTTTTTTAATTAATTTTTTTTTTTTATTAATTTTTTTGTAATCTAATATATAAAGAAGAAAATTGTTTGTTTATTTGTTTGTTTGTTTGTTTGTTTGTTTGTTTGTCCAGGATTCACGTGAAAACCACTGGTCCGATTGACACTAAATTTTAGAGGAATAATTTTGGGAGCCCGGGAGGTGACATAGGCTATGTCGCATTTTTATAAGTCAACAGGTTGCGGCTCCAGAGCCGTTTTAAGCTTTTTCGTTTTTTTGATGTCGAGCCGAAACGGTTTGACCGATTAACTTGAAATTTTGCACGAATGTTCTTCTTATTAAACGGAATTAATGGTATAAAGTTGGTAGAAATAAATTAACCCCTTTCGGCCCGGCGGGCTTCCCAAAAATTTTGTGTTTCCGATTTGTGTCCAATTTTACAGGGTGGTTTTGCAGTCAAAAAGAGAGGCTGGCACAAATTTTTGTTGGGTTCGGTTAACCCGTTTGGGCACGAGGGCGCAATGAAGCTTTTTCAATGTTTTTGATGTCGAGCCGAAACAGTTTGACCGATTGACTTGAAATTTTGCACAAATCTTCCTCTTAGCAAACGGAATTAGTTGTATAAAGATGGTTCGAAAATATTAAGCCATTTCGGCCCGGCGGGCTTCCAAAAAATTATTTGTTTCCGATTTGTGTCCAATTTTACAGGGTGGTTTTGCAGTCGAAAAGAAAGGCTGGCACAAATTTTTGTTGGGTTCGGTTAACCCGTTCGGGCACGAGGGCGCAATGAAACTTTTTCAATGTTTTTGATGTCGAGCCGAAACAGTTTGACCGATTGACTTGAAATTTTGCACAAATCTTCCTCTTAGCAAACGGAATTAGTTTTATACAGTTGCTTGGAATATATTAACCCATTTCGGCCTGGCGGCCTTTCAATATTTTTTTTGGCCGTTTGGGCAAGAGAGCGCAATGAAGCTTTTTCAATGTTTTTGTTGTTGAGCTTAAACGAACACTTTTTTCAGCTAATCTTGAACACATTTTTCAGCTAATCTTTATTAGCAAAGCTCACAGGGTTAATTTGATTTTTATCATTTAACCCCTTTTGTCACAAGGGTTCATTAAATTTGATCTCCTTAAAGAGTTCAATCTTTAATATAAATTTGTTTTTCTGTTGAAAAGGTTTAATCAATATGTTAAAAAAAAAACAATTGTTCGACTAACACAGTTTAAAGTTAACGCAAACATTGCATTATTTCACAAGCTCACCAAAAAACATGATTGCGCTCTATTAACCCGTTTGGACCTAATGTATTTTTTTTAAGTTTTTGTTGGCCTGCTTAACGGTCGAAAACAATATTTTTAAAACTTTTAACTCATGTCTATTTGTAATTTTCTAAAAGGTTTTGAATGCAAATTTCTAATCTACTATATAAAGAAGAAAATTTGTTTGTTTATTTGTTTGTTTGTGTGTTTGTTTGTTTGTTTGTTTGTTTGTTTGTCCAGGATTCACGTGAAAACCACTGGTCCGATTAACACCAAATTTTAGAGGAATAATTTTGGGATTCCGGGGGTGACATAGGCTATGTCGCATTTTTATAAGTCAGCAGGTTGCGGCTCCAGAGCCGTTTTAAGCTTTTTCGTTTTTTAGATGTCGAGTCGAAACGGTTTGACCGATTCACTTGAAATTTTGCACGAATGTTCTTCTTATTATATGGAATTAATGGTATAAAACTGGTTGGAATAAATTAACCCCTTTCGGCCCGGCGGGCTTCCAAAAAATTTTGTGTTTCCGATTTGTGTCCAATTTTACAGGGTAGTTTTGCAGTCAAAAAGAGAGGCTGGCACAAATTTTTGTTGGGTTCGGTTAACCCGTTTGGGCACGAGGGCACAGTGAAGCTTTTTCAATGTTTTTGATGTCGAGCCGAAACAGTTTGACCGATTGACTTGAAGTTTTGCACGAATGTTCCTCTTAGCAACCGCAATTAGTTGCATAAATTTGGTTGGAATAATTTAACCCATTTCGGCCTGGCGGGCTTCCAAAAAATTTTGTGTTTCCGATTTGTGTCCAATTTTACAAGGTGGTTTCGCAGTCGAAAATAAAGTCTGGGACAAATTTTTGTTGAGTTCGGTTAACCCGTTTGGGCACGAGAGTGCAAAGAAGCTTTTTCAATGTTTTTGATGTCGAGTCAAAACTGTTTGACCGATTGACTTGAAATTTGGCACAAATGTTCCTCTTAGCAACCGCATTTAGTTGTATAAATTTGGTTGGAATAAATTAACCCATTTCGGCCTGGCGGACTTTCAAAAAATTTTGTGTTTTCGATTTGTGTCCAATTTTACAGGTTGGTTTTGTAGTCTAAAAGAGAGGCTGCAAAAAGGTTTAGTTAAGTTCGATTAACCCATTTTCCACGACGACGCTATGAAGTTTTCTATATATTTTATTTTCTTATACGATTCAAAGTATTTTATTGAAAATTTTGTACCAGCATTTTAATTAAAACCCACAGGGTTAATTTGGTTTTGACCTGTTTGTGCGTTTTGAACAAAGATTCAATGAAATTTTCAGTTTTCTTCAAATGAAATCTAAAAATCAAAAAATTCAATTTGTTATATATAATGCTTATACATAGTACATAGTATTTTAAAACAGTTTTTCCAAAAAATAAGCCGACATTTCTCTCATAAAATCATAAAAAAACGAGGAAGAGCGTATTACAACTTTCAGGACTAAACAAAATATAAGTTGAAAAGCGAATTTTTAAACCTTTTCTAAACCATCGACTATATTTTATTCAAGCGTTGGCAATTCAAGAAAATCCCCTTTTGACCTATAGTCATTTTAATTCAGTTAACATTGTTCACCGGAAACCTACCATCCTCAACTATATCGTCAAGGAGCACCAAATTGTCAAGAAGCAGCATGTATAGAAAAATTAGAGATAATCGTTCAAATTGTTTTGCAAACTGTTTTTTAAAGTTTTTGTTTCGCAATCGATTAAAAGAACTCGACAAACCTTTTTTTAAGTATTCCCCTAATTCAAAGAAGTTGTACCTACTTTCAAAAATTGGACGTAATTTAGTTACAAATTTTTTTTTGAACAATCGTCGGCAGGGGTTAACAACTTTAAAGTCCGTTAGTAAATTGAACTTCATTTTCAAAGAAGAACACATATACGAAATTTGAAGTTAATCTGTTAAATCATTTCTAATATATAGCAAAGCAACGAAAAAACCTATAAAAAGCTGTTGGGCCACGATGGGTTAACGGAACTCCACAAATATTTTTTTGTGGCATTTATAGGCAAAGTAGTATCTCAAATAAGTGGCTGAAACTTGCTTTTTTACCATTTTCAAGCTTCCGGGCAACGCCAGGTAAATCTGCTAGTTAAATATAAAAAAACAAATATTTTGAATTTTCTGTCAAACAGTTCAATTGCAATATATGAAATTCTTATTTATTTAATACACGCACGGGTATCTAAAAGTTGACAAGGGCAACTATAATCTTCCTCGTTTTATATTTTATTTAAATTATTTACTTCTCATCTGGTTGAATGTAATTAACTGTTTAGACCATTTATATTATCTGCTTGATATTATCAATTTTGCCATAGAGTAAATATAATATAGAGTAATCATGTAGAACAAAAATTTTGGTCAACTTTTGTTTTTCTAAATTACTAACACAGTCACACAAATTAATATAAAATATGTGTATAAACAAATGATTTTTATTTGCATTTTATTTTTTATTTCTTCCGTCAACATATTCCATAAAAACCTATACTACAGTGATTTTGATGTTGTTTGAATGAGATAGTATGCAAGTACAATACAAATATATATATGATACTCCAAATATTATATTATGTATGTACTATTTTTTCTTTTTTATATTTTTATGATTGTTTAATTTTTTTGTGTTGTTTAGTCTTAAAAAAAAATAAATATTTACTATTTATGCTTTGCAAGCATTTTAATATATGTAAGAACAATACAACAGAGAGATTTTTTTTAACAGACTATTTTTTTTTTTAATTTTACAAAGAGATAATGTGCTAAGTTCTGTACTTGGGTAAACCGTATAAAATTGAAAATGTATTTATAAACGTAATTAAAAAATACTCAAACAATTGCAGCTAAAAGGCATATAGAAAGTAAAAAAAATAAATTGTGGATGTCTGATGAAATTAAGGACACAATGAAAGTTAGAGACTCCTTTTATTATATTCAAAAAAATATCCAGAATGCACAAACACTTCACAACATTATACTACTTACAAAAACGAACTAAAAATTTTAGTTTCCGATGCAAAAAAAAAAATTTGGGTTTGAAGAATTATCTCGAAACCCACAAAACAGAAGGAATGGAATGTGTATAAAAAGTTAATGTTCAATTAAGTATCTTCCAAATCAGAAACTTTGATTTATGTACTCAACTGTGGCAATATAAACATTAATAATGATTTTGAAATAGCCGAAACAATGAACGACTACTTCGTTAATATGACAAATGAATTAAATGTCTCTGAAAATCCATAATTATTTAAGTCATTATCTACCATCCCTTCGTACTAACACCTACGAATATTGAAGAAGTTCATTCAGCAATAGAAAAATTAAAAGAAACGGCTGCAACTGGCTATTATTCAATTTCAGCAAAATTTATAAAAAAAATTTTGTTCACAATTAACCATTATTAGTTAAGTTTATTAACTCAACTTTTCAAACTTATTTCCTTCCTGAATCGCTTAAAACTTCAATAGTTACACGTACACCTATCTTTAAAAATGGTGATAAATCATATGCATCAAATTACCGAACAATTTCGGTGCTAAGCACATTTTCAAAAATTTTCGGAATAATTATAAAAACTCGCATAAATTTTTTCAGGGATAAAAATTTAAAATTTTAAATGTGGAACAATACGGATTTGAAAAACAATCGAACACAACATCAGCCTGCCTCGGCTTATCGCATTTCATTTCTAAAAATATTGATAGTTGGAAATTTGTTATATGTGTCTTTTTGGATCTACAAAAAGTGTTTGATTGTGTTGATCATGACATCTTATTATACAAATTGTCAAAACTAAACTTCAATGCAAATCAGTTGCTTCTTTTCAAATCTTACCTGATATATAGAAAACAAAGTGTTTGAAAAAAAAAATGTGTTAAGTAGTCCAAAAGAAATTAGTAA
Organism: Dolichopus griseipennis; assembly: GCA_963082915.1. Lineage (NCBI taxonomy): Eukaryota > Metazoa > Arthropoda > Insecta > Diptera > Dolichopodidae > Dolichopus > Dolichopus griseipennis. Next base: position 44,536,225 of record OY720444.1, on the reverse strand, counting down.
AGGGGTTCTACAGGGTTCTATTTTAGGGCCAGATTTATTCAAAATTTATATAAACGGTTTGACAGAATTAAAACTAAAGGGGATGATTCAGCTATACGCTGATGATACAATGATAAAATATGCTTCAATAAACGAGCATGATCTAAAAACATGCTTAAATTTGAACCAATAGGTCCTTAAATTCCTCCTTAAATTTGAACCAAATAGGTGTAGGGTATTTTTAAGTCGGTTGCACCGACTGACAGTTTCTTTACTTGTTATACCCGTGCATACATATATGACATCGGGTATATTAAAATTGCTCCTCCGTTTGTAACGCATCGATCTAGAGGAGCTAGATATAGTGTCAAGGGTACGTATCGGCTCAGAATCGAAAAATAAGTTGATCTAGCTATGTGTGTCTGTCCGTCCGTCCGTCCGTCCGTGTGTCACCACGATAACTCAAAAACTAAAGGAGCTACAGTTCTGAAATTTTCACAAAATATTTTTCAATCAATTTCTAGGTTCCCTATTTTTTTTGGTTAAGATCGTACCAAAACTTCGGGTAGCTCTCGAACAACTAACTTTTTTAACTCCAGTATTTTCATATAAAAATTTGAAATTTGTCTGCACATCTTGTATTAACATGAATTTATATGAATTTTGTTTTTGTTTGTTTTTTTATTTTTTATAGATAACGATTTCGAGTTACGATTTCATACGATTTAAATGATGCGTAAAATTTTTAAAAAAGTTTTAGATTTGGACTTTGTACTTTGAGATTTATGAATTAAAATATGATGATAATTTTTGATCATGATGATCTGATCATTATATGAGTATAATTATAATATGATGCTTATTTTGCTTGGGTTTAATATATTTGTGAATTAAAAATTAATTACAAGAGATAGAATTGAAAAATTAGAGCTAGAGTTTTGAAATTTACACAAAACATTTTTTGGACATTTTTTAGGTTCCCTATTCTTTTTGGTTAAAACCAGACCAAAGCTTCGGGGAGCTGCCACACAACTTATTTAAACCAATATGAATTTCCTCAAAAGTAATAATACCAGGAAGATGAAAATTACACACGGTTAGTTCCATAATGAATTAAGCACTTATATGAAATTTCAAACAGTTACGGCTTCATTTTCGGGGGGCTGCCATACAACTTCTTTGCACCAATATGAATTTCTTCAAAACTAATTATACTATGAGGATGAAAATTACACACTGTTAGTTATATATTGAATCGAGCACTTATATGAAGTTTCAAAATGTCACGGCCCCATTATCGGGGCGCTGCCATACAACTTATTTGCATCAATATGAATTTCTTCAAAACTAATTATACTACGAGGATAAAAATTACAAACCGTTAGTTATATAATGAATCAAGCACTTACATGAAGTTTCAAAATGTTACGGCCCCATTTTCAGGGTGCTGCCATACAAAGTTTTCAGTTCAATAACTGTGAATCTAATAAAGCTAGGAGGTTTAAATTAAAATTGGGCAGGTAAAGTAATAGGACAAGTTACTTGGCAAAGTTGGATATCACTCGGACCAACTTTTAGGGTGGGGAATTTTTTTTTTTTTTTTTTTTGTTTTTTTTAAGCAAAAATTATGGGATAATGAGTTAAATTTTTTTAAACTATTTTACTTTTTTATATTTTTTGTAATATATTATAGCATTACAGAAATAAATAACGGTTTATTTTACACATTATAATGGGTATGCACGGGTATCTAAAAGTTGACAAGGGCAACTATAATCTTCCTCGTTTTATTTAAATTTACTCACATTTGGTACGATTTATGTCTTACACAATAAAAATATATCATATAATTTAATGGTCATTTTATAAAACTTCAAATTTTGAATTAAAATTAATTTTTTTCAAATTTAAATTTTAAAGACCTTATTGATTCTACTTTTTTTAATTAATTTTCTCCAATAATAAGTAACAAAAATAATAAATAATAAAAATAACACAAAATTATTGTAATTTTAAACTTATCATCATTTTATTATTTTTAAAAAAATTAATTAATATAATTTGTATGTATTTCGAGCATAGCCCATCATCAGCCCTGCAATCGTGCAGTAATAAAATGATGATAAGTTTAAAATTAAAATAATTTTGTGTTATTTTTGTTACTTATTATTGGAGAAAATTAATTAAAAAAAGTAGAATCATGTAGTATAAATTATATAATACTTATCGCACAAGTATGAAGTATATCATAATGGATTGCCCATTTAACTTATAATGCTTTGGATAATTGTATTAACATACTTAAGTTCATTGACCGTCTTATCGCTTTGAGAAATATGAATCCAAAGAATGCGATAATAATTATGATATGCTTTAATACCAATACCAATTTATAATAATTATCGATAAGGAATGCAAACGATATTAATTACCAAATTTATATGAATGTACTGATATTGCACAATTTAATAATAAGAATAACTAAATGTCAATTAGTATTAGTAGCGTTAGTTTTAAGTTTATAAATAGCCAAATTAAGTTTAATAAAGTAGAGTTCTAAGTTGCAAACTAAACATGAAGGTGTTTTTATTTTATCGTATTGATTATATCCGAACGTATTTATTATATGGCGACCGTGACAGTCTATTCGTTCGTGGTGCGTGGTTTCAATCGTTTTCGGTGGTAACTCTAGTTTCCGAGTGATTAAAAAAAAAATATATATACAAAAAAAAAAAAATTTTTAAATCAAATAAAAAGACTAAATAAACTATATATATCAAATAAAGACTAAATAAACTATATATATAAGTGTTTAAAAACTATAAGTGACTAAGTGTAATTAAAATTATTTTAAAAAAAAAATAATAAAAAAAACAAAATTTCTTTAAAACTAAAATTATGTATAGTGGTTTAAAATATGTATAACTAAAAATTAAAACTAAAAAAATTAAAATTAAGCTAAATAAAAGAAATTACTTTTTAATTGTACTAAATAATAAAATATTAAAAAATTAAATATTAATAACCTAAGTAATAGTAAGTTAATAAATAAAAATGACTAAATCAAAATAATACAATACTAATAAAAAAACTCCCAGTCTTCACAGATGAAGGATTTTTTAAGTTAGCTGAAAAACGAGATATATTACAGTACGTTATGGAAACCCAGTGTGATGTACTATGCTATTTATGGGAGGAAATTCCAAAAGAGGAATTCGTATTATTGTCAAATAAAGAAGGATATATGTTAAAAGTTACATTTAACAAAAATAAAATTTTGACAATAAAAAATTAATATAAAACTAAAAATAAAACTAATAAATAATAAAAATTTAAAATAATTAAAAATAAACTAAATGTGTGTTAAAACAAATATAAACTAATTATGCTAGAATTGAAAAAAAAACTAGTTAAACCATATATAAAATCATAACAAAAATATCAAAAAAAAAGAAAAACAACAAAAACAAGAAAATTTATTTTTCTCTTTCAAAGACTAAAGGAAAGAAACAGTGATAAAATAATATCTCTTTCATAAAAAAAAAAAAAATAAGAAAAAAACAGTGCTAAAATGGGTGGTAAAACCTCATCCATTGAAAATAGCGGTGAAATAACAAACACCGTTATAGTAGAAACACTTCAAGAGAACCACGAGGACATCAAAGTACTAATCCTGATAATCGCAGTAATTAAAATATTAGAAATCATCATGGTAATATACAACAGCATAAGGAAGAATATAAAACGCAAATATCACACACGAGCACCACAAATTGAATGAAAACAAAAAGATAAGTGAAAATATTATTTATTATATATGTAACATATTTATTATTATAAATTACAAATTTCTTTTTATATTTTTTTTTAAATGTAAAACAAAATGTTTTGATATAAATTTAAAGATAGACAATAAAAATATAGGTTAAGCATTAAAAATACTAATTGTTATAATTAATTGAACATTTACTAAAATTTTAACTTTGAATTATAAATTTCTTTTTTTTTTTGTGTTCTCTTTAATTGAATATTAAAATAGGATATATATAAAATTTTGAAAATATGTTCATTTTTATTTAAAAGGAAAAAAAAAAAAATTTTTTTTTACTAAATGCACTTCGTTAAAATTAAAATTAAAATTGCAATCATTTATTAAATTAATTATAAATATTATATTATAAAATAATATACAAATAGTATATTAACAAATTATAAATTTTTTATTACTATGAATAAATTAAAATACTTATAAATTAAAAGAAAATTTTTTTATGGTTTAAAAGGAACTCAAATTTTTTTTTATGAGCATTTGACTATCTAAAAATATCCTTGTCCCACTTTCTATCAAAATCTATGTGTAAAGAACTTATAAGAGCTAAGAAGGACTTTTTGAAGGCCACACAGACAATACTAAAACAGAACAGGTCAAAGAACCCACAAATACTAAATAAAAACAAAATCAGAATCACGAAAAGTTACAATAATTTAATCAAAACATTACAAATAGTGTGGATTAAAACTGACAACAAAAGAAACCTAATAGAACATTTTCATTTCGCAAGAGATAGACTAAGAATGGTGTACAAAATATTGAATTTTGAATACACAATACCAAATAATGTATTTCATTTAGTGAAGTTAGGAAAATCTGACACTGATGCCAATACCGATTCTGACAGTGTGAAGTCAACAAAAGAAACAATGGCTCTCTCATCAGTGGAGTTTCTAAAATTAGCGTCGTGCACCATAAGTAAAAATTATAATGGTGACCCGCTTAGTTTGCAATCATTTATAGATTCCATAAAATTGACAGAAGAATTAGCAACAACAACACCTTTGAAAGTACTTTTAAAATCTATTATATTGTCAAAATTAGAAGGCAAAGCTCGAGAATTAATTACTGACGAAGAAAACTCAGAAAAAATAATAGAAACTTTGAAATTAAAAATTAAAATAGATAATTCAAAAATCAGAGAGGGTAGGATGCAAGCTTTAAAAGCCGATAGAGTTGCAATACAAGATTTTGCAAAACAGGCTGAAGATTTAGCTGAAATGTTTAGAAGATCTTTAGTAATGGAAGGGATTAGTAACACTAAGGCAGTTGAATTATCAGTTGAAAAAACAGTTGATATGTGTAGAGCATCAGCAAGGTCTGATTTAGTAAAATCAGTATTAGCATCTTCAAAATTTGAAGATCCTAAAGAAGTAGTTGCTAAATTTGTTGTAGAAACTAATACGGAAAATAAAGAAAAACAGGTCTTATCGTTTAATTCAAGACCGTCAAACCGTAATTTTAGGAATAAAAATTTTAATAATAATTTTAATAATAGACCTAATAATAATTATAATAATTTTAATAAAAATAAATATAGAAATAACAACAACTTTAATAAAAATAGAAATAACAATTCTCGTATAATAGATTTAATAACAATTATAATAATAACCAACAAAAAAGAAATTATAACAATAAAAGCAATAATAGAAATTATGGTAATGTTAGGTATACGGAAAACATTACAGCCCCTCAATGGCATGGGCAGAGGGGGGCAGAAATACAAATATTAGAAGAGTAGATGACTCAATTAAAAATATCTATACGTTAAATCTTAATTTTTCAAACTACATTTCAATATTCACTAAATTAAATAAAGCAAAACTAAATTTTCTAATAGATACTCAGGCAGACATTTCGTTAATAAAAATCTCATCTATTAACAACAATTTTAATCTAAATAAAAATAATACAATAAAAATAAAAGGAATAACTCATTCATATATCAAATCTTTGGGTACTGTATATACAAAAGTTTATGTACAAAATTTCGAACTATCGTGCGAACTACACGTTGTACCAGACAATTTCGATATACCGGCAGATGGAATACTCGGTAAAGACTTTATAAAATTTTATAAATGCAATATTGACTATGAAAATATGTCAGTGTCAATAAAAACAAATTGTAATATATTACAAATTCCAATTTTGAGCGGCCCTAATACACAAACAATAGTATTACCAGCACGTTCAGAAATTTTAAGAAAATTCCATTTACCTTCAGAGGAAGAATGTCTAATTTCAGACGGATCAGAAAATTTCAGAAGGAGTATTCATACCTAGAACAATAGTGGCCTCTAAAACCCCTTTTGTTCGAGTTATGAATACAAATTCAGAAAATAAAATAATATCATCTGATACCAAATTAAAAACTTTACCGTTGTCTGATTTTGAAATAATAAATTTAAAACAAAATTTCAATAAAAATAATATGAGAATAAAAGAATTAAATGACATAATTGCAAAAAATTCAAATAAAGTATACTTACCCAAATTGCTTAAGCTATGTGATGAATATTCCAATATTTTTCAATTAGAAACAGACCCTATGTCTAAACAATATAAGGATTATGGATAACAAAATTTAAGGATTATGGATGATAATCCAGTATACATTAAAAACTACAGGCAAGCTCATACGCAAACGGAAGAAATAAATAAACAAGTTAATAAGTTACTCAAAAATAAGTTGATTGAATTGATAAATCAATAAGGTCTTTAAAATTTAAATTTGAATTAAGATCGATTCTACAAGGATTAATTTTATATTAATTAAAAATAATTTTTTTTTTTTAACTGAAATAAAGTCAACAAATTGCTATGATTGTTTAAATGTTTTAAAATACAAATTAAGAAGTTCTAAATTTTGACGTTAAAATTACAAATGAATTCGGTGATATGCTTTCGTTGTGTAAGACTAATAACAGGCTGTCAATATTTTGTGTTAAATAAAAGTACAATTTTATTTAAGACTAAAATCGTACCAAATGTGAGTAAGTTTAAATAACATTGTACTTCTGTGTAATGCAGAAAAACATATTAACATCTAGCGCTACATGAAAAGTGCAACGCACGATAAAATTTTCTACTGAACGAATTGTATTGTGATTTAAGTGGTTACATTTTAATGTAAAAAGTGTTTGTTTACAAGATTTTTCTGATAATTTTGGAAATTCAAGCATTTCTTATAAAATTAAAAATATAAATTGATTAAAAAATAAAAAATATAAGATTATAAATAACACACGCATTTGATTAATTTTAAAAATTTGAATTTTAATAATATTTTAAATATGAGAAAAATAATGGCAGAAATAGAATTATAGAAATGATTTTGAATACCATAGAAATTTTATAAGGCTAAGAATTTTACCATAAAACATATTTAGTATAATATTTTATAAATTAAAAACCATAGGTGATATATAATTAAGACATCGTTTACAATACTTAAGCTATATTCAAAGGTACTTGCTACATTTATGTAAAATTTATTGTTATATTTAAGTGAACTATATGAAAAGTTCTAAATTTGTAATTATATTTTAGAAATACATTTATTGCATATTTTGCGTTTATAAGCATTTCTAATAGGTACACAAACTATCAATTTAAAATAATTGCAATTTTGAAAAATTTTAATTATTAAATATATATTATGCTTGGATTATCTTTTTATCAGAAAATTTAATAATTCAAATTTTTTCACTTTAGTAATTGAATTTAAATAAATATATTTTCATTTATTTCAAGTTTTTTTGTTATACCCGTATGACTATATAGTCAAAGGGTATAATAAATTTCCCATTACGTTTGGGACGCAGAGAAGGAGGGGGGATAGATATAGACTCAAGTGTATGGATCGAATCAGAATCGAAAAATAAATCGACTTAGCTATGTATGTCCGTCCGTCCTTCCGCACGATAACTCAAAAACTAAAAGAGCTAGGATCTTCAAATTTTCGGAAATTGCTTTTTTTTGCAATAGCCGTCATCGCTATTTAAATTCAGCCATTTTGGTCCCTGGGTTCGGGTAGCTGCCATACAATTCTTTTTTTATATGAGTATTACTCTGTACCTATTACAGCTGCGTGTCTGTAATATATAGTCAAAGGGTATAATAAATTTGCCATTACGTTTGTGACGCAGAAAAGGAGGGGGGGGGGGGGGGGGGGGGTTAGATATAGACTCAAGTGTATGGATCGGATCAGAATCGAAAAATAAATCGATTTAGCTATAGACTCAAGTGTATGGATCGGATCAGAATCAAAAAATAAATTGATTTAATTATGTATGTCCGTCCGTCCGTCTGTCCGTCCGCACGATAACTCAAAAACTAAAGGAGCAAATTCGTTTTTTTGCAATAGCCGTCATCGCTATTTAAATTCAGCCATTTTGGTCCCTGGGTTCGGGTAGCTGCCATACAATTCTTTTTTTATATGAGTATTACTCTGTACCTATTACAGCTCCGTGTCTGCAATTTTGCCAAAAAAAAGTTAAGTTTTATGGCCAAAGTTTTTGCAAAATTTGGTTGGTCTACTGCAGTTGGTTCGAGTAGCTGGCATACAACTTCTTATTTTATATGAGAATTACTCTTCACCTAATGAAGCTGGGTGTCTGAAATTTTGCCAAAAATAGTTTAGTGTAATGGCTAAAGTTACGGCAAAATTTGGTTGGTGTATTACTGAAGGTTCGAGAAGCTGCCATACAACCCCTTCTTTGATATGAGCATTACACTTCACTTAATAAAGCTGGATGTTTGAAATTTTGCCAAAAGTAATTAACCAGATGATATAATGTATATGTTACGGTCATACGGGTATCCCAGAGTTGACACAGTCTACTCTACTACACTCTTCCTCGTTTTTTAATATATTTAAATAAATAAATTAGTAAGAATTTGTAAATAAATTAGAAAAGTAATTAGAAAATGTTTTTAGTATTATAAAGTTAATTTGGTTAGCTACGTCTTACGATCAAACTAATAACAGCTTTTATGGTTTTAAAATTACTTATGGACTTCCCATTAAACTTGAACCAAATAGGTGTAGGGTATTTCTAAGTCGGTTGCACCGACTGACTGTTTCTTTACTTGTTTTTTAAATACGTTAACCAATCAAACTACTAATACACAAATATGTTAGCAAGACTTAGCTATTTCACATAACAATTCATTTTCACACAATGTAATTTCTTGTAGCGCTAATTGTTAAAATTTTTTTCTATATAAGACAAAAGTACAATTTTATTTAAATTAACTCACATTTGGTTCGATTTTAGTCTTATACAACGAAATCATATCATAGAATTGATTTGTAATTTTATAAAACGTCAAAATTTGGAACTGATCTATTTGTATTTCAAAACTTTCAAACAATCAAAACAATTGTTGACTCTATTTGAGTTAAAAATAGAAAAAAAATCATTTTTAATTCGAAACTGTCAAGTTTATGTATATAGAGTAGTTCCAAAATTTGACGTTTTCTAAAATTACTAATAAATTATATGATGATATGTTTTTATTGTGTAAGACTAAAATCGTACTAAATGTGAGCAAATTTCAATAAAATTGTACTTTTGTCTTATATAGAAAAAAATTTTAACATCTAGCGCTGCAAGAAATTACGCTGTATGAAAATGAATTGTTATGTGAAATAGCTAAGTCTTGCTAACATATTTGTGTATTAGTAGTTTGATTGGTTAACGTATTTAAAAAATAAAGCACTGCAATTAAGATATTTTTTTTTTTTTATTCCTTTTCCACACCTTTAAGGAGTATAGGGCATTCACCAAGTTTTATTTTAAACTAGGCTTCAGTTTCTTTAATCATAATATTAACTAACTTTGTGTGCCATCTATAATCTTACACAAGAATTATTTATATATTTTTATTAAATCTTATTTTATATTACGATATAATTATACAATTTTACGATATTTTTTTTATTAGATATGATCTGACCAGGGTTTGAACCCGAGACCTTCCACATGAAAGACGGCGCCTTTACCAATACGCCATTGATCAGATATTTTACTTTATTAAAAATATTAAAAAAATTAATATATGTATATCAAATTCAAGATATTTCAATTTATGAATCATCATTTTGTAATATTTGCAAAACTATCTTCGATTCCAAAACTTTTTAAATTAATTTTTTTTTATTCTATTTATGATCACTGCGCCACCTTCTTATCGCCTTATCAACATTCGTTAGTTTTACAAGATGATTTAAACCGTTTTCATAACTTGTGTATTAATAACTAGCTAACCCGGTGCGCGTTGCTGCGCCTCTCAAAGGAGGTTTAATTGAAGTTGATGTTACTGCAAAAAGTTAACACAAAAATTACACACGGTTTACACATGTAAATTTTAAAATGTATGAAAGCAATCTTTTTAAAACGATTTTTCTAGGATTATTCTAGTAATTTTTGAAATTTTCTGTAATTCAAAGCAGTACAAACTACTTTCCAAAATTTGACGTAATTTACTTCCAAAAAAATTTTTTTGACTAATCGTAGGACCGACTGTTAACAGACTCAACTCTATTTTCAAGTTGCTTCTCACATATAAAATTTGAGGTCAACCGGTCAAATCGTTTCTAATTTAGAGTTAAGTATTGAAAAAACCTATAAAAAGCTGTTGGGCCCCAATGGGTTAATGCAAGTCAATAAAAATTTTATGTGGGCATTCTTTTTAGCCAAAGCAGAATTTCATAAAATCGGACAAAATTTGGAACCAAAATTTTTTTTGACCACCCGTCGGCCCGACATGGGTTAACAAATTCCAAAACTGTTAATAGTGTCTACTCAATTCTCAAAGAGCATCACGTATACAAAATTTGAAGTCAATCGGTCAAACCGTTTTCATTTTAGAACAAAGAAGTTTAAATACTTGCACCACAGCCCCAACTTAGCGGTCCGTTAGAGCAAAATTTTTGGGCCACGATTTCTTTGCGTACCCAAAAACCCCTATATACAAATTTTCATGAAAATCGGCTGGGCAGTTTAGGAGTCTATTCGCTACATACAAACAAACAAACAAACAAACAAATAAACAAACTTTCGCTTTTATATATATAGATAGATAACCTTCTCTTAACATAACTAAGTGTGTTTTTAATTCTTTTACGTGTCGTTGAAATCCAGTATCACATACTTATTTTTTAATAACCAAACTTTTCTATCTGTTGCTTCAATTAAAGATTAGGGATTATTTTTTGATAGTAAACTCTCAGCTCATCCTTATTATAGTTGTATATTAAATAAAGCAAATTTTATGCTGGGTTTTATCATACCAGTTAGGTATGGAATCCATTTTATAGAGTCTGTGTTAAAAAGATTGAATCCGTCCAAAAAAAATATTTTAGATTTGCTCTTTGTCATCTGCCTTGGAAAGATCCGTTAAATCTTCCTCCGTACGAGCATCGGCTAAATTTATGAAATCTTAACACTCTCGAAAAATGTCGAGAAGTTGCCGATACAATATTTTTAACAGAATTAACAAAGGAAATATTGTTTCTACGGAATTGATTAATAGGGTAGTATTTTGTCCAGTTTCTAGATTAAGAATACATAACATATTTTATCCCCAGTTTCAAAGTACCAATTATGGTAAATACGAATCTCTTAACAGAATGACGGCTTTATGTAATAAATATAAAAACATTCTTAACCTTCAACTAACCAAATTTACTTCAAAGAAAAATTTATATTTGTTTATTTTAAAATATATTTGTTTGTTTATGTGAAATTTTAGGGAAAGATACTTGCATAATTTGTTATTGATTTTTGTTTATTTTTCATATTAAATTTATACTTAAATTTGTTAAACCGTTAATTATTACTATAATGAATATTGTTAATTTTAATTGATTTTTCCTTTTCTTTTTATGATTTTTAGCACATTTTCAAAAACAATTGGAAAAATGTGCACCTCAAAGTCAGAAATAGCTTTATATTTAATTTGTTATAACAACAGTTCTGTGAAAACGGTAAAAGACAGCTGATTTTATAAGCTTTTAAAATTTTTAAAAGGCAAATGTATACGGTTGCCATTATGTACTAAAATTTATCATTATGCAAAACTCAATTTGGCCCTACATATCTTTTTCACGCTTCAAGCTAAAGTTTTGAAATTTTGGGTGAGGTGAGAAATTAGTAGGAATCGGTTAACAAAAATTTTTTCCCGCTCCCTGTTAAGGAGTTATAAGGGCTCGAAAATTTAAATTTTGCTAAATTTGAACACCTGTAAAACCTCTTCAAATTTTTTTTTAGGAATATACAAAATTCAAAGCTCTTTAATTATATTTTAACATGTTTCAAAGGTTTTTCTTAATTTTGAAGGGTGACCAAGCTAAAGTCCCGCAAATTTCCAAAAAGCCTTATATTTAAATTAGTATTACAAGAGTTCCATAGGGTATACTTTCAATCTAAAAAACGGTAAAAGACAGTTGCTTTTATAGGCTCTACAAATGTATATCGCATATATGTATAGAGCAGCCATACGGGACCAAAATTAACCGTTATGTGAAACTCAATTTTCGCTAGTTTTTCGGTACCACATATCTTCTGAGTGATTTGAGCTAGAGACTTGAAATTTTGGGAGAAGTTATATTCTTGGAAATTATAATAGGAGTCGGTTAAAAAAATTTTTTTGTCACGCCCACCGTTTAGGAGCTATAAGGGCTTTAAAATTGAAATTTTGCTAAATTTAAACACCTGTAACTTGAATAATATGTTCAATTTAGTTTTTATTTTTTTTTTTTGCCCGCACCTCTACGTGCTAACTGTTCACTGTGATAGGCTAAACAGCCTGACTATATATGTGCATTGTAATAAATTTATCCTATTTAAGTTGTAATAAGATAGATCCTTAATTTTGGTGATACTTTATTATGTCTATCCTGGTAGTTTTGCGGTACTTGTCTTAACCAAAGTGCTGAGGGCCATAAGCCCTATGTCACACTGTGATGGTTATTTCTCTATGGGCGGAACCCAATTTAGAGATTCTGTCTTGGTCAAATTAAAAGCCTTTTTTTTGTTTTCTTAGTTCAGCTATCTAAGAGCTTAAACTTTTAATTGTTGTTTTAAATTTAAATGTTTAGAATCAGCATTTTTGCTAAAGAATTAATGTGATTAATGTGTTCGTATATACTTACGGTATATATGAAATTAGATATCTTTATTAAATTGTTATAAAAGTATATTAGCGTACTTTATAATTAGGTATTGTGTTCGTGGGAAAGAATGTAAAAATACGTTGAAGTTAACTAGGTATTGTATTAGTATAAATTAAATGTATGTGTACGGTGAAGTTATATAGGTATTGTAATAATTGTAGTGTTAGAATTATTGAATGCACTACAGCATGTCAGAACAGGGGAGATATATTCATATATTAGAACTGATCAAATGAATTTCACATACAATTTAAACATGAGATAGTACTACGCCTTATAACATGTAGAAATGTCTTAGATTTTCAATAAATGCAGTTCTATTTTTGTTTATATTGTAATATTTTGTATTAGATTTTTTATGGTATTCTATATCAGTGAGTTATATTATTTAATTGAATTATTTGTTTACATTTTGTATTTGTTTATATTGTTATATTTATGTATTTTTTATTAAAGATATATAATTATTAATTATTAATTAAGCCATTAATTTGAACCCAAAGGCGAATGGTAGCTGAGTCAAGTTGAAAACCAGATAAAAGTTTTTTCACTTTCACTGGGATTCGAACCCGGGGCCTTTCGCATGAAAGGTTGGCACTCTAACCACTGTGCCACCCAGCCGATAAATATGCAAAGTTTAAAGGTCCAACATTGTATTTCAACAATGTACTTCAACTTGTAAAAGGCTTTTCTTAAATGTAAAAGCCGTTCTTTAAATTGAAGAAAGTGTATCTCAGACCTCAGTTTAAACCATTTTTGCTTAGATAGTAAAATTCTAAGTAAAATTCCAAATTTTGGTGGAATTCACAATTCAATTCCTAGAACCTAAGCAAAAATTAAAGCGCTATTAGGACCCACAAATAAAAAATTTATATGTAAGCAGTAACTTAGTCACCAGTTTGTATGTTTCCTAAATTAGAAGTTAACATTGAAGCTCCAACATTATATTTCGATAAAATGCTCAGTATAAAACCCTATACAATTTTGGAAATGCACTTTTTTAAAAACCCTTGGTTTTTTTCATCACTTGTTCAATATAAATTTAGCATTTTTTAGTATTGTAATATTTAATTTTTTATTACACTTTGTTATTTTTAAGTAAAAATTTGTAACGTGTTTGAGTTAACCATGAGTCAAATAAATAAATAAAACAAAAGCTTCTAGAAACCGAACCCAAAGTCCTATCTCAACCGTATAAAACTATCGCTGTACTTTCAACCTATGGTACAAATTTCATCAAAATCAGCGTCTTTAGTTGTTGAATTATTGCGATTTTTGATATACGTTCGTTAGCTCTTGAACCAATCAAAACTTCCAGAATCTGATTCATTGGGCCAATCTCGCACGTATGTCAAATAGTAACTTTCAGTTAAAATTTATTCTATCATCAAAATAGCTCCATTAGGTTTTCAAGTTATCGTGGCTTGGAACAGTCGGAGTGGCGGAAGGACATCGCTAAATCGACTCAGGAGCTGACGCTAATAAAACACATATATACTTTTCCATATCTAACTTGCTTCCTTTCGGTGGTTAAATACACCATACCAAAGTTAATATATCCTTTTACCTATTTCATAGGTGTAGGCTATAATAAAAAATAAAACCATTGCGTATACATAAATTATAATTTATAAAGTATTTAATTTTAAATATAAAGTATAAAGTTTAAATAATAAAATTTAAATATAAAAAGTATTTAGTTTTACGCAATATAAACTGTAACACAAAGCTGGGATCATTTTCAGAGATATTATAAAGTAAAAACGGAGTAATATTTATGTTTCATAGTAACTTTTGAAAAGGCCCTGTAGCATCAACAACTTATCACTAATCAAATAATCATTTATTTGATATATTTTTCTTGTACAAAAACATATTTGAAAAAAAACCATGAAGTTTGATTATTAAATCAGTCACTTACCAAAATTTAACTGTAGGTGTAAAGATAATATTGTAAACATGTAATAAACTTAAAAAAAAATAACATTAAATTATATTAACTCAAAATTTTGAAATATTTGAAATATTGCTGACATTTCACATGCACGTTTTATACAATATGTTAATCACTTCTTATACGTATTATACAATTTCACATTAATGAGTTCTTTTACTTTAAGCACCTTGTGAGTTAGATTAAAAAAACAATCTTATTCTTTTATGGTTATGATGATTGAATAGTAATTTTATTCAATTTTAATTTTAATATCTTTTCAGTTCAAAATTTATTTTATTTATATAATAAAATATATGGAATCGCACTAGTTTGTTTAAATTCTACTTCTTTTTATTTGAAAACTTTATATTATATATTTCAATTGAACAGTTTTTAAAAGATGAAACACAATTTTTATTTAATAAATTTCAACATTATAAGTTTTATTAAATAAATTTTGAATACAATTTGACACTGGTTTTAATTTCATTATATATCTTTCTTCAGAATAAAAGTAAACATTATTTTTATATGAAATAAAATCAAAGTATCAATACTAAATTCTTCCATATTCGAGTTTGAACTGGTAAAATTTTTAATTTGAATTAAATCTGTTACGCAATTTGTGACTGAAATTTCCAGAACGAATATTAGATTAGTGTCATATATTACTAGTGACATTTTTATTTCTTGAATTTTAAATGAATCTATTTCGAATAAGTCTATATCTTCCGGTGTAAGAATAAACATACTAATAGTTTTGAAAAAATTATTTTAAGAAAAAATTATATTTTCTTGGATTATTTCTAGTTCTTCGTTCAGGAGATGTATCTTTGTTAAGATTCGGAAAAATTGAAATTGTTTGATTATTATTTTCTTATCTACAGAAACGTCAAAGTTTATTAATCATAAAGTTGTTTTTGTTATTAGTTTTTGAATTAGTTTTAAATTATTTTCGATATTAGCCTTTACATTAATTTATTTATTAGTGTTTGTTATTAAATTATGGTTATTTTCATCAATTGATTTTAAATGGTCTTCCAATTCTATTTCGATCTTCTTCTTCCATGGATCCAAATATTCATTTCAGAATAGAACCACCAAGTTTGATTAGAGCTCTCTTATATCAAAATGTAGTTAAATTTTTTAATGTATGTTTAATATTATTAATTTTATTATTCAAGATTATCATTTCAATTTCACCATCTAGTAGGTTCAATGATATGTTGATATTATTTTCTATAAGATTTATGGCCGTATGTATTTCTGCAAGATTTATTTACAGTGTTTATGAACAGTTTTATGGTTGTTTTCTATAACATGAATGTTTCCCTTAAATCTAGCTTCAGTTTCTAACTTTTAAATGTTAATTAAGACTTGACAATAGTTTATTTGAATTAGCATTAGTCAAATTATTACCCGTAAATTTTTTAAAGTTTCGTTTAATTCTAAATGCATGGCTACTTTTTTTTTGTTATCGGTTAGTTTATTATTGAATTTATTACAATTAATTTATTTATATTTTAGTATTTCTTTATGACGAACTTCGGCGGAGTTTTCTATAAGTATTTTATCGGTATTTGGTATTTCGAAGTTTATTCTGAACTATAATTACACTATTTCTGTCGTTTAATTTGGATACTGTTAAATGTTTGCTGAATTTATCAATAGTTGTTAAAAATATTTGTTTTTGCAAATAAAAGACATCAGCTTGAACGATTTCTTTCAACTCAGAAGAAGTTTCAGATAATTTATACTTGAATTTGTTTGGATGGCTATCATATCTAGCTAAATTGCTGATAAATTCGTAGCGACCTTGAGGCGTTGAAAAAAGCCATTTAGCTTGATCTTTTTCGTCGACTATGGTGTGGTGAAAGCCCTTTGCAAGATCCAAAATTGTAAAATATTGAAATCGACCAAATTTGCGAAACGATGGATCTATATTTGGAATGAGAAATTTATCGTCCACAGTAATCTCATTGAGTTTTCTGTAGTCGACAACAATTCTCCATTTTTGCTTGCCTGATTGATCCCTTTTCTTTAAAAAATCCAAATAGGTGAATTATAAGGCGAATTGCTATGCATATCTAAAGTTAGCATTTCCCTTCTTCGTCGATTTGGGTAAATCGGTATATTTTAAAATAATGTCGGTTGACTATTTTTTACAATTACATATTTAATGTTTAGTTACTTATATATTTATTAATTTATCGCCCTCTTGATAAAATAAATCCCTATTTTTCGAAACGATTTCATTACTTTTTTCCTCCCTTCTTCATTGGGATGGTCGGTTTTAATGTAATTAATAATTTTATTATTTTTTAAATCTATAGAATTAAACTCATGAACCTAATCATTTGCACATGAGTCTTTTAGTAGCTTTGTTTATAATTTTCCAAAACATATCAGCATATTGATTGAATTCGGTTGGAGCTATTTCATACAAAATTTCATCTGTTACTATTTCATACAAAATTTTTATTTTTGCCAAAAAATTAATATTTAATTTTTTTTCTTTTAATATGTGGAAATAATGTTAAATCCATTATAGAAACAGTAGATCCCGAATCTATTATTCAATTGACTTTTGTATTACCGATAGTAAATTCTACTATTGGTAATGAATTTTCCGAAGCAATAAATGAAAATTTTCCTCAACATTAGGAGAACCTACTTCCATTTCGTCAGCGCTTTGGTTGTTTCTGTAATTATTATAGAAATTTCCACCAGATTTATTACTATATTGTTGCCTATAATTATTTTTAAAATTGTTATTATTATTATATTGTTGTCTATTATTGTTCAAATTATTATTATTGTTATTATATAATTAATTGTCCCTGTATATTTTGTAACGTTACCCTTGTTGCTAATAGTTTCCTAATTGAGGTTGCTGCTTGGCCTACAATTTTGGTAGTTAAAATTCTGCTATAAAAGATTACCTCAATTTTATTCTTTAGCTGGCTCAATAACGATTTAGCCTCTTGCAAGAAGTAACTAAGCTCGTTCGAGTTGGCTCCGGAAAATGGTTCAATATATCGCTTCTGTTGTGATATCCCGTAATGTCACAACCATTTTTATTAATTTTTATATTTTTTTGAATGATAAAGTAATGTGAAATATTTGTTGATATTTTTGTTAATATAATATTTTCTATTATTAAATTTTGTGATAAAAAGCTAATCAAAGCATAAATGGTTTTAATTTACATTAAAAACCATCAAATTAAGTAAATCTTTAAACCTATATATATATATATATGACACAGATAAGAAGAAGTACTTAAAATATCTTATCATAAAAATTGAGAATTAACCAATCCAATTCCGATAGCAGTATTTCAATCTGAAATTAATCTTTTCCATAACTGCATCCTAGATCAAGTCATATTTCAAGAAAAACTAAATAGTATTCCTATCAATCTAGAAAATTAAATCTAACCAGAATTTTTCAAATTAAAAGAATTAAAATATTTAAAATGGAATTATGAATAGCATTAAAAAATAAATTAATTAAGAGAATAAATTTAAAAATTATTTAAAATTGAAATAATTAATCAAGGAATCTTAATCTAAATCACTTAATCATTCAACGATAAATATAGTACACCCAAAATAATATTGAGACAATGCATGTGTGTAAAATGTTATTGAATTGGATAAAAAGTTTTAAATATGTAATTTTGTAATTGCATTTTATGAATACATTTATTTAAAATTTTTTTATTTCTTCATTTTTTTAAATAGATCAATTAGTAAGAATTTTTAATATTTTTAAATAGATTAAATAATTAGAAAATTTTTTTAGTATTATAAAGTGAGTTTGGTTAACTATGTCTTACCATCACGCTAATAAAAGCTTTTATGGTTTTAAAATGACTTTCTGATTAAATTTGAACCAAATAGGTGTAGGGTATTTCTAAGTTGGTTGCACCGGCTGACTGTTTTTCTACTTGTTTTTTTTTTATTTTAATATTTTTGTTGATAATTTTTATTAAAAAAAATTTTTGTATTATTTATAATCACTATTTAATATAAAAAATATCGACAAGATTCCTTCTTATAAAGGAACGATAAAGTTATTTTTAATTTTATTTTAACACAAGAAAGTTGTTTTATATTTGTTTATCGAAATATAAAGTATTATTTTGTGTTATTTTATTTTTCACACAAAAAAATATTTTGTTAATCAAAAAGTTTTTTTTTTTTTTGTGTTAAAAATTTTTTTTTTATTTTGTATTAAATATTATATTAACTTTACCGTCGGCATCCTCCCAACTGCGCCTGTTTTATACAATACGTTAAGCACTTTTTATACGTATTATAGAATTTCACATTAATGAGTTATTTTCCTAAGCAACTTGATTAAAAAAACAATCTTATTCTTTTATGCTATGATTAATTGTAATTTTATTCAGTTTTTTTGTGTTGATTACTTCGACAGCTTTTTTTAACTGCCATATTAGAAACAAAACATAATTAGCTATTCCTTTAATTATTAATAATTTGCATTATCATCACTTTTACTATAAAACATTTATGAAACTGTATTTTAAATATCAAATAACATTATAAGAAAAAGATTAAATTTATAGAAAGAATTTGTTTAATAAAAATTATGTTTGTTGAAAAGAATTTAGGTTGACAGGAAGATAACTTACATTCGAAAATAAACTTTGAAAATTATGAGTTGATTTCGTTACATTACATTTCGTTTCACTCTCTCAGTCCGTCCGTATGTTTAAAAAAAACTTTTACACAGTTTGAAATAGACAGAAGAAATTTTAACTACAGGTAGGTATTATAAAAAAAATAATTTCATGGAAGAACTTTTTTCTGTAGACTACCCGTTACGGAGCTACAGTCCCTATTCGCAAAAAGTCCTATATTTAAATTATTATAACAAGAGCTGTTTTTAGCACATTTTCAAAAAATTTTGTAAAAATGTGCCTATATAGCTTCACTCTGTCCGTCCGTATGTTTACAAAAACTTTTACACCGTTTGAAATAGAGTAAAGAAATTTTAACCATGGGTAGTCTTTGCAAAAAAAATAATTTCGTAGAAGAATTTTTTTCTGTAGCCCCACCTGACACGGGGCTACAGCCCTCCAAAGTTGGAAAAAGCCCTATATTTAAATGGTTATAACAAGAGTTCTGTTACATATATTTTCAATCTGAAAACGGCAAACGATAGCTGGTTTCATAAATTTTATAAATTTTTGACAGACAAATGTTTGGGGTTGCCATACGGTACTAAAATTTAACATTACACAAAACTCAATTTTTGCAAAATTTTTGACCACACATATCTTCTGAACGGTTCAAACTAGGGTCTTGAAATTTTAGGAGAAGTTAGATAATCAGAAATTAGTAGAAGTCGGTTAACAAAATTTTTTTGTCAAGCCCCCTATTTAGGAGCTATAAGGGCTCGAAAATTGAAATTTTGCTATTTTTAAACACCTGTATCTTGAATACCTGTCCAAATTTTTTTTTAGAGATATACAAAATTCAAAGCTCTATAATTATATTTCAACATGTGTCAAAGGTTTTTATTAATTTTGAAGGGTTCCAAAGCTACAGCCCCTGCAATTTCCATAAAAGCCCTATATTTAAAATGATATTACATGAGTTCTGTTAGGTTCATTTTCAATCGAAAAACGGTATAAGACAGCTGCTTTTATAGACTCAACAAAAATATGTCGATCGAATTTATAGGGTTGCCATACGGTACTAAAATTTAGCATTATATAAAACTCAATTTTTGCAAAATTTTTGGTCCCACATATCTCTTAAACGGTTTAAGATAGAGCCTTGAAATTTTGGGAGAAGTTAGGTCTTCAAAAGCTAGTAGGAGTCGGTTAACAAAATTTTTTTGTCAAGCCCCCTGTTTAGAAGCTATAAGGGCTCGAAAATTGAAATTTTGCTATTTTTAAGCACCTGTAACTTGAATACCTGTCCAATTTTTTTTTTATTAATATACAAAATTTGAAGGTCCAACATTATAAATCTTATCTTAAATTTAAAAGCGGTTCCTTAAACTGAAGAAAGTGTCTCTCAGTTTTACTCATTTTTGCTTAGATAATAAAATTCTAAGTAAAATTCCAAATTTTGGTTTAATTCCTAGAAACCACAAAAGTGGAGGTGGAGGGGGGGGGGGGGGTTGGTTAGATGAAGTTAGGTCCTTGAGAAATTTGGCAACCTTCCCCATACATTAGCTAATAGGGCTTAAAAATTAAAAATTTACGGTTTTTATAAGTAAGCAGTAACTTAGTCACTAACGTATATATTTCCGAAATTAAACGTTAATATTGAAGCTTCAACATTATATTCTGATAAAATACTTAGTATGAAACACTATATTGTTTTGAAAATGTGCTTTTTTAAAAACCCTTGGTTTTTTATCATCACTTGTTTCAATCTGAAAACGGTAAAAGTCAGCTGTTATAAGTTTTATAAATTTTTAATAGCCAAATGTATAGAATTGCCATACGGTCCCAAAATTTACCAGTATATAGAACTAAACTTTTCAAAATTTTTGGTCCCACATATCATCTAAACGCTTCAAGTCTAGAGTCATGAAATTTTGGGGAGAAATTAGATCCTCAAAAATTAGTAGGAGTCGATTTAAAAATTTTTTAATCGGCTCGAAAATTGAAATTTTGCTATTTTTAAACACATATAACTTGAATACCTGTCCAAATTTTTTTAGCTAGTAAATATATATAACGATAATATATCACGTTTGGATAGAAGACTTTAATTTATGAAACTTAATTTTTTTTTTAAATTATTGACTTTTATATTTTTTGAAAATGTTTTAACTAGAGACTTGAAATTTTGAAAGTAGTTAGATCTTACAAAATAATATGAATCTTTTAAGGAAACTTTTTAGTATGACCCTCCGTTTGGGAACTGATTAGTCGAAACCTGAATTTTCAGAAGCATCTTCTGAACAGCTTAAGCTAGAGACTTTAAATTTTGGGAGTGGAAGGTGGGTTTAGATCCTCGTTATCAACATTAGCTTTCTTAGTAAAAATTTCGGAACCTTTCCCATTCGAGGGCTATTAGGACTTCAAAATTTCCCATTTTTATAAATCAGTAACTTAGACACCGGTGTATATATATGTTTACAAAATTACCGTTAACACTAAGCTCCAACATTTTATTTCGATACTCGTTATGGTTTTCTTGAGTACATTGGGATTATAATCTAAGTATTGATTTCACTGTTATTCCTAATTAATAATGAATTGATGAAATAATAGTATTATAATATTATGATTTATTTTTATGTAAATTTTTTACCCTAGACTCAGTATGAAGTACTATATAATTTTGAAAATGAGCTTTTTTAGAAACCTGTGGTTTTTTTCATCACTTTTTTTTTAATTATAAATAAAACTTTTAATTTTACAATTAATATTAAGGTGTCTCTCAATTTATTACAATTTTTCTTATAGGTACACAAAAATAATTTGTAATAAAATTATTAAAAAAATATTATTAACTTTATTACTTTTTTTTCCAAAAACTTATTACAAAACATTATTTTGAAAATATGCTTTTTTTATGGTACATATTTCATTTTAAATGTATAATACAATAGAAAATAAATAGTCTACACGCTAATATAAAAAAACAAAAAAGCAACTTATCATTTAAACAAGTGAGGGAAAAAAACCAAGGGTTTTTAAAAAGCACATTTTCAAAATTATATACGGTTTCTTACTGAGTATTTTATCATTTATTTTTATAAAAATATATATTATGATAATATTTTAATTTTGTTATTTCATTAATAATTAATTATATGACTAATAGTGAATTACTTAGAATATAACCCCAATACACTCAAGAAAACCTGTTAATAAGTGCAAAATATAATGTTGGAGCTTCAATGTTAACGTTTAATTTTGGAAAAACTTACACTGGTAAATAAGTTACTGTTTTATAAGAACATAAAAGTTTTAATTTTGAAGACCTAGTAGATCTTCAATGGGGAAGGTTCCCAAATTTTTGCTTAGCAAACTTATGATGAATCTGCTCACCCCCTCCTGTCTTCACTGTTCCATTTTTTTTCGGTTCTAGGAAATCAATTTTGAACTCCAACAAAATTTGGAATTTTACCTAGAATATTATTATTAAACCAAAAATGGTTAAGACTAAGAAACAATTTCTTCAATTTAAAGAGACCCTTTCAAATTTAAGAAAAACCTTTAACGTATGTTGAAATATAATGCTGCAGCTATACATTTTGCATATTTGTAAAATAAAATTTGAACAGGTGTTAAAGTTACAGGTGGTTGGAAATAGCAAAATTTCAATTTTGAGGGGGCGGGACAAAAAAATTTTGTTAAGCGACTCCTACTAATTTTGGAGGACCTAACTTCTCCCAAAATTTCAAGAGCCTAGGTTGAACCGTTTAGAAGATATATGGAAGATATATAGCTTTTTTCAACTTTGGGGGGCTGTAGCTCCGTAACGGGTGGGGCTACAGAAAAAAATTCTTCTACGAAATTAATTTTTTTGTAATATCTACCCGTGGTTAAAATTTCTTTAATCTATTTCAAACGGTGTAAAAGTTTTTGTAAACATACGGACGGACGGACGGACGGACAAAGTCAAAATTAAGAAAAACCTTTGACACTTATTGAAACTTTCGTTTTGGAGCTCTCAAATTTTGTATACAAATAAAAAAAAATTTTCACTGGTATTCAAGTTATAGGTGTTTAAAAGCTAAATTTTTAGCAAAATTTCAATTTTCGACCCCTTACAGCTCCTAAAGAGGGGGCGTGACAAAAAAATTTTGTTAACTGACTCTTACTTATTTCTAAGGATTTAACTTCTCTTAAAATTTCAAGTTTCTAGATTTAGCCGTTCCGAAGTTATGAGGGACCAAAAATTTTGCAAAACTTAGTTTTGAATAACGGTAAATTTTAGTACCGTATGGTAACCCTATGCAATTGGTTTTTAAAAATTTGTAAAGCTTATAAGAACAGCTGTCTGTTACCGTTTTCAGGTTGGAAATATACCTTATAGAACTCTAATTATAACTGTTTAAATATGGTGCATTTTTCGACTTTGTGGGGCTGTAGCTCCGTAACGGGGGGGGGGCTACAAAAAAAAGTTTTAACATTAAACTACTTTTATTGCAATACCTACCCATTTCTGGTATTTTTTAGTCAATCGTAGGTAAAAAGGGACGGACGGACGGACGGACAGAGTGAAGCTATATAGGCACATTTTTACAAAATTTTTTTAAAATGTGCTAAAAATGAAAATATTTAAAATAAACAAAAGAACCTTTAATTGATTGCAAAATATTTTAATCTGTTTACTCTCCTAACACAACACCTATTTTCAAAAAAATCTGCTAGTGTAATAGTATGTATAAAGTGATGTCAACTGAGTAAATTAAATCATATTATGTAAACTTAATGAATTAAAACTTGGTTTAACTCAGTTTATTTATATAATAAGGCATATAATATCTGTATAAGTAATCAGTATTATGTTTACATATTGGTTTGGTACCTACTTTATATGGGAATATGCACATTCAAATCAATAGTTATCTGTAGCAAAGGTACATAAAAATATTTTATATCCTTGGATAAAATATGTTTCCAAATATTTAATATTAATATATGTATGTATATAAATTAATATACATATAAACATGTATATATGTAGGTACACGTATTTAAAGATGTATATATTGTATATATAAATCCAAGTATAAAATCATAATAAGTATTATAAAATAGGTTGATGACGTGTCAAAAGTGATATCTTGCTGTCAATTTTTGCCTTTTTAAAAAAAAATAACAAAAGAATATTATCAAAAGAAAAATTAAATCAAACCACAGGAAGGTATTTAATGGAAAAAAATTTTAGACGTTTAAAAATATAAAATAAATAATAATTTATTTTAAGATTAATTTATGTTCCATTATTCTTAATCTCGACTAGATTCAATAATAAATCTAAGATAAATCTTTATTTGTTAATTTTTGACTTTAAAAAAATATATAGGTAAAATAAATTTTTTTACCTAGGTAAGGGTAAACAAAAAAATAATCAAAAAAATTATAGTTGAAACCCATATTTACTAGGTATCATATAAAATATAATTACAATGTACATATGTAGGTATATTACCCATCTAATTCTACATGGACTTATTTATAGTGTTACAAAATATAAACACTATGTTTTATTAAAATGTAGGTACATAAGTATATAAAATTAATTGTATATAACAAAATTTTCTATTTAAAATATAAAGAAATATAGCTTGTATTTCTACAGTCGAAAATATTTATAAAGTTAAACTTCAAGTTTGTAATACTCATATAAAATAAGGAATTGTATGATAGTAATACTCACATAAAATAAGAAGTTGTATGGCAGCTGCTCGAACCCACTGCAGTAGACCAACCAAATTTTGCGATATTTTGGTCATAAAATTAAACTACTTTCGGCTAAATTTCAGACACCTAGCTTCAATAGGTGTAGAGTAGTGCTCATAAAAAAAAAGTTGTATGGCAGCTACTCGAACCCTCACTCTACGGGTTATTGCATAAAAACGAATTTGTGAAATTTTAAAATCCTAGCTCCTTTAAAAACGAAATAGGCAATAGGCAAAATTATTTGTTTATTTTTTTTTTTTTTAATTCATCAATCATCACATTAATCATTATTAGTTATCATATCGTATCTATTCATAGTTCATTTCATACATAATATTCTAGCAAGATATGGTCTACGTTCAAAATGAATTTGAACTAAATAGTGGTAAAAAAACTTTGCCTTGCAATTTTTTTATTTTGGTATATTAAAATTGCTTACATTTCGTAAATGCACGAGTTGATTTGCCCGTTGCCTAAGCAACATACAAAAAAAAAAAGAACAGATATACATATATCTGTGCGTGTTCAGCGGCAATGTTAATTGCTAAATAAAAATAATTTTGAACAATAATTGTAATATAAAAAAAAATATGTTAAAAAAAGAAAAGTTTGTTGCTAAAATAAAATATTTATCTTTTCTATGGATATTTTTAAATTCTTATTAATTTCTCTATTTGAAAATATTAAGAAACATTTGAATTATTAAATTTTGTGATAAAAAAATAATCAAAGCATTATATCTTTAATAATTCTAATTTTTCAAAATTGCAATTATTTTGAATTGTTTGTTTATGTTCCTATTGAAAAGCTTATAATTGCAAAATATGCAATAAATGAATTTCTAAAATGCAATGACAAATTTAAAACTTTTCATATAATTTATTTAAATATAAAAATAAATTTTACATACATGCAGCAAGTACCTTTGAATATAGCTTAAGTATTGTACAAGATGTCTTAATTATATATTACATATGGTATTAATTCATAAAATATATGATATAACTAAAATTAAACAAAAGAAATTTAATCATTTTTAAAAAAAATATTTTCTTTTTAATTTATAAAATATAAAACATAATAAGTTTTATGGTAAAATTCTTAGTCTTTTAAAAATATAAATGTGTTATATAAGAACGGAATTAGGAAATAACCTCGTGTATCAAATTTAAAGTTTTTATCTTTTGAAGATAAGCTTTTTAATTTTGGGATTTCTTAGGAGGCACCTGAACCATCAATACAATTAAGTCCAAATTTCGGGGACACAAAGGAAATAGGAAAAAACATCGTTATACCAAATTTGAAGTTTTTATTAGCGTCATTCAACAAATAGTCATCATCATCATCTTTTAGCGTTACAACTCCTGGTGAGTTTTAGCCTTCTTCACTATCTTCCTCCATTCATCTCTGTTTCTCGCGGTGGTTTTCCAGTTTATTTCCCCTAGTTTTCTGGTATCGTCTTCAATGTTATTTTCCCACCTGCTTCTAGGCCTACCTCGTGCTCTGTTAAGCAATGGTCTAGCATTGTAAATTTTGTACTGTGCTCTATTTTCCGCCATCCTGATGACATGCCCCGCCCAACTTAATCTACTGGCCTTTATATGTTTAACAAGGTCCTCGTTCTCTGCTAGTGCATATAATTCTGAATTGTGCCTTCTACGGTATTCGCTGTTTTCATTTCGTATTGGACCATAAATATGTAGTTCTAAATATCTTTCTTTCAAATATTCTTAACATTTCTTCTTCATTTCTATTCATGGTCCATGTTTCACTTCCATAAGTTGCTACTGGGCGTATGATGGTTTTGTATATTTGCAACTTTGCTCTTCTTGTTATTAGCTTGGATGTTATCAGCTTCTTATGAGAGTAGTAACATTTGTTTGCAGCCTGAATTCTGTCTTGTATGCAGGCTTGGCTACTGTTATTGTTTGTTAATATTATGCAAAGATATTTGTAGCTATTAACACCTTCAATTTCATCTTGTTCGATTTTTATATTTTGTGGAAGTCTTCTTTCTTCATTTCTTGACATTTTTAGGTATTTAGTTTTTGCTATATTTATATTTAAGCCTATTTTACGCGATTTTTCTGTTATTAATTTAAATATATCTGCCATTTTGTTATAAGCTTTGGCAATAATCAAAATATCATCTGCGTACACTATAATCTGATACTCTCTCATGAATATATTACCTCCCAAATCCATGTTACCTATTGCATATTCCAGAAGTATATTAAAAATTATTGCTGAAAGAGCGTCCTCTTGTCGTACACCGCTTGTACTAATAAATTCTTCTAATGTAGAGTCCTGTATTAATATCTAATTCGTGGAATTTTGCATTGTCATCATTACAAGACCAGTCAACTTCTTGGACACGCCCAGTTTCAATAAGGTCTTCGGAATTTCTTTTCTGTTAACGCTATCGAATGCTAGCTTGAAGTCTATAAATATCATTGCAAATCTACATTATACTCGTAGCATTTCTCCATGATTTGTTTAACCTGAAATGCTTGATCTATTGTCGATCTGCCATTTCTAAAACCACACTGGTACTCTTCCACTTGCTCTTCATATATTGGTTTTAATCTCTCATATAAAACATTTGACATAACCTTATATGCACAATTTAGCAGCGTTATTCACCTGTAATTTTCACAGTTTAACTTGTTCCCCTTCTTGTGTATGGAGCATATTAATCCTACACTCCATTTTTTAGGCATAGCTCTATTGCTCCATATTTCAACTATTAATCTGTGACTTCTATCATGTAAAACTTCCCCGCCATTTTGTAATAATTCCGCTGTTATTTGGTCATCACCCGGGGCTTTATTACGCTTGAGTTTTTTTATTGCTTCACTAATTTCTTCTGCTGATGGTGGTATGTCTTTAGGTTCCATGTTGTACATTATATCATTGTTAATTTCTGCACTTATATGGTTTATATTTAATAGATCTTTGAAGTATTCAGACCATCTATTTAAAACCTCGTTTTCTTCTGATAATATTTTATTGTCTTTGTCTATGCAGGCTACTAACCTTGGTTGAAAGCCTCTGGTTTCTTTCTTTATGTTTTCGTAAAACCGTTTTACATTGTTTTGATCTTGCTCATTCTGGATTTCAATTATTTTGTTTCTCATCATTAATTTCTTTTTCCTACGACAGATTTTTGTAGATATTCTTCTTTTTTCGATGTATTGCATTATATTTGCTCTTGTGTTATTCTGTAAAGTCTTTTCTCTAGCTTTATTCTTCTCTTCTATTGCTAGTTCAAATTCTTCATCAAACCATTCAGAATTTCTTTCAGGTCGCTTTCTTCCTATAACTTCTCTCGCTGCGGTAATTAAACTTTCTTCTATTTGCGACCATTTTCCATCTATAGTTTCATTTGTACCTTCTAGGGACTCTATTTTTGTTCTTATTGCACTTTGGTATTGTTCTTTTAAACCAGTTTCCTTAAACTTTCTATTATCCCATTTCACTCTTTTTACTCCACCCTTTTTTGCAATATTTGACATTCTTTGCCTTACTTTTGCAACAACAAGGAAATGATCGCTGTCGCAATGTTGTGATGTTTATTATTGATGTCGCCCATCTTTTTGACACTAGTATATGGTCAATTTGATTTACTTCGTTTGCTGCCGGTATTTTCCATGTGCCTTTGTAAATATTTTTCCGTTCAAAGGCCGTACTTCTGACCCGCATATTTTGTTCGCACGCTAATTGACACAATCTTGCGCCATTATTGTTTGTAATATCGTGTAATGAGAATTTTCCTGCGATTTTATGTATATGTGCTTCTCTTCCAATCTTTGCGTTAAAGTCTCCCATGAGGACTATCGTGTCATAATTATTTATTCTTTCACATACATCTCCAAGATTTTCATAGAAAGCATCCTTTTCAATTTCATCTGGATTTTCAGTTGGTCCATATGCGTTTATAATTGTAATATTGTTAAATTTACCTTTTAATCTTATGTAACTTATTCTATCATTAACTGGTGTAAATCCTAATACTTTTTCTTCTATATTTTTACTAACTAAAAAACCAGTGCCATACATGCCTGTTCTTGTATCGTTTCCACTGTAATAAAATGAGAATAGCCTTTTTCTGATTTTTCCTTTACCTTGCCATCTTATTTCTTACAATGCTGCTACGTCAATTTTATACTTGAGGAGTTCTTGTCCAATTTCATGCATTTTTCCTGGTTGTAACATTGTTTGTACATTCCACGTTCCAAATCTTAAGTCATTTCCTTTATCCTTTTTACGTTGCAGGGTCAATTTACCATTAACTCCACCATTTATCCGAGGCTCTATGTGAGATTTCGAAGCACATTAAGTTTTCACGGGGAGAGAATGCTAGCTTTTCGCCCAACCTCCATTTTGGAGGGTTCATTCAACAAATAGTACAACAAGAAATCAAAAAAACTAAGTGTTTTTGAAAAAGCACATTTTAAAAATTATAAAGTGTTTCATTCTCAGTATTTTGAAAATATATAAAAAAATAAATGATAATAATGGTTTCGCACTCCAAAACCAACCTTTTGCAAATCATAACCAACCTTTTGCCAATGAAAACCAACCTTTTGCCAATGAAAACCAACCTTTTGCAAATCAAATCCAATCTTATAATAAGTGTATCTAAAGTATTTATTAAAGTATTAATATTAAATATATAAAACGAAAAAACTAAAACAAAAAATTAAAAATAGCAATTTTTAATTCGAAATATATTAAATAAATATTTCAGTTATTATGAAAGAATTATCACTTCTTCTTCCAGATATATTTTTTATTACTTTTGGCGTCCTCAAGAAGCTTTAGTTTAGTTATAATGTATTCATAGAATTCTGAGCAAGACTTTTCAAAATTTAATTTACCTGTAGTTCTGCTTTAGAAATTTCTGAATCTAATCTATTCAGCTCATCAGTCCAAATATTTCCCATTATTGAGAACACTATTTCAGTGTAGGCGTTGCTGATGGGAAAAGAATATACAAATTGCATTAGTTTGAGCAACATTTTACTATCGGTTTTTGTAAATATCATTTTCCATTTTTTGACAACAGTGACAACACCTACTGAAAAACTTTTATTAGCACTAGATTTACCATTCAGAGAAATTGTAGAAAACTGGTTATAGTAATTTAATCTTATATTTATTAACAAACAGGTACTGTAATTAAGTTAACATAAAACAATATATTTAAACTAAAATATTTTTTTTTTCTTTAGAATTTAATTAATTGATACAACAGCCGAACATTTTAACGTTCGGCCTGCTTGCCAAACGAACAACGAACAACTCATTTGATAACCGAACTGTTCGTGCGAAAACCGAACGGGTGGTAAGCCTATGTTGTGCAAATTATAATATTGTACCTGATATATGTATAAGTATTTCAAAATAAATAAAACATTTTTATTTTTAATTCACTCTTGTAATTTGCGTGTCTTGAAGTTCCCTGAGGCAAGTCTAATTTATTTCTATATTATTTCTCTTAAAAATTTGTTGCAATTTAGAAATGTGATTGCTAAAATTAAAAATTTTTGTAAATTATGAATGTAACTGTATGCACTTACATTTCTTACAAAAAAAATTGAAGAAATAATATTGCAACAAATATTGCTTTGGTTTTTTAAAAGTGCATACATATTATGTATTTCTTTAAAAATTGTAAAGTTCTATTTTTAATCAAAGATTGCTTGTTATGCTTTTTATTGAAAGTGTATATGAAAGTACATTTTGTAAAAATATATTACGCTAAACATTTGTATTTTATATTTGTATACAAAAATTTGCTATTATTAAGAATAGTACATATTCGTAATTTTATAATTGTTCCTTCAATCGAGGTAATATAATTTGAAAATTGTTTTGTAAAAAATTGAATTGCAAATCATTTTTACATTTTTAAAGAAGCAAAATTTACACTTTTACTTGTGTGAACTAAATATTCAGAAAATTATTTGTTTGAAAATTATTGAAAATTAATATTAGGTTTACATATGCATTGATGCACGACCATTTGCGGATCTAAACCTATCTGATTGGAGGAGTAATTGTGAAAAATAATTATGGGATATTTCTAAAATTTTACTGAAAATAGAAATGCTTAAGAATAACTCAATTAAAGTACCACTAGTATCGCCCTGTGCTCGAAATTCGAGCTATTTTTGCTTTTAAGTTAACATATAAAATTCGTTTTGTGTAAATTATATTAGACTATACATAATAAAAATTATGCCAACAGTGTTTTCAACAATTCTTGCGCTTAAAATTTGCTTACAAAAAAATTTATAATTTTTCTTAATTATTAAAACGTTGTTAAGTACCGATTTTTGAGTTTTATTTCGATAGCTTAAGTCGCTTTGAAGAGAGGATAAATTTGTACAGTTAAATTAAATTAAAATTCTAAATACATATAAATATTATTCTATTAAATATATGTTTCTAAACATATACATATATTTATTGAAGTCAAGAACCCAAAATTCGAGTTAATGCTGTCCTTCATATAGCAAACTGTACTGTTTTCTAAACATTTTAGTACGATTTGAATTAGTTGTACGTATTCTGTATCCTAATTAAAAAACCCTATGAATACATAATATGTACAACAAAATTTAACATATCATAATTTATAAGTTTAGTATTTAGTATTATATTATATTGAAACTGCCAGAAGTACATAAAAATACTCAAGTTGACCAAACTCTATTTTTAAATTTCAATTTCAATTTATGGCATAAAATAAAAGTTTTTCAATAAATCCAAGAATAAATTTTTCCTACCCTTATTCCATTTTTAAATTTAATAGCTTCATAGGTAAATTTTTACTACAAATGTATGCCTATCTAAAATTCTGAAAAGCATGCGAAAAATGATTCTGAATTCTTTAGTTTATTACTTTATACCTTTTTGCCTAGTTTATTTATTTAATTTTTCCTAAGTTTTTTATTGACAAAAATATGTTTCTATATATGGTCATGAGCCATTACTCATAAGTTTTTTAAAACAAATAAATATGAGGAAGAAACTCTTTTCTACTCTCAACTATTGCCAGCTACTCTAGCTCTTGTAAAAGACAAAGTAGATAAATATTTTCCGGCAGATGGCTTTAATTAAAATTCTCTTGAATAAGGTTATGTTAAATCATATTTTTTATTTGATAACCAATAAGCACTTACCCCCTTCCATTTTAAAAAATATTCTTTGTGTTTATATCAGCAATAAACCATAATTTTTTTCACTTTATTAATATTTAAATAATATTAAATGTAATTAACTTCTCAAATGACAGGTAGTTTTAAAACGTCGAATATATATATTACGATTAATCTGACAATTATGTACTCCTGAAACAAAAATTAGCGTTCCATTTGCATACTACGCCTATCTAATCTTCATGTACGCTTTTTGATGTATAAAATTTTTTCGTTTTGTAAAATTAAAACTAAAAATAGTTTTTTTATTATAAAAAAACATTATTCGATGTTGAAAATGTGAAATAAACTTTTTAATTATTAGAATGAAATCAAAACATACGACGCACAATTTTTATACGGCAGTACGCCAATACGTATGTCTACATATCCATTATCGGTAAATCGATAAGCGCGTAAAGTCATTTATCAAAAAATATTTATTAGAATGATTTAATTTAGTACCTACAAAAAATATTTTTAATTTCATAATTTGAATATAAATTTTATTTTGAATATAAGATATTTTTTAATAAAAATTATTTTAAATAAATATTATTTTTTAAAACATAATATTAGAAATATAAGAAAAACCTATAATAATATTTTTATACATTTTGTCAAAATTTGTAAATTTTAAAAATCCGAGATACAGTACATCGCGTTACGCGTATTTTGGCTGCTCTCATGTAAATTTATGTACCTACTTATTTCTCAATTTTTTGACAGAAATTATACGCTGTAAGCTTTTATTTAGGTTAAGACCTAAGGAACAAATAACTTTTTTTTGAGAAAGTTTATTTTTTTTAGTTTTGCAAACATATTGTAGCTGTAGGTATTTTCAATTTATTTGAATATATGTATGTTTTAAACAAAATTATTTAAAAAAAAATGTTATTTTAAAATATTTTATTTTTAAAATTTAATCGTAGCAACAACAGAAAAAACAATTACAATATTTTTATAGACTTTGTCAATTTTTAAATTTTAAAACTCCGAGGAACAGTGCGTCGCGTATGCTTTCATGTAAATTTTTTTACATAACTACTTATTTCAAAATTTTTTGACAGAAACTGAATGCCGTACATGCTGATTTTGGCTGATCCATAAGAAACAAATCATTTTTCTTAAGAAATATTATTTT
Organism: Dolichopus griseipennis; assembly: GCA_963082915.1. Classification (NCBI taxonomy): domain Eukaryota; kingdom Metazoa; phylum Arthropoda; class Insecta; order Diptera; family Dolichopodidae; genus Dolichopus; species Dolichopus griseipennis. The sequence continues at coordinate 44,502,531 of OY720444.1, read as the reverse complement.
TATACCCGTATGACTATATAGCCAAAGGGTATAATAAATTTGCCATTACGTTTGTAACGCAGAGAAGGAGGGGGGGTAGACATAGACTCAAGTGTATGGATCGGATCAGAATCGAAAAATAAATCGATTTAGCGATGTATGTCCGTCCGTCCGCACGATAACTCAAAAACTAAAGGAGCTAGGATCTTGAAATTTTCGCAAATTCGTTTTTTTTCAATAGCCGTCATCGCTATTTAAATCCAGCCATTTTGGTCCATGGGTTCGGGTAGCTGCCATACAACTCCTTTTTTTATATGAGTATTACTCTGTACCTATTACAGCTGCGTGTCTGAAATTTTGCCAAAAGTAGTTTAGTTTTATATCCAAAGAGTCTGCAAAATTTGGTTGATCTAGTGGAGTGGGTTCGAGTAGCTGCCATACAACTTCTTATTTTATATGAGCATTACTCTCCACCTAATTAAGCTGGGTGTCTGAAATTTTGCTAAAAATAGTTTAGAGTAATGGCCAAAGTTTCTGCAAAATTTGGTTGGTCTACTGTACAGGGTTCGAGTAGCTGCCATACAACTCCTTATTTTATATGAGCATTACACTACACCCAATGAAGCTGGGTGTCTGAAATTTTGCCAAAAATAGTTTAGTGTAATGGCCAAAGTTACAGGAAAATTTGGTTGGTCTACTGCAGAGGGTTCGAGTAGCTGCCATACAACTCCTTCTTTTATTTGAGTATTCCACTACACTTAATAAAGTTGTATGTTTGAAATTTTGACAAAAGTAATTAATCGGATGATATAATGTATATGATACGGTCATACGGGTATCCCAGAGTTGACACAGTCTACTCTACTACACTCTTCCTCGTTTTTTTAAGTTTCTTCATATTTCAGAAGTCGGTTTTTAATTTTACAAAAAACTTAACAAAAAGCAACCACAATATACTATTGACAAAAATTTTTTTTTTATAACTGTATTATAATAAATTGCAAACAAAAACAAAATACAGTACTTTTCGGTTATAACGACCAAGATGGGACACGGAAAATATTCGTCGTAATAAACGAATGTCGGTTTAAAAGAATGCTGTGAATTTTGAAAAATTAGTATAAGACTTGAACATAGTATAAGAATGTGCTGATTCTAGAATGGACACTTCGAACTCATTTGCTAGAAATTTAATTTGATGTGTCAGCCTCAAGCCTATGTATAGTGCTTTTTCTTTTATTGAAAATTTTTTTTGTATTTTTGATGCGTTATTGTGTTTTTTTTTTTATATTCAAAAGTAAATAAAAACACTTAATTAATCGCCATGCAACATATTAGATATAATAATCTAATATATAAAGAAGAAAATTTGTTTGTTTATTTGTTTGTTTGTTTGTTTGTTTGTCCAGGATTCACGTGAAAACCACTGGTCCGATTGACACCAAATTTTAGAGGAATAATTTTGGGAGTCCGGGGGGTGACATAGGCTATGTCGCATTTTTATAAGTCAGCAGGTTGCGGCTCCAGAGCCGTTTTAAGCTTTTTCGTTTTTTTGATGTCGAGTCGAAACGGTTTGACCGATTCACTTGAAATTTTGCACGAATGTTCTTCTTATTAAACGGAATTAATGGTATAAAGTTGGTTGGAATAAATTAACCCCTTTCGGCCCGGCGGGATTCCAAAAAATTTTGTGTTTCCGATTTGTGTCCAATTTTACAGGGTGGTTTTGCAGTCGAAAAGAAAGGCTGGCACAAATTTTTGTTGGGTTCGGTTAACCCGTTTGGGCACGAGGGCCCAATGAAGCTTTTTCAATGTTTCTGATGTCGAGTCAAAACGGTTTGACTGATTGACTTGAAATTTTGTACAAATGTTCCTCTTAGCAACCGCAATTAGTTGTATAAATTTGGTTGGAATAATTTAACCCATTTCGACGTGGCGGGCTTCCAAAAAATTTTGTATTTCCGATTTGTGTCCAATTTTACAAGGTGGTTTCGCAGTCGACAATAGAGTCTGGCACAAATTTTTGTTGAGTTCGGTTAACCCGTTTGGGCACGAGGGCGCAAAAAAGCTTTTTCAATGTTTTTGATTTCGAGTCAAAACCGTTTGACAAATTGACTAGAAATTTTGCACAAATGTTCCTCTTAGCAACCGCAATTAGTTGTATAAATTTGGTTGGAATAATTTAACCCATTTCGGCCTGGCGGACTTTCAAAAAATTTTGTGTTTTCGATTTGTGTCCAATTTTACAGGTTGATTTTGCAGTCTAAAGAGAGGCTGCAAAAAGTTTTAGTTAATTCGATTAACCCGTTTTCCACGACGACGCCATGAAGTTTTCTATAAATTTTATTTTCTTATACGATTAAAAGTATTTTATTGAAAATTTTGTACCAACATTTTAATTAAAACCCACATGGTTAATTTGGTTTTGACCTGTTTGTGCGTTTTGAACAAAGATTCAATGAAATTTTCAGTTTTCTTCAAATGAAATCTAAAAATCAAAAAATTCAATTTCTTATGTATAATGCTTAAAAACATAGTATTTTAAAACAGTTTTTCCAAAAAATAAGCCTACATTTCTCTCATCAAATCATAAAAAAACGAGGAAGAGCGTATTACAACTTTCAGGTGAGTACTAAACAAAATACAGGTTGAAAAGCAAATTTTTAAATCTTTTCTAAACCATCGACTATATTTTATTCAAACGTTGGCAATTCAAGATAACTACTATTGACATAGTATAATGACATAATGGCAAACTTAGTATCCCCATTTGACCAATAGTCATTTTAATTCAGTTAACATTATTCGTCGGGAACCTAACATCCTCAACTCTATCGTCAAGGAGCACCAAATTCTCAAGAAGCACCATGTATAGAAAAATTAGAGATAATCGTTCAAACTGTTTTTTAAAGTTTTTGTTTCGCAATCGGTTAAAAGAACTCGACAAAACATTTTTTTAAGCATTCCCCTAATTCAAAGAAGTTGTACCTACTTTCAGAAATTGGACGTAATTTACTTACAAATTTTTTTTTGAACAATCGTCGGGTCGACAGGGGTTAACAATTTCCAAGTCTGTTAGTAAATTGAACTTCATTTTCAAAGAAGAACACATATACAAAATTTGAAGTTAATCGGTTAAATAATTTCTAATATATATAACAAAGCAACGAAAAAACCTATAAAAAGCTGTTGGGCCACGATGGGTTAACGGAACTCCACAAATATTTTTTGTGGCTTCATTTATAAGCAAAGTAGTATTTCAAAAAATTGGCTGAAGCTTGCGTTTTTACAATTTGCAAGCTTCCGGGCAACGCCGGGTAAATCTGCTAGTTTTAAATAAAAGAAATATCAATGTAATAAAAAACTTCCATTTTTAGGTAAAATTTAATTCTTTGGCAAAAAGTGTAAAGTTTATTATAATTAAAATTGAACCGAGTTCGTTTAAAATGAAAACTACTGTATAAACCAAATGTATTGCGTTCATTTCGAACAGAACTAATTTTTATTTTCACTTTTTAAGATAAAAAAAAACAAAACCAAAAAAAAAATTTTAAAAAAATTTAAATCTCCTTGTTCATTGAATATTTGAACTAAACAAAAAAAAAGAAATATACAGAGATATACATAAGTCGGCGCCTATAATCTTTTGATTTAGATTTAGCTGCGAGTTACAACCGAAAATGAATTACATTTACACAGAAAGTCGCATAATATTAGAGTCATAAGCCTCAACTTTTAAACGCGTGACCGTTAAATTCAAAATTACGTTAAATTAAAGACAGGTTTTCAGCTGAAAAAACTCAATATTCTTAAAAAAAAATATCATTGTCCTATGAAAACAAAAAAAACCTTTTTTTTTGGTTGTTGTTTCATTAAAATTGGTCTTATAGTTTACCCGGAAAAAGGATGTTTATATTTGTATGGGAAAAGATAAGCCGATTAAATATTATAATATACAATACCCCTAACTCTAATAAACATAATGATGTCATATAAACTTTCGATAAATATTCGATATGATTACATATGATATACAAAATCATAACCCGAACTATAATAGTCATAACCAATCATACGCATAAAATGTTAAACATAAACATTTAATTATTAAAAATTTATGTACTTACCTTGTTATGTTTGATTTTGAAATTTTTTAATTCTTTTTAATTTTAGTTTCTTTTTTACAAAATTTAGTTTGCTTGTACATATTATGATATCATAATATGATATGTATGCTTCGTTTCGTATGCCTATGACTTGACGAATGATTTCTTAATGATATCGATTGATGGTTATGACTATTTTAATTAGTTATATGAAAAGTCATAAGATCGTACAAAATCATGACTTGACGAATAATTTCTTAATGATATCGAATGATGGTTATGACTATTATAGTTAGATATATGAAAAGTCATAAGATCGTACAAAAACATTTGATATCATTGGACATCATATGACTATAACAGTTAGGGGTAATAAATATATCTAAGAAGTGTGTAAGCAGGTATATTGAGTTATGTCATATGCATTATGATTGATTACATTTACATATGCATTATGAGTCATGCTATTTTTAACATTATGCTATTACGTTGACAAATGCATTACGAGTTATGATATTTTTGTATAGTGATAAGCGAATTAGAGATCTCATATGTATTATGTTATGACTTATGACTGAGAAAGCAACTTAAAGAAAACAATACAAAGGTATAATTTTATCTTTTCGACTTTAGCTGCATTAGATCTAATATTAATTGAACTAGGTACGTAATAAAAAAAAATTTAATATTTCGTGAGTCCTTAAATTTTAATTTTAATAAAATTACAAACTTAATTGTTTCTATTTTAAATAGTTTTAACATGTTTACATTTCAACGTAATACAATTGAATATTAGTCAATCTCAGAGGATTTTTATAATATACGATGAAATATTCATTAATCTCTTATATAGCATAACACTTTCAGTTTTGGAAATGGTATTTTTTGGAAATTAAGCAAGTCAGATTTTTTGGAAAAATTCAAAAAATCATTTGCTTGCATTTGAATTACGATAAGATGCTCATTACTATATTTTACTTGTTTTAAAGTTTTTATTAACAATAAAATACTAGGCCCTTCCATTTTTTGTGCAAAACGATCTATTGGGCTGTGTAAACTGTCAACCTTCTGTATTTGTGAAGGGCCATGTTCACAGTACTTTTGAATAATATGATTAACTTGGTGATTTTCTTCTAAGAAGTATTTAATTGCTGTAGCGAAATTATGTTTTTGTTCTATGGGACACAAGAATTTTTAAACAGAATGATTTTCCCATAACCAGCTTTCTTCAAATTTTTAATATAGCACTAGCTATATCGTTTCCAGGTCGACCACTGCGACATTCGTGAAACTGTACAAAAGGTTTTTTTTTTTTTTGTTCCTACAGCTGTCATGTTGAATGTGCTAATTTTTCTTTTGTGGTAAAAGCTAGAGGAAAAGCCTCTAGCTTTTACTACTTTTACGGGTTGTAAATCAAAATCTAGCTTTAACGGATTATAAATCAAAATTTACTATAGCAACTTTTTCATTTAAATTATTCCTATCTTTTTGTTTTTCAACATTTATAATACTAAGTTCTTGTTTGTGGTAATTGTATTTAATTAACTCTTCCTCAGAAGGTAGATTCATATTTTTAAATGCGCAACATCGATCACACTGATCTTGTTTTGGTGAGTAAAACGATAGATTAAAATGAAAATTAAATACTTTTCTTTAAGTGTCATATTTAGGCAAATCTATAGGCTTAGATCATACATCTTTTAAAATGGATAATGAAGAATCGAGACACGCTTTACTAGTAGATGCTCTACAGTAGTGCGAATCTCATACTGGAAAGCTGTTTATATGATTTTTAATTTTCAATTTAATTTCTGGATCAGTTACTCTTTTAATATTGGTTCCTTTAAGACTTTTAGTAGGGACACCAATCTTTTTATTTTGGCAATGTTTAAAAAAGTAATATATGCGTTATTTATCAATACACAAGGAGTTTAAAAAGAACGTTCTACATAAATGCTTAAGATCATTATTGCATTGCAGAAAATAGTTAAAATTATTGACTTAATTTTTTGAATTTTTTACTTTAAGTGTTTTTACAGGAAGTTGTGCTACAAATTTACTGTAAAAGTTATCTTTTTCATTATACGGAAGCTCTCAAAAATGTTCATGCATTAGTTTTCTTTCAGCTTCCGAAAAGTTTACTCTACATTGATGAAAACAAGTATCTTGACAACATGCTGGTAAAATGGTTTTCTTTGCTAAGATCTTATTTTTTATATTTACGTACATATTCTTATCCAGATTCGTATATGTTCATTTTCCATAATTCAGGCTTACGAAAATCTTTTCTTGCTAATTTAGGTTAATTAAATTCACTTCCTGTTAAATTAGTAAGTCTGTTTAAGAATGTAATTAATATTTTTTTTATATATTATAATCTTAAGAGAAATCTGATGGGAGACTGCGAAATCTGTTCTCACTACTCGCTGGAGTGGCTGCATAAATTAATAAAGCACTAATAAAAAAAATTTTGATTTTTTTAACACGGGGCAAACCTATAATCAAAACGAGTAGAATAACGTGGAGGAAACCAAACAAATAATTTATACAGAGATTTTGCTCCATATCCCGTAATATTGTATGGAGCAAAAAATGTCCAATGTTGTACTAAAAACAAACATTGCTCCACAAACATGACACTCAATATGTTTAATAGATTTAAGAAAATGAAAGAATAGACGTCGAACTAAACGGATTACACTACTCTATTAAGCATTCTGGAAAATCTAAGAATCAATTCCTAATTAAAAAAAAATTTTTTAACGTAGGGCAAACCAATATCTCAGCGTCGGAACGACAATATTTTTTGTTTTTTTCTAATTTTTTTTATATCCTATACTTTATTGAATTATTATCTATTATCTAATATATAAAGAAGAAAATTTGTTTGTTTGTTTATTTGTTTGTTTGTTTGTTTGTTTGTCCAGGATTCACGTGAAAACCACTGGTCCGATTGTCACAAAATTTTAAAGGAATAATTCTGGGAGCCCGGGGGGTGACATAGGCTATGTCGCATTTTTATAAGTCAACAGGTTGCGGCTCCAGAGCCGTTTTAAGCTTTTTCGTTTTTTTGATGTCGAGTCGAAATGGTTTGACCGATTAACTTGAAATTTTGCACAAATGTTCTTCTTATTAAACGGAGTTAATGGTATAAAGTTGGTTGGAATAAATTAACCCCTTTCGGCCCGGCGGGCTTCCAAAAAATTTTGTGTTTCCGATTTGTGTCCAATTTTACAGGGTGGTTTTGCAGTCAAAAAGAGAGGCTGGCACAAATTTTTGTTGGGTTCGGTTAACCCGTTTGGGCACGAGGACGCAATGAAGCTTTTTCAATGTTTTTGATGTCGAGCCGAAGCAGTTTGACCGATTGACTTGAAATTTTGCACAAATCTTCCTCTTAGCAAACGGAATTAGTTGTATAAAGATGGTTCGAAAATATTAACCCATTTCGGCCCGGCGGGCTTCCAAAAAATTATTTGTTTCCGATTTGTGTCCAATTTTACAGGGTGGTTTTGCAGTCGAAAAGAAAGGCTGGCACAAATTTTTGTTGGGTTCGGTTAACCCATTTGGGCACGAGGGCCCAATGAAGCTTTTTCAATGTTTTTGATGTCGAGTCAAAGTGGTTTGACCGATTGACTTGAAATTTTGCACAAATGTTCCTCTTAGCAACCGCAATTAGTTGCATAAATTTGGTTCGAATAATTTAACCTCTTTCGGCCTGGCGGGCTTCCAAAAAAGTTGGTATTTCCGATTTGTGTCCAATTTTACAAGGTGGTTTCGCAGTCGACAATAGAGTCTGGCACAAATTTTTGTTGAGTTCGGTTAACCCGTTTTGGCATGAGGGCGCAAAGAAGCTTTTTCAATGTTTTTGATTTCGAGTCAAAACCGTTTGACAAAATGACTTGAAATTTTGCACAAATGTTCCTCTTAGCAACCGCAATTAGTTGTATAAATTTGGTTGGAATAATTATACCCATTTCGGCCTGGCGGACTTTCAAAAAATCTTGTGTTTTCGATTTGTGTCCAATTTTACAGGTTGATTTTGCAGTCTAAAGAGAGGCTGCAAAAAGTTTTAGTTAATTCGATTAACCCGTTTTCCACGACGACGCCATGAAGTTTCCTATAAATTTTATTTTCTTATACGATTAAAAGTATTTTATTGAAAATTTTGTACCAACATTTTAATTAAAACCCACATGGTTAATTTGGTTTTGACCTGTTTGTGCGGTTTGAACAAAGATTCAATGAAATTTTCAGTTTTCTTCAAATGAAATCTAAAAATCAAAAAATTCAATTTCTTATATATAATGCTTAAAAACATAGTATTTTAGAACAGTTTTTCCAAAAAATAAGCCTACATTTCTCTCATCAAATCATAAAAAAACGAGGAAGAGCATATTACAACTTTCAGGTGAGTACTAAACAAAATATAAGTTGAAAAGCAAATTTTTAAATCTTTTCTAAACCATCGACTATATTTTATTCAAACGTTGGCAATTCAAGATAACTACTATTGACATAGTATAATGACATAATGGCAAACTTAGTATCCTCATTTGACCAATAGTCATTTTAATTCAGTTAACATTATTCACCGGGAACCTAACATCCTCAACTCTATCGTCAAGGAGCACCAAATTCTCAAGAAGCACCATGTATAGAAAAATTAGAGATAATCGTTCAAACTGTTTTTTAAAGTTTTTGTTTCGCAATCGGTTAAAAGAACTCGACAAAACATTTTTTTAAGCATTCCCCTAATTCAAAGAAGTTGTACCTACTTTCAGAAATTGGACGTAATTTACTTACAAATTTTTTTTTGAACAATCGTCGGGTCGACAGGGGTTAACAACTTCCAAGTCTGTTAGTAAATTGAACTTCATTTTCAAAGAAGAACAAATATACAAAATTTGAAGTTAATCGTTTAAATCATTTCTAATATATATAACAAAGCAACAAAAAAACCTATAAAAAGCTGTTGGGCCACGATGGGTTAACGGAACTCCACAAATATTTTTTTGTGGCTTCATTTATAAGCAAAGTAGTATTTCAAAAAATTGGCTGATGCTTGCGTTTTTACAATTTGCAAGCTTCCGGGCAACGCCGTGTAAATCTGCTAGTCATAGGTATAATTAAGAAATTGTATACGATACTTAAGTTGTGTTAAAAAGTATTTCCAGCATGTATGTAAAATTTATTTTTGTATATAAATTAATTATGTGAAAAGTTCTAAAATTGTCATTGTATTTTAGAAATACATTTATTACACATTTTCCAATTATAAAGCTAATAGGTACATATACTAAGAATTTATTTTTTCAATTTTGAAAAATTTGAATTAAAAAATTTTGTGATAAAAAGCTAATCAAATCTTCCAATTTTATAACTTAATTGAATAACATATATTCAACATTTATTTCAAGTTTTATTGTTTATTAATATTTTTAAAAACATAAATTAGTAAGAATTTTGAATATTTTTGAATAGATAAAATAATTTGAAAATGTTTTTAGTATTATAAAGTTAATTTGATTAGCAAGGTCTTACGTTCAAACAAATAAAAGCTTGTATGTTTTTAAAATGACTTACGGACTTCTCATTAAATTTGAACCAAATAGGTGTTGGGTATTTCTAAGGCGGTTGCACCGACTGACTGTTTCTATACTTGTTTTAATTACAATTATATCAAAAGGTATTTTATTTATAGGGCGCGCAAAAGTAAACATCAGTATTACGCGAAGGCGAAGATAACGATTCTCCAAATTTGTTTTAATTAAGTGTAACTTTAAACGTAACCGAAAAACTAACGTAACCGGCACATAGCAAAAAATAAATATAAATTAGTAAAATAATGTTTACATTTTTCTTAGATTCTTGACATTTACATTGTTTCTGTAGGGGAAATGTAAACATCAAATGTTTTAATGAATATTTTTTAATTGCAATATAGAAGTCTAATAAATCTGGTAATCCTATTTTATTTTATTTTTTTTTTTTTTGGTATTCTTTATTCCTTTTTTTTTCCACTTATTCATAGCTTAACCTGATTAATAATTATATAAAATTAAAATCAAAACTAATAATAACATAGGTGGGAATTCATAATTATAATTAAAATTTTTTCTTTCCTTTTTATACTTTTTTTCTTTTCTTTTTATACTTTACTACCACAAATATTTTCCTCATCATAATACGTTATAAGTGACAAGTGCTTACATTTGTGCACATTAACTTTAAAAAATGCATAAAACGATTTTTTATGTCAGGATCTGTAACCACATTTGAAAAACGTTTGATTGAATTAAAAAATTCAAAATGCAATTTCAAATTAATCTAATTTGAACTTGTTTTTAAATTACAAAGACCATAAATCAGATTTTTTTTCTTTTATTTTCAAAAAAATTTTTTGAGTATTTATTACATTTTTTCTAAATTTTTTTTTTAGTTTATAAATTACTCTATTAAAAAATTAAATTGCAATTTATAATAAAATTAGATGGGTTAAAACAATGGTTCAAAATACAAACGGCTAAAAAACGAGGAAGAGTATAGTAGAGTGGACTGTTTCAACTCTAGGATACGCGTATGACCGTAATATAAACATTTTATCATCGGGTTAATAACTTTTAGTAACAAAATATCAAAAATTCTGCTATTAGGTGTAGTGTAATGCTCATATAAAAGAAGGAGTTGTATGGCAGCTACTCGAACTCTGTGCAGTAGACCAACCAAATTTTGCAGAAACTTTGGCCATAAAACTGAATTACTTTTGGCAAAATTCCAGAGACATAGCTTTAATAAGTACAGAGTAATACTCATATAAAACGAGGAAGATTATAGTTGCCCTTGTTAACTTTTAGATACCCGTGCATACACACTATGATGTATACAATAAAATAAACCGTTATTTATTTCCCTTAAAATTGTTAAAAAAAATTTTAAAAAGTAAAATAATATGAAATAGTATAGTTAGTTTTGAAGAAATTCATATTGGTGCAAAGAAGTTGTATGGCAGCCCCCCGGAAATCGGGCCGTAACATTTTGAAACTTCATTTAAGTGCTCGATTCATTATAAAACTAACCGTGTGTAATTTACATCCTCGTAGTATAACTAGTTGTATGGCAGGTCCCCAAAGCCTTGGTCCTATTTTAACCAAAAACAATAGGGAACCTGGAAATTGTCTAAAAATGACTTTGTGTGAATTTCAAAACTCTAGCCCTTTTAGTTTTTGAGTTATCGTGCTGACACACAGATGGACGGACAGACATACATAGCTAGATCGATTTACTTTTCGATGCTGGAGAAATTTTAATATATAAATGAGGAGCAATTTTAATATATATATAAATAGATATCATATATGTGTATGTAAATAAGTTGTATGGCAGGTACTCGGACCCGTGGATCGAAATGGCTAGATTTAAATAGCGATGACGGTTATTTCATAAAAACGAATTTGTAAAAATTTCAAAATCCTAGCTCCTTTATTTTTTGAGTTACCGTGCGGCCGGACAGACATAAATAGCTAAATCGATTTATTTTTCGATTCTGATCCGATCACTTGATTCTAAATCACTAACGTAATGGCAAATTTAGTATAATAATAGCCTCAGTTATATTTAAATTATTAATTAAATATGGACTTAAGTGTATAGATCAAATCAATATCGAAAAGTTAATCAATTAACCTATATCGTCGTCCATTCGTCGTTCATCTACCTGTTTTTTTGTTAGAATAATAACTCAACTAAATAGACTTTTACATTAAAACATCACATTATTGTCGTGTATAAAAAATTATTGAACGACGCTTCTATATACATAGTTTGAACTATTTATAATACGAAGTTTTTATTAGAAATATTAAAAACTATGGTAACTGTTGAAGATACATATACATAAAATTAATTCAGTCCATACGTTACTTTGAAATAAACGATCCGTTCAGAAAATAAAAGCACTAAAGATATTTTATTGGAAAGACTAGTGTTCTTCCGCGAGCATCAAAAATCGAATATTTTAAAGTTAAATTCGTTTACTATAAAATAATTAATTTAATTTAATTTTTAAAATACCTTATTTATAATAATTGTTGTTAAAACAATTCCAATAAAATTGACAAATTAAAAGTTTTGCAACTTTGAGTTTCTTTTATTACATATCTATAAACATATTTATTGATATATATTTGTTCATGTATAAAATTTAAAAAAAGAAATGATAATGATGGTTAAAAAAATTAAAACAATTCACTCTAAAATGTGAATTCACTTTTTTATTATGATGAAGTAGTTAAATTAAACATATGAAACAAGTTGTGCGATGCATAACATACTTTTTCTTTAACAATTATTTCAACTAATAAGACTAAAATTGTATGCTCGAAGCTAAAAAGATAAAAATAATAAAAAAAAATAAAAAATATACACATACATTTGAACGAAAAGGTAATATTCTTTCTATTCAAGAGGTATTATTAACTAATTTGCATCTTTACCTTTACATTTAACGTAGAACGGGTAAAAAATTTATGTTTTTCACTATATTTTAAATTGTTCAGTTATTTATTTTATTAAATAAGTAACAATAAAACATTATTTGCATGATAAAAATTCGTAAAACTTTCTTTAAATAATTTTTAAGTAGCGAAATAGTTTCAATTGAAAATTAAACTTACATTTAGTATTAATGCCGATTGTAATTATCAACTATCTTAGCTGATAAATATTTAATTTTATAATAATCAACTAAATCATCTTAAAAGGTAAATACATAAATATATGTTATAATCAACTAATAGAAACCTAAATATTTATTAATAGTTATAAACAACCTAAGTTAAACAAGGTTCTATTAAAACTAGCTACAAAAACCGATCAAGAACCTTTTATTTATAAATAATATAAACTTTTTGAGAAATACATGTTAAGGAAAATGGATATTGGGTATTTCAAAAATTTTTGGAATGTGTCGCAGGATTATGTAATTCTTAAATTTTAATTATTGTGTTTGCTGCGTCTTGTATGAAGGCTTATATTTGCCACAGTTATCCTTCCAATTTTTTTACTATTTGTTTATTTACAAAAAATTTTAAAAAATTTACTTTGACATGAAATGTCATAAAATAATTTTTTGTCTCTTTATTCCAATTTATTTTTCATAATAATGTATTTAAAAATGTAATATTTTCAATAACTAAAAAAATATTTAAGTTATACACATGAAGTTGTTAAAGCCTATTATACTTATACTAAGAAAACAAAAAATTTTTTTCTTAACTTATATGCCAGAAAAATAAGCTGTGTGGTATTATAAATTTAATTAGAAATATTTTGCAAAAATGTTACTACAATTTCATATTAATATCGATAATAGCAATAATTTCATAATCTTATAAAATAAAAAAAAAAAATTAAAAATGAAATAATAACTAGAAAACTTAAAAATTATTACATTTAACATGCAGATAAGAAGAGCCAAAACAAAATGAAAACCAAAAAAAATAAAATATTGTTATGTAATTAGTTTGACATGTGCTTAACTTAATATAACCCTAACCGTTATAGTGTTATGATGTCATATGAACTTTCGATAAATATTCTATATGATTACATTTGATATATTTTATGTAACCCTAAATACGATATGTAACCCGAAGTTTGAATTGTCTATTATCAAATAATAGATTTCAAGATTTCTTCACGTTAAGGAATACGTAGTAGACGATTCTTTTTAAAGTCATTCTTCAGTTGTGGGAAGATCATGCACAATAGAGGTTTTAAAAGATACTTTCTCACGTTCCGCATATTTTATCACTGCATGGTCTGCATACAGTTGAATAAGACCTTTCGGTTTCATTCGCGCTATATCGTCTATTTATATTTTGAATAAAATTGGCCCTAGAATTGACTCCTGTGGTACCCCTTTTATAATGATTCACTCAATGTGTTATCTATCCTAATTCTCTGTGATTAGATATGTACTTGTCAAAATAATCAAATTTTATGTGTCAAAATTTAATATACTGATATATTTATAAAAATATAGTTTAAATTATTCAAAAAAACCTTGTTGCAACTTAAATAATTTAGTTCCTAGGTTCTTAATGACAAATTTTAATTTTTTAAATTATGATGATAATGAATGATGATGATGATGTTATGATGACATTTTTATTTTCTTTATATTTGATTAACCGAATATTTGTTGTTATTTGTTGTTATTTTATTTATTTTTTATTTTATTTACAGATTAAATATTGTAATTTTTAATCCCAGTACCTACATATTTTATTTTTTGCAATAGGAAAACGTAAATTTTTAATAGTATTTAACAAACCAAAAAAATAAGTTTAGAAAGTCAATGATATTTTGTCATCTTATTTATACATTCGGTCTCCAAAAGCCTCCAAAAAAGTTTATCAAACACATCCCACTAGTATCTGCGACAAAAATCAAAAATAAATTATAAAGTGGGTGTTAAGTAAGAAAAATTATTCTTGTCAATGTTACACTAATTCAATATATAGAACTCCAAAGTTAATAAAATATATTTAATATAACAACAGTGGTATGCATTGTAGACAACTAAGTATAACAATAAAGTTTTAGTACATAATATAGTAAAATTATATAATTTTAAAAAAACTATCTATTGATAATATAATGTTGTTATAATTATTAAACAAATTTTTTTTATTAAATTAATAAATTATAGTGAACTAAAAATTTCAAATTTGAAAAGTTTGTAAAACAGTATATTACTTATTGATACGCGTACGTATTTTTTATATACATAGTTTTTAAATTATATTTATTCAGTAATAAAATGTTTTGCCCAACTGAACAAAAAGGAAAAGATGATCTTAAAAATGTTTAAAGCAGCCGCAGTTGGGGCGCTGGTATATCAAAAGATCAAAGAAATCCTTTTGCAAGTGTTAACTTTAATTTCCTGTGATCAATTTTCTTGCCGCTCTTTAATTATCCCACCGTAATTGCACTGATGAAATGTGTACAAGTTATCATGAATAAAATTGAATGCAGTTTCTGTTATTATATGTCGATTTTATATAAATATTAAGTCCCTGACTGATATGAAACGATATAAATTGAAAGAATCAAAATATAGTATTGGAAACCTTAAAATTTTAAGTTAAAGAAAACTTTATTATTGAATATATGTAATTAGCACACATGACCTTATTATACCCGTATGACTATAGGTCAAAAAGGTATACTAAATTTGCCATTACGTTTGTGACGCAGAGAAGGAGAGGGGATAGATATAGATTCAATTGTATGGATTGAATTAGAATCGAAAAGGAACTAGACTTAGCTATGTATGTCCGTCCACCCTTCCCCGCAATAAATCAAAAAATAAAGGAGCTGGGATTTATAAATTTTCACAAATTTGTTTTATGCGTCTGAAATTTTGCAAAAATAGTTTAGTTTTATGGCCAAAGTTTGTTCAAAAATTGGTTGGTCTACTGCAGTGGGTTCGAGTCATGTATCGGATGATATAATGTCGATATTACGGTCATGCAAGTATCCCAGAGTTGACACAGTCTACTCTACTACACTCTTCCTCGTTTTTATATTAGATTTGAATACTTACTTAATATACATAAATTTAAACTAATTTTAAATTAAAATGAAGTAACAACTAACATATTCATTTACATAGTATAAAATATAATCTAATTATTTAATAATGGTCTCAAACACTTTTTACATTTAAGAAACCTATAAATAATAATTTATTAATTTGTGTTTATAAAATATTATTACCGTTCTTTGTATTATTTTTAGCCAACTCTTTATAATTAGGAAAAACCATTTACATACATATAAAACTTTTTGATGATCTTTAAAAAAATTATTACTCGAATTTTGCATTTAACTTTGAAAAATGTGACATGATCCACTTGAAAATTAATTTGTTTATTTCTAGAATTAGTAAATTTTCAAGTTAATGATCACTTTGCTTCTTAAAAACCACATTTGTTAAAATTTTATTATTCCAATATGACTATAGGTCATAAGGGTATACTAAATTTGCCATAACGTGGGGGTATGAATAGATATATAGACTCAAAGGTATGGATTGGATCAGAATCGAAAAGTAAATTGATCTAGCTATGTATGTCTGTCCGCCCCCACGATAAACCAAAAAATAAAGGGGTAAGGATTCTAAAATTTTCGCAAATTAGTTTTTATTCAATAGCTGCTATAGCTATTGGAATCCAGCCATTTTGGTATACGGGTTCGAGTACCTGCCATACAGATTCTTTTTTTATGAGAATTACTCTATACCAATTAAAGCTGTGTGCCTGAAATTTTGCCAAAAATATTTTGGTTTTATGGCCAAAATTTGTGAGATCTGTCTGAAATTCTGAACTTTTCCCAAAAATAGTTTAGTTTTATGGCCAAAGTTTGTCCAAAATTTCGAGTGGTTGCCATATAACTTCATCTTTTACACGACTACTCTACACGCATTACTCTTTAGCTAATTGAGGTGGTTGACAAAAATTTTGTCAAAATCAATTCAATGGTATCCCAGAGTTGATACAGTCTACTCTACTACACTCTTCCTCGTTTTTTATTGGTTTCACATATAACTTTTGATAAATTTAACATCGAATTCTTAACACTAAATGCTTCTTCTTTTTCATCACAAATCTTTAATTTTTGTTGTTTTCTTGGCATCTCAAATTTATAGGAGTACTTGAGTTATAAAAAATTGCAAATAGAATTTTGAAACTTTTGGAAACTTTGCTTTTACAAGTAAAGAAACAGTCAGTCGGAGCAACTGATTTAGAAATACCTATTTGGTTCAAATTGAATGGAAAGTCCATAAGTTATTTTAAAACCATATAAGCTTTTATTAGTTTAATCGTAAGACATAGCAAAAAAAATTAACTTTATAATACTCAAAACATTTTCTAATTATTTTATCATTTCAAAAATATTAATAATTCTTACTAATTTATCTATTTAAAAATATTAAACAACAGATAAACTTAAAATAAATGGATTCCTAAAATGCAATTACAGAATTTTATATTTAAAACTTTTTATCCAATTCAATATAATTTTACACACCTGCAGCAATTACTTCTTTTCAGGATTTTTAGCTTTAGTGCATTTACTGTTGAATGCTTTAGTACCCTTGTTTATTTATTTTAATTTTAAATAATTTTTAAATTTATTCTCTTAATTTACTTATTTTTTAATGTTTTATATAATTAAACTCAAAGTTATACCAAAGAAATATTGATATGCAATAATATAAATACAAAATTTTATATAATTTGATGGATATTAATGTTAATTAAAACCATTAATGAAAAAAAAAATAAAATATGCAATAAATATATTTCTAAAATACAATATTTAATGTAGAACTTTTCATATAATTCATATATGAAAATAAATTAAAAAATTTATTTAAACATAAAAATAAATTTTACAACTTAAGTATCGTACATAATTTCTTAATTATATATTACCTATGGTAATAGTTCAATTAAATACATATTGATATTATGTAATAAAAATTAAAAAAAAAAAATTTCTTCGTTTATTTAAAAACCATTTTGTTTTTAATTTGTAAAATATAATACATAATAGATTTTATAGTAAAATTCTTATCCTTTTAAAAATATAAAAGTGTGAAATAAGAACGGAAATAGGAAATAGGAAATAGTGTATCAAATTTGAAGTTTCTATCTTTATTAATTTCGAATATATGCTTAAAGGTCTTGGGTGTAGTGGGGGAGCTATGCAAACCGCCATTCCGATTCATCCAAAATTTCACTTACACAAAGCCAATAAGAAGAAACATCTGTGCCCCAAATATAAGGTTCTATCTTCTTTGGTTTCGAAATTATACTCGTTTGGCCTCAATTCGATCAAAAGCTTCTAGAATCCGAACTCATTGTCCGAACTCGAGCAGAGCCAATTCCTATGTTACTTTCATTACGTGTAACCTTGAATTTAAATTTTATCAAAATAGCGTCATTAGTTTTTGAGTAATGGTGTTTTGAACTTCTAAAAGGTTGCCCATATGCAGTCCCCGTCATACTTTCAATACCAGTTAATCCTTGTATACAATTGGAACGTTCTATCTTAATTTTAAGTTACTATTTTTATTAATTTCAATGATAAGACTTTAAATTTTGGGAGGTCTAAGAGAGTTACCTGAACAACCACTCTATCAATTGATCATAAATTAAGGGAACACTTAGGAAATAGTAAAGAACACCCTTGTGCCTACATGTGGATGGTCCCCGACCCACTACTCTAATTGGTTTCAATTTTTGAGGACACTAAGGAATAGAAAGGGACAACCTGATACCAAATTTAGAGGTTCTATCTTCTTTGGATTCGGAATCATGCTGGTTTGACCTAAATTCGAGTTCCAGGATCCGAACCTATGGAACCAGGATCCGAACCAGGATCCGAATCCACGGAGTTCACCTATATGCAGTCCGCGTTGTTCTTTCAATAGTGAACCCATGTACACAATCGGAGCTCTCTATCTTAATTTTAAGATACTTTTTTTTATTAATTTCAATGATATGCTTTAAGGTCTTCAGAACTGTGTGGATGGTCCCCAACCCATTGATGGTCTTCCGAACACATGGTCTGATCTCGACCGCACGCAATCTCCGCCATAGTCTCGTTACTAGTAACCTACAGCACAAACTTCATGAAGGTAGCACCATCAGTTGTTGAGTTATCCTGATTTTTTTTTATATGCTCGTTAGCCCTCCAGAATTCGAACTCATGGGCTAATTACGCCCATATGCAATCCCTGCCGTACTTTAACCTACAGTTAAAATTTCATCTAGATTTTTCATCTATTAGTTTTTGAGTTATCGCACCTACGGACGGACGGACATGCCTATATCGACTCAGGTCACGCTGATCACAACTATATATACTTTTCCATATTTAGCTCTCTTCCTTTAGGTGGTTACAAACACCATACCCTTTTCCTATTTCTTAGGTGTAGGGTATAAAAAATGCATTTATATATATTAACCTGTCCGACAACCTATTAAAAACGAAAACTTGTAATGACGGTTTCGAAAGAAGACAATATTTTGTGTTTCGATGTTATTTTCTATACAATTCAATGATTGTTAAAATTTTACCTCGCCATTTATTGAATGGAGTTGAACATGCAAATTATATTTTTGCATTAATTAGCAGCACAACATTCGATATTTGCAAATGACTCATTCATTCCACGATTCTTATCTTAATTTTATTTTCCATTTTGTTTCATTAAATTAATAAAATATTGTTTTTCCTTGTAATATTGTTTGTTTTGTACATTTTTCAGAAAGAAGATAGGTTGTATCATAGAGTAAATATAATGTTCCAGTTGGCTCTCTATTAAAGTTAACTTTATTCTTTCCTTTCCTTATTTTTTCAAATTAATATTTTATGTATCTACGATCTATAAATTTCCTTTCAAATTTTATCATTTTTTAAATTTGTCTTTTTAGTTATTCTCTCAATATTTTTTTCAAAAGCATTTTCTCTCAATATTTTTTTATACCGTGTACGAAAGTACGGAACATAGTACATTATCGCTTTGTAAAATTCAAAAAAAAAAAGTCTAATAAAGAAAATCTCGCTGTCAAATTCTATTGTTCTTACATATATCAAAATGTTTAAAAAATAAATACTAAAAAATTTTTTCTAAAAATAAAACAACACAAAAAAATTAGAACAATTATAACAAAAAAAAAAAATAGTACCCATAGTACCTAACAATAGGTATGTACCGTAAAGTTCTGAATACAATACCCGGGTACTCTAATTGGAAAATGGCAATATTCTGAAAAAATAATAAATCCAATTTGTATACCCGGGTACACTAATTAGTTTTCTATACCAGGGTACACTATTCGGAACAACAAAAAATTATATATGATAGGGAATGTATTATGGAAAATAAAATTAAAGCAATTAGTATAATTCACAAAACAAAATAACTATATTACTTATTCAAAATAAAAAAATATATATACATAGCTTATTAATAATAAAAAAAATCTGCAAATATACATTAATTAATTAATAATAGAAAAACTAGATACATTTATTAAGATATAGTCTGATTAAATTTTTTAAATAATTTTTTAAACTATTACTTATTAGCCAGTTAAACCAATTCGAAAAGCTCCTGTGTATCAACTTCACTTGAAGTTTCGCTGATATATTCATCATCATCAGAAGAAGTCTGATTATCAATTACACGTTCATCAATAGTTTCTATATCATCATCAAAATTCGCTAACTTTGCATTAGCTTCATCAACCCCGACCAGCTCATAAGTTGTATTATTTGGTTCAGTTTGGATTTCAGAAATATTTGATTCATGTACGTCCCCGCAAGATTTAAGAATATTTTGAAGGCGACAATTTAATTTTTCCAAACATATTTCTTTTCCAAACTCTCCAACTCCGCAACACTCAAATGACCTTTCAATGATTTCTGGCGAAATTTGTTTTAAAGCTGAAGATGTAAAATCAACAATATCTTGATAAGTCGGTTTTTCCTGTATCCTTTTTTTGTAAATTCCTCTTTACCATTTATAAGCCAATCATTCCAAGCAGCACTCATAAAATTTTTAAATGGATAGTTAATTGAAACATCAAATGGTTGTAAAAATGATGTAGTTTTTGGAGGTATTATGATTGACTCTGCAATGCATAGCTTCTTTAGTTCTTTTGTCACTTCATCCATTAAATGGCAACTATAAAAATTAAAAGTAACTTTTCAATACCAAAAGAACTGTTCTCCTTATAGAAACACTTTTTCATCCAACGTAACATTAAATCTGTGGTCATTGAACCACCCAAACTAACACAAAGATCGATGTCTTTTTTTTTAATTTTTAAATTTATTTGCGAAAAACAAATCCAATTAGTGTACCCGGGGTACTGTAATTGGAAAAATGTTCCAATTAGTGTACCCGGGGTACTTTATTCGGGGGGGTACTGTATTCAGAACTTTACGGTAGTATTATTTAAGACTTTTACTCTGGAATTTTTATAGGTATGATTATGTTTTAATAACCAAATTAACTTTATAATACTAAAAACATTTTCAAACTACTTTATCTATTCAAAAATGTTACAAATTCTTAATAATTTATTTATTTAAAAATATTAAAAAACAAAAAACTTGAAATAAATTAAAATCTATTTATTTCAATTCAATTACAAAAGTGAAAAAATTTGAATTAATTAATTTTATGATAAAAAGCTAATCATAGCATAATATAATAATTTAAATTTTTCAAAATTGCAATTATTTTAAATTGTTAGGTTATGTATCTATTAGAAAAGCTTATAAACGCAAAATATGCAATAAATGTATTTCTAAAATACAATTACAAATTTAGATCTTTTCATATAATTCATTTAAATATAAAAATAAATTTTACATAAATGCAGCAAGTTTGTCCTTAAGTATAGTTAAACAAGTAAAGAAACAGTCAGTCGGTGCAACCGACTTAGAAATACCCTACACCTATTTGGTTCAAATTTAAGGACATATCCGTAAGTCGTTTTAACACCATAAGAGCTGTTACTAATTTGATCGTAAGACATAGCTAACCAAATTAACTTTATAATACTAAAAACATTTTCTAATTACACTATCTATTAAAAAATATTACAAATTCTTACTAATTTATCTATTTAGAAATATTAAAAAACAAACAAACTTGAAATAAATGAAAATATATTTATTCCAATTCAATTACAAAATGAAAAAATTCTAATTATTAAATTTTGTGATAAAAAGATAATCAAAGCATAATATATTTAATAATCCAAATTTTTCAAAATTGCAATTATTTTAAATGGTTAGTTTATATACCTAATAGAAAAGCTTATAAACGCAAAATATGCAATAAATGTATTTCTAAAATACAATTACAAATTTAGACCTTTTCATATAATTCATTTAAATATTCAAATAAATTTTACATAAATGCAGCAAGTACACCTTTGAACATAGCTGAACCACTACAAATAAGTCTAGATTTCGGAGACATATAGGACATAGGAAATTTATTCTTTGGCTTTGAAATTAAGCTCGACCAGAACCAATTCCCATGGTACTTTCATTACTAGTAACCTAAAGTTTAAATTTCATCAAAATACCGGCATTATTTTTTGAGTTATGGTGTTTTTAAGATATATGTTTTTTAGTCCTTGAACTTGTCAAGGGTTCCAGAATCCGAAACCATGGTACTATTTCGCCCATATGCAGTCCCGTCATACTTTCAATACTAGTTAACCCTTGTATACAATTGGAACGTTCTATCTTAATTTTAAGTTACTAGTTTTATTAATTTCGATGATAAGCTTTTACACATTTGGGAAGTCTAAGAGAGGTCCTGAACCACCAGTCCAAATGATCCCAAATTAGGGAGGCACGGAAGAAATGGTAAAGAACACCCTGGGCCAAATTTGAAGCTTCTACATTCGTTTCAAGTTACTATTTTTATTAATTTCGAAAATATGCTTTAAGGTCCTCGGAACTGAGTGGCTGGTCCCCGACTCACTAGTCCAATGGGGCCCAAATTTCAAAGACACTTACTCAATAGGAAGGGACACCCTGATACCAAATTTGGAGGTTATATCTTCATTGGTTTCGGAATTACGCTAGTTTGGCCTAAATTCGATTAAAAAGTTCTGAGTTCCGAACCCATTGTCCAATCCTCACCGTACATAATCATCGCCGTAGTTTCGTTACCAATAACCTACAGCACAAATTTCATGAAGATAGCCTCTTTAGTTGTTGAGTTATCGTGATTTTTAATATATGTTCGTTATCCCTGACACCAACTAAAGAGTCCAGAATCCGAACCCATGGGCTGATTTCGCCCTTATACAGCCCGCGCTTTACTTATAGTACTAGTTAACCCTTGTACACAATTTGAACGGTCTATCTTAATTTTAAGTAACTATTTTTAGTAATTTCGATTATAAGCTTTTAAAACTTGGGAGGTCTGAGAGGGGTACTGAACCACCTCTCCAATTGATCCCAAATTAAGGGAACACGCAAGAGATAGTAAAGAACACCCTTGTGGCAAATTGGAAGCTTCTACATTTTTGCAAGTTGTTATCTTTATTAATTTTAAAGATATGCTTTAAGGTCTTCGGAAATGTGTGGCCGGTCTCCAACTCCAACCCAGTACTCCAACGGGACCCAAATTCCCAAGACACTTAGGAAATAGGAAGGGACACCCTGATACCAAATTTGGAGGTTGTATCTTCATTGGTTTCGGAATTATGCTCGTTTGGCCTAAATTCGATCAAAAAGTTCTAGGTTCCGAACCCATGGTCCAATCCCGACCTTACGCATTCCCCGAAGTAGTTTCATTACTAGTAACCTACAGCACAAATTTGATGAAGATAGCCTCATTAGTTGTTGAGTTATCGTGATTTTTTATATATGTTCGTTAGCCCATCGATCGATTAAAAGGTCCAGAATCCGAACCCATGGGCCGATTTCGTCCATATGCAATCCCCGCCGTACTTTCAATCCTAGTAATCTACAGTTAAAATTTCATCAAGATAGCTCCATTATTTTTAGAGTTATCGTGCCTACGGACGGACATGACTATATCGACTCAGGCGGTCACGCTGATCACAAATATATATACTTTTCCATATCTAGCTCGGTTCCTTTAGGTGATTACAAACACCATACCAAAGTTAATATACCCCTTTACCTATTCTATAGGTGTAGAGTATAAAAAAAGGAATTTAATCGTTTATTAAAAGTTATTTTATTTTTAAGGTCTTCGAAACTGTGTGGCTGGTCTCCAACCCACTACTCCATTTGGTCCCAAATTTAAAGGACACTAAGGAAATAGGAACGGACACCGTGATATCAAAATTTGGAGATTCTATTTTCATTGGTTTCTGAACTATGCTCGTTTGGCCTAAATTCGATCAAAAAGTTCTAGATTCCGAACCCATGATCCAATCTCGACCGTACGCAATCCCCGCCATAGTTTCGTTACTAGTAACGTACAGCACAAATTTTATGAAGATAGCGTCATTAGTCGTTGGAATACCGTGATTTTTTTTAATAGTTCGTTAACACTTGAACCGATTAAAAGGTCCAGAATCCGAAACGGTGATTCGATTTCGCCCACTTGCAATCCCCGCCGTACTTTCTTACAGTTAAAATTTCAACATGATAGCTCTTTTATTTTTTGAATTATCGTGTCTACGGACGGACGGACGTACGAACGGACATGGCTATATCGTATATATACACTTTTCCATATCTAGTTCCTTTAGGTGGTTTCAAAAACGATTTCAAAGCTAATATACCCCTTTACCTATTCTATATGTGTAGGGTATCAAAATAATAATTTAATTCGTAAAAGTAGTAATGGCAATAATAATGTTAGTAGTAGTCATAAATAGTCAAGTTAATACAAATTCAAAAGACGAAAAATGGATTAAAGGAGAACAGTAAATTGACAAAACAATAACAATGATCTGCAAGGTAAAAAAAAATTCATTGACCCTGTTCTTCCTCCTATTGTTAGATTCACAAAAACAGCAATTGAAATTGTGATAGTGTACATGCATTCTCAAGATTACATGATCACAAAATATACAACAACGTGAGACATATCTGTCATATTTTCATGATCAAGAAGATATATATTATGATGACATAAGAAGAACGAACATTAAAGTACTTATTGATCTGAAACGAATCCCTTGTTAAAATGAATTACGTAAATTATATGATCAATATCATGAAAATATAGGTATCACCATTAAAGAGGTCACAAAAGACCAAGCAACACATAGGAGTCACATTCACAATAAGTACAGAGAACATTTGCAAAATTTTAGAGAGTCATGGCAGAACTATATGATTGCTAGATGATGGAACATACAAAAGATTTAAAGAGAGATTACCTAAAAATTCTATATGTGAACATATTAAGTTTAAGAAACAATCTCTGTGAATTGGAAGCTACAATAATGGAAATTAACAACGTATATATAGTGGTATTGAATGAAATCTGGATTTACGACAATGAAAAGGCATACTATAACTTTATATAGAATTATAAAGTTGCTTTCAATTGCAGAAACAAAAACATAGGGAGAGGTACAGCTATATACATAAAGAATGGTATAAATTTCAACATAATTATGCAATAGGAACTATACAACCTGACCATTATTGAGTTACTTAACACAACACCAAAACTCAAAATAGGAACGTTCTACATATCACCGAACGAAAACGACAACGTTTTTATAGAACACGTAGAAAAAAGCATAATTTATTATAACCATAATTAATTTTTTAATAAACATTAATTTTTTTCTATCTTTAGTTTGTGTATAGGTTTGTGTACTTTCCCTTAGTAAATCTGTACTTTATACTATATTAGCTAAAGGTCTTTTTATACCCGTGCATACATATATGACATCGGGTATATTAGATTTGCTCCTCCGTTTGTAACGCATCGATCTAGACGAGCTAGATATAGTGTCAAGGGTACGTATCGGCTCAGAATCGAAAAATTAGTCGATCTAGCTATGTGTGTCTGTCCGTCCGTCCGTCCGTCCGTCTGTGTGTCAGCACGATAACTCAAAAACTAAAAGAGCTACAGTTTTGAAATTTTCACAAAATATTTTTCAATCAATTTCTAGGTTCCCTATTTTTTTTGGTTAAGATCGGACCAAAACTTCGGGTAGCTCTCGAACAGCTAACTTTTTTAACTCCAATATTTTCATACAAAAATTTTAACATGAAGTATTTAACATGAAATTATATGAATTTTGTTTGTTTTTGTTTTTTTGTTTTTTTGTTTTTTGTTTTTGTTACAAAAAGTAGATAAAAATTTCGAGTTAGAATTTCATATGATTTAAATGATGCGTAGTTTATTTAAGATAAGCAAAAAAAAAGAAGACAAAGATTTTTTTAAGTAAATGGCTTATTGATATTGATAGATAATTATGAATATATATGATGAATCATCTGATGATTATTATATGAATAATGATCATATGAAGTTGATTTGGCTTAAGTTTAATATATTCGTGAATTAAAAATTAATTATAAGAGATGGAATTGAAAAATTAGAGCAAAAGTTTTGAAATTCACACAAAATATTTTTGGGACATTTTTGAGGTTCCCTATTCTTTTTGGTTAAGACCAGATCAAGGTTTCGGGGAGCTGCCACACAACTTATTTAAATCAATATGAATTTCTTGAAAACTGATTATACTACGAGGATGAAAATTACACAGTGTTAGTTACATATATAATGAATCGAGCACTTATATGAAGTTTCAAAATGTTACGGCCCCGTTTTCGGGCAACTGCCATACAAAGTAATCAATTCGATAACTGTGAATCTAATGAAGCTATGAGGTTAAAATCAAAACTGGGCAGATAAAGTAATAGGGCAAGTTAGTTGGCAAAGTTGGACATCACTCGGACCAACTTTTAGGGCGGGCTATTTTTTTTTTTTTGTTTTTTTTTTTTTTTTTTGTTTTTAAGCAAAAATTATGGTAGTATAATGGAATTAAAAATTTAATTTTTTTTTTAAGCTAAAATTATGGGATAAAAAGGTAAATTTTTTTTTAACTATTTTACTTTCTTATATTTTTTTTGTAATATTTATAATAGCATAGAGGAAATAAATAACGGTTAGTGGGGTATGCACGGGTATCTAAAAGTTGACAAGGGCAACTATAATCTTCCTCGTTTTTTAAGCCTTCCTGTAATAATCTGATTATTTATTAACTGAGCAGCTTCAATATTTATATCTATTCTAGACGAGTTTTATGCTTTATGGCATATCTACTTATTATACCCTACACCTATAGAATAGGTAAAGGGGTATATTAACTTTGGTATGGTGTTTGTAACCACCTAAAGGAAGCGAGCTAGATATGGAAAAGTATATATATTTGTGATCAGCGTGACCGCCTGAGTCGATATAGCCATGTCCGTCCGTCCGTAGGCACGATAACTCAAAAAATAATGGAGCTATCTTGATGAAATTTTAACTGTAGGTTACTAGGACTGAAAGTACGGCGGGGATTGCATATGGGCGAAATCGGCCCATGGGTGCGGATTCTGGACCTTTTAATCGGTTTCAGGGCTAACGAACAAATATAAAAAATCACGATAACTCAACAACTAATGACGCTATCTTCATCAAATTTGTGCTATAGGTGACTAGTAATGAAACTACTTCGGGAATTGCGTTAGGTCGGGATTGGACAATGGGTTCGGAACCTAGAACTTTTTGATCGAATTTAGGCCAAACGAGCATAATTCCGAAACCAATGAAGATAGAACCTCCAAATTTAGTATCAGGGTGTCCTTTCCTATTTCCTAAGTGTCTTGTGAATTTGGATCCCATTGGAGTAGTGGGTCGGGGACCAGCCACACATTTCCGAAGACCTTAAAGCATATCTTTAAAATTAATAAAGATAACAACTTGAAAAAATGTAGAAGCTTCCAATTTGCCACAAGGGTGTTCTTTACTATCTCTTGCGTGTTCCCCTAATTTGGGATCAATTGGAGTGGTGGTTCTGTACCCCTCTCAGACCTCCCAAGTTTTAAAGGCTTATAATCGAAATTACTAAAAATAGTTACTTAAAATTAGGATAGACCGTTCAAATTGTGTACAAGGATTAACTAGTACTATAAGTACAGCGCGGACTATATAAGGGCGAAATCAGCCCAACGGTTCGGATTCCGGACCTTTTAATCGATGTCAGGGCTAACGAACATATATAAAAAATCACGATAACTCAACAACTAATGGGGCTATCTTCATGAAATTTTGCTGTAGGTTATTGGCAATGAAACTACGGTGGTGATTACGTACGGTGAGGATTGGACAATGGGTTCGGAACTTAGAACTTTTTGATCGAATTTAGGCCAAACGAGCATAATTCCGAAACCAATGAAGATAGAACCTCCAAATTTGGTATCAGGGTGTCCCTTCCTATTTCGTAAGTGTCTTTGAAATTTGAGCCCCATTGGAGTAGTGGGTCGGGGACCAGCCACTCAGTTCTTAGGACCTTAAAGCATATTTTCGAAATTAATAAAGATAGCAACTTGAAACAAATGTAGAAGCTTCAAATTTGGCCCAGGGTGTTCTTTACTATTTTCTGCGTGCCCCCATAATTTGGGATCAATTGGAGTGGTGGTTCAGAACCTCTCTTAGACCCCCCAATGTGTAAAAGTTTATCATCGAAATTAATAAAACTAGTAACTTAAAATTAAGATAAAGCGTTCCAATTGTGTACAAGGGTTAACTAGTATTGAAAGTATGACGGGACTGCATATGGGCGAAATCGTACCATGGTTTCGGGTTCTGGAACTCTTGAAAAGTTCAAGGACTAACAAACATATATTTTAAAAACACCATGACTCAAAAAATAAAGCTGGTGTTTTGATGAAATTTAACACTAGGTTACTAGTAATGAAAGTACCATGGGAATTGGTTGTGGTCGAGTTTAATTTCGAAGCCAAAGAATATATTTCCTATGTCCTATGTGTCTCCGAAATCTAGACTTAATTGTAGTGGTTCAGCTATGTTCAAAGTTACTTGCTGCATTTATGTAAATTTATTATACCCTACACCTATAGAATTGGTAAAGGGGTATATTAGCTTTGGTATGGTGTTTGTAACCACCTAAAGGAAGCGAGCTAGATATGGAAAAGTATATATATTTGTGATCAGCGTGACCGCCTTAGTCGATATAGCCATGTCCGTCTGTCCGTCCGTCCGTCCGTCCGTCCGTCCGTCCGTCCGTAGGCACGATAACTCAAAAAATAATGGAGCTATCTTGATGAAATTTTAACTGTAGGATACTAGGACTGAAAGTACGGCGGGGATTGCATATGGGCGAAATCGGCCCATGGGTTCGGATTCTGGACCTTTTAATCAGTTTCAGGGCTAACGAACAAATATAAAAAATCACGATAACTCAACAACCAATGACGCTATCTTCATCAAATTTATGCTGTAGGTTACTAGTAATGAAACTACTTCGGGAATTGCGTAAGGTCGGGATTGGACCATGGGTTCGGAACCTAGAACATTTTGATCGAATTTAGGCCAAACGAGCATAATTCCGAACCCAATGAAGATAGAACCTCCAAATTTGGTATCAGGGTGTCCCTTCCCATTTCCTAAGTGTCTTGTGAATTTGGGCCCCATTGGAGTAGTGGGTCGGGGACCAGCCACACATTTCCGAAGACCTTAAAGTATATCTTTAAAATTAATAAAGATAACAACTTAAAAAAATGTAGAAGCTTCCAATTTGCCACAAGGGTGTTCTTTACTATCTCTTGCGTGTTCCCCTAATTTGGGATCAGTTGGAGTGGTGGTTCTGTAACCCTCTCAGACCTCCCAAGTTTAAAAGGCTTTTAATCGAAATTACTAAACATAGTTAATTAAAATTAAGATAGGCAGTTCAAATTGTGTACAAGGGTTAACTAGTACATACTATAGTACAGCGCGGACTATATAAGGGCGAAATCAGCCCAACGGTTCGGATTCCGGACCTTTTAGTCGGTGTCAGGGCTAACGAGCATATATAAAAAATCACTATAGCTCAACAACTAATGAGGCTATCTTCATGAATTTTGTGCTGTAGGGTATTAGTAATGAAACTACTGCGGTGATTACGTAAGGTGAGGATTGCACAATGTGTTCGGAACTTAGAACTTTTTGATCGAATTTAGGCCAAACGAGCATAATTCCGAAACCAATAAAAATAGAACCTCCAAATTTGGTATCAGGGTGTCCCTTCCTATTTCGTAAGTGTCATTGAAATTTGGGCCCCATTGGAGTCGGGGACCAGCCACTCAGTTCCGAGGACCTTAAAGCATATTTTCGAAATTAATAAAGATATTAACTTGAAACAAATGTAGAAGCTTCAATTTTGGTTCAGAACCTCTCTTAGACCCCCCCAATGTGTAAAAGCTTATCATCGAAATTATTAAAACAATTAACTTAAAATTAAGCTAGAACGTTCCAATTGTGTACAAGGGTTAACTAGTATTGAAAGTATGACGGGACTGCATATGGGCGAAATCGTACCATGGTTTCGGGTTCTGGAACCCTTGAAAGTTCAAGGACTAGCAAACATATATCTTAAAAACACCATAACTCAAAAAATAATGCCGGTATTTTGATGAAATTTAACACTAAGTTACTAGTAATGAAAGTGCCATGGGAATTGGTTCTGGTCGAGTTTAATTTCGAAGCCAAAAAATATATTTCCTATTTCCTATTTGTCCCCCTATTTCCTATGCTTTATTTCCTATTTCCTATGCGTTTATAAGCTTTTCTATTAGGCATATAAACTAACCATTTAAAATAATTGCAATTTTTAAAAATTTGGATTATTAAATATATTATGCTTTGATTATCTTTTTATCACAAAATTTAATAATTAGAATTTTTTCATTTTGTAATTGAATTGGAATAAATATATTTTCATTTATTTCAAGTTTGTTTGTTTTTTAATATTTTTAAATAGATAAATTAGTAAGAATTTGTAATATTTTTTAATAGATAGTGTAATTAGAAAATGTTTTTAGTATTATAAAGTTAATTTGGTTGGCTATGTCTTACGATCAAATTAATAGCAGCTTTTATGGTGTTAAAATGACTTATGAATATGTCCTTAAATTTGAACCAAATAGGTGTAGGGTATTTCTAAGTCGGTTGCACCGACTGACTGTAGCTTTACTTGTTTTTATATTTAAATGAATTATATGAAAAGTTCTAAATTTGTAATTGTATTTTAGAAATACATTTATTGCATATTTTGCGTTTATAAGCTTTTCTATTAGGTATATAAACTAATCATTTAAAATAATTGCAATTTTTAAAAATTTGGATTATTAAATATATTATGCTTTGATTATCTTTTTATCACAAAATTTAATAATTAGAATTTTTTCATTTTGTAATTGAATTGGAATAAATATATTTTCATTTATTTCAAGTTTGTTTGTTTTTTAATATTTCTAAATAGATAAATTAGTAAGAATTTGTAATATTTTTTAATAGATAGTGTAATTAGAAAATGTTTTTAGTATTATAAAGTTAATTTATGTCTTACGTTAAAATTAATAACAGCTTTTATGGTGTTAAAATGACTTATGGATATGTCCTTAAATTTGAACCAAATAGGTGTAGGGTATTTCTAAGTCGGTTGCACCGACTGACTGTTGCTTTACTTGTTTCATCTATAACTTTGGGAATTTGTAAATCTCTATGAATGTCACTATTACGTACATACCAGGGAGCACTTACTATGTTACTAAGGACTTTATTCTGAAAGCTTTATATTTTTTTAATATTAGTTTGCTTGGAAGAACCCTAAAGTTGAATGCCATATAACCATTTTGCCAATATAGCAGTATCATCAGCAAATGTTGCTATAGTTACATTCTCTACTTCTGATAGATCACTTGTATAAAGCAAGTACAAAATAGGACCTAGAATACTGCCTTGAGGCACACCTGCTTTTATTTATGTTAATTTAGAGTACTTTTCATCTTGTTTAATTCTAAATAATCTATCAGACAATTAAGATTTGAGTATCTCTACATATTACATAGTATGTTTGGCATATCTCCTTAATTTAAATATTAATCCTTCATGCCAAACTTTGTCAAACGCTTGTGCTACGTCTAGAAATATGTAGAGCATATTTGTTTTTGTTCAAACGCTTTTTCTTTAACATTTGTTATTCAATGAACTTGGTCAATTTTTGCATGCTTGGATCTTAATCCAAATTGATGGTTGGGAAGTAAATTTTTATTTTCTATAATTGGTTTCAGCCTTTTTAACAACAACTTTTCATAAAGTTTTAACATAATTGGTAGCAGAGATATTGACCTGTAAGATTTTGCCTCATTTATTGGCTTCCCTGGCTTTGCTATCATAATAACCTCTGCTACTTTCCAAGCGGTTCTAACATACTTCAGTTTTACTGCTGCATTTATGATTTTTCTTAAAAGTTTTAAAACTTTTTGTGGAAGCTCTTTTATAAACTGAGCTGTAATAAGCTCAAAACCTGGGGCTTTTTTTTAACTTGGATTAATATTGTTCTCTTCTATTGTAATATCCTCGACTAAAAAAAGATCTGAATTTATATCGTTTGGTTTGAATATGTTTTCTAAATTATCTGCAATTAATTTGGCTTTATCTTTATTTTCCTTTGCCCAAATGCCGGCTGGTTTCATGAGCGGTGTGGCGTGCTTTATCGAGTATTTTGATTCTTTTGTTGCCGAGAAACTTTTTATATAATCTCATATGATACTGATTTTAAGATCTGAATTTTTCTTTTAAGAGGTTGTGATAAAAATCATCAGGGATTGTTGGCATCTACGTCTAGCCCTTGATTTTCATTTTGTTAAATCAGTTATATCTCTAAAATAATTGTTTGCTGCTGACCTATACTGAATTATTTTTGTGTTATTCCAAGCAGCTTTTTGAATTATGTATATTAATAAAGCCTTCTAGTTCCAAATCTAATTTTTCTTTTGATTGTAAATTTATGTTTAAATTAATATTATTTGTGATTTCATACTTAAAGCTTAACCAGTCTGTGGTATTATTTGTCAGTGTGGGCTTATTTAGTTTTATAGTTATTTTTTCACTCAACTCTAGTATGACAGCAGAGTGATCAGAATCCAAGTCATGATTATCTTCTAAATTTATGAAGTTGCTTGGAATTGTTTTGGTTATAAAGAAGTCAATTAGATCTGGAGCTTTGTTGGTGTCTGTGGGCCAGTAAGTTTGTTTGCCAGTCGAATGAGGGCAACAACCTAACTCTTCAATAGCTTTTCTTACCTGTCTACCTCTAGTTGAGGTTGTTCTCGTACCACAATCTGTATGTTTGGCACAGGAATCACCTCCTAGCTGGAATTTATGTCCGTGGACATTTAGGAGTTCTTTAAAGATATTTTTCTTTATATTGCATTTTGGTTGACAATATACTGCACCAACATTAAGATCTTGTTTAGTAGATGTAATTTTTATCATAGAAAATTGGATTTCTTCAAACTCAATTTTGAATTCTTCATTATGTTTTATAGTGCCGCTTATGATAATTGCTTATCTCCTCTTGGATAATTACTAGGATGAACTGCCTTAAAGCATTAATAACCTAGAATCTTAAATTTCGTGTTTATTGTTAATTGAGTCTCCAGTAGCAGACATATATCAATATTGTTCGAACTTAAGAACACTTCTAGTTCATGTTTTTTGTTGAGGACACCATTAGGGTTCCAAGTTGCAAAAAGTATTTTAACTCGATACATTTTTTATAATTTTTGTAGGTGTTTCTTGATATTCATTATTGTTTCTCTTTTCTATTTTATTTAATCTTATGGAGATGTCAACTTTAAGCAATAGAGTTTGCATCATGTGCACCACTTCATTGTCATTGCGTTTAGGTTTCATAACCTTAGTTTGTTTTTTCGTAGTTTCTGTAGTCTTTTTAAGTTTTGCATTTTGTGCATCACTTCATTGTCATTACGTTTGGTTTTCATAACCTTATTTGTTTTTCTGTTATAATGTTTTCTTTAATTTTAGTTTTTAGTACTTGGGGGTATGAAACTCCATTCGCAACTTTACTGGGTATAAATGGTGTAGTTTTTTTCGGTATTTTTGTTTCATTTCATTGTTTGGGTTTGCGCATAGTCAATCTTCTTTTCTGTAATTCTTTTCTACCATACAACCACGATAGCTAGCAGGGTGTGCCTCGTTGCAGTTTGCACATATGGCTTGGAAATTTTCTTTTTTACTACACTCTGCTGTCATATGATTTCCAGTGATTTTACCATATGATTTTTCACATTTAGCCTATCTTTGGCAAAATTTTTGTGTATGTCCAAAACTCTGTCATCTCTTACACTGAGGAATGGACTTATTACTTCTGAGAGCCTCAATTTTCACTCTCATGTGCAGTAAGTATTGTATTTGTATATTTTATTTATTTCCCCTGAATGAACAAAAGATAGCATTAATAGTGGAAGCTTGGTTACAATATTTATATTTTTATCTTTAGTTTTTTATACCCTACACCTATAGAATAGGTAAAGGGGTATTATTAGGAGTGGTGGTTCAGTACCCCTCTTAGACCTCCCAAGGTTTAAAAGCTTATAAATGAAATTATTAAAAATAGTAACTTAAAATTAATATATACCGTTCCACTTGTGTACAAGGGTTAACTGGTATTTAAAGTACAGCGCGGACTGCATATGGGCAAAATCACCCCAAGGGTTCGGATTCTGGACCTTTTAATAGTCTAAGGGCTAACGAACATATATAAAAAATTACGATAACTCAACAACTAATGACGCTATCTTCATAAAATTTGTGGTGTTGAGTACTGGTAATGAAACTACGGCGGTGATTGCGTACTGTGGGTAATGTACAACGGGTTCGGAACTTAGAACTTTTTGATCGAATTTAGGCCAAACTAGCATAATTCCGAAACCAATGAAGATAGAACCTCCAAACTTGGTATCAGGGTGTCTCTTTCTATTTCCTCAGTGTCCTTGAAATTTGGCACCAATTGGAGTAGTGGGTTTGGGCCCAGTCACACAGTTCCAAAGAGCTTAAAACATATTTAAGAAATTAGTAAAGATAGTAACTTCAAACAAATTTAGAAGTTTCAATTTGGTACATGGGTGCTCTTTACTATTTCCTGCGCGTTCTCCTAATTTTGGATCAATCAGAGTGGAAGATAGAACGTTCCAATTGTGTATAAGGGTTAACTAGTATTGAAAGTATGACGGGGATTGCATATGGGCGAAATCGTACCATGGTTTCGGGTTCTGGAACCTTTAAAAGTTCAAAGGCTGACGAACATATATCTTAAAAGCAGTATAACTCAAAAAATAATACCCCTTTTTTGATGAAATTTAAACTCTAGGTTACTAATAATGAAAGTACCATGGGAATTGGTTCTGGTCGAGTTCGGATAATGAGTTCGGATTCTAGAAGCTTTTGATCGATCTAAGGCCAAACGAGTATAATTTCGAAGCCACAGAATATATTTCCTATTTCTTATGTGTCCCCGAAATTTAGACTTAACTGTAGTGTTGGTTCAGATGCCTCCTAAGAAATCCCAAAACTAAAAAGCTTATATTCGAAATTCAAGAAGATAGAAACTTTAAATTTGATACACGAGGGTTCTTTCCTATTTCCGTTTATATTTAACACTTTTATATTTTTGAAAGGCTAAGAATTTTACCATAAAACATATTTTGTATAATATTTTATAAATTAAAAATAAAATATTTTTTTAATAAACGGTTAAATTCCTTTTTTTTAATGTTAATCATATCATATATTTTATTGAATTATTACCAAAGGTGATATATAATTAAGACATTGTGTACAATACTTAAGCTATATTCAAAGGTACTTGCTGCATTTATGTAAAATGTATTTTTATATTTAAATGAATTATATGAAAAGTTCTAAAATTGTAATTGTACTTTAGAAATATATTTATAGCATATTTTGCATTTATAATCTTTTCTAATAGGTACATAAACTAACAATTTAAAATAATTGCAATTTTGAAAAATTTGAATTATTAAATATATAGTTAACCTTTGTACACAATTCGGAATGCATTTTACGCTTTCTACTACTTTTTGCATTAACAGATTTTGCATTACTGCTTGCTGTAAATAAAAATTTTTATGATAGTCTTAAACGAGCAAACGAGCATAATTCCGAAACCAATGAAGATAGAACCTCCAAATTTAGTATCAAGGTGTCCATTCCTATTTCTTTAGTGTTTTTGATTTTTGTACTTTATTTTTGGAGTAGTGGGTCGGTGACCAGCCACACATTTCCGAAGACCTTAAAGCATATCTATAAAATTAATAAAGATAGCAACTTGAAACAAATGTAGAAGATTCAAATTTGGCACAAGGATGTTCTTTACTATTTGTGTGGCCCCCTAAATTGGGATCAAATGGAGTGGTGGTTCAGTACCCTTCTTAGACCTACCAAGGTTTAAAAGCTTATAATCGAAATTATTTAAAATAGTAACCTAAAATTAAGATAGAACGTTCCAATTGTGTACAAGGGTTCACTAGTATTTAAAATACAGCGCGGACTGCATATGGGCGAAATCGTACCATGGTTTCGGGTTCTGGAACTTTTGAAAAGTTCAAGGGCTAACAAACATATATCTTAAAAATAGCATAACTCAAAAAATGATGCCGCTATTTAGAAGAAATTTAAACTGTAGGTTACTACTATTGAAAGTATCATGAGAATTGGTTCTGGTCGAGTTTGGTTAATGAGTTCGGTTTATAGAAGCTTTTGATCGATTTGAAAAATTTGAATTATTAATTAGCTTTTTATCACAAAATTTAATAATTAAAATTTTTTAACTTTTGTAATTGAATCGAAATAAATATATTTTCATTTATTTCAAGTTTTTTTGTTTTTTAATATTTTTAAATAGATAAATTAGTAAGAATTTGGAATATTTTTGAATAGATAAAGTAATTAGAAAATGTTTTTTAGTACTATAAAGCTAATTTGGTTAGCCATGTCTTAAGAAAAAACTAATAAATTTTTTTATGGTTTTAAAATGACTTATGAACTTCCCATTAAATTTGAACCAAATAGGTGTAGGGTATTTCTAAGTCGGTTGCACCGACTGACTGTCTCTTTATTTGTTTTTGATTTTGTTTGTTACATCTAGACATTTAAAACCTTTATTAATAAGTTATTTTTTAATATCTTCTGGTTCATAAGATGGGTGAAGATTTCTTGCCAGAACTTAAATTAGTCTTATCAGTTTATTTTCATATGTATGCCATTCCAACTTGGCTTTATTTATAGAATTTGTCAAAACTGTATATTCATTTTCGTTGTCTACATTAATTTTTAACTGGTCATTATTCACCATGTTGACTTTAACATTTATATTTTCTTCTTTTATTATTTTTATAATATGAGAATAGTTTTTTTTATTTCTCAAAATTACCGAAAGAGGTTTCTTGGTTTTAGGGACCTCCTTATCGTTTCTTTTTAATCCTTCATCTTGGGGTTTAAACAGCGGTTCCAAAGAAGTGTTCACATCTGGTGACTTATCCGCTTTACGTTTGTTCGGATTTATTTTTCTATTCAGAATCCAATCAGTTTCTCTGATTAGTTCTTCTTCATTCGTTTCGTGTGTCACAATTTTATTATCACCAAATACATTTGGTACACTGTTTATTTCATTTTTTAATTTTAAATTTACTGCCTTAAGTTGGCAGATTTCTCTTTGTAATTTTTTACACAAGGTTTCCAACTCATAAATTCTGGAGTTTACTTCCGTATTACTTTCTTGTAATATTGGACTTTGAATTTTATTATTACCCTCGTGGGTTTTCTTTATATTGCCTTCATCGAAGAATATTTTTTCTTTACTGCCCTCTTCGGTTTCCTTATTTTTTTCACCGTTTTTAGGCGGACTTCTTTGAATCTTCGAGCTCATAGCGAAAGGGTCTATTAACTTATCCAGATAATTTATATTATCAATATAATTATTGTAAACCACTGGCGACTCGTCTAAACGTCTTGAACGTTCAGCCAAGCCCTTGCCGACATCCGTGGTCTCTGCCGACAGTTTCGTAGATATGCCTAAAGAATTTTTATTTTTATATGACATTATATTTTATTTATTTAATGCTTTTTATACCTGTGGGGTTTTTCACTGCCGCCCTTCTGGGATTAGTCGCAGACCAGGTAGCCGTCCATTCTGGAAAAGTAGCTTCTGAATTTTTATTTGGATTTTAGTGGACTTGTACTACAAGCATACCTTACTGAGAGTATTTCTATTCCCCTACTCTCCGAGGTTACAAGAAGAGAATGTTGACGAAATTGAACATTTGCAAAACATTATACAATCAGCTAAAGAAATAAGTACTAAAAGGTATACCATAAAAACTAGAAAAAATTAATTGAAAAATGTAACCATACTAAACAATATAAAAACCAGAAGAAAACTTTATGATGCTTATAAAAAAGATAAAAATAATTTAGAGAAAAAAATGTAATACATAAACTCGAAGAAACAAACTATGGAGTTAATAATAAAAGCAAAATAGAGTACTTAGAAAGATTCATACAGAAAGCGGATAAAGACTCAAGAAAACTCTGGAAAGTGATAAATAATACAATAAAGAATAATAATAACGATAGAAAAAATGAAATTATAAAAAGTTTACAATTAGATAACGGAGATTATACTGAAAGTGATAATGAAAAAGCAATAACTATAAATACATTTTTCAGCCAAATAGGGGAAAATATAATAAAAGAAAACAAAATGAAAAACACTAATACAACTGCAATAAGTAAAGTAGTTAATCATAAATTAATTTTCTTGGAACCTACAAATGAAAAAGAAATATATAATATAATCATGGAACTAAATAAAAATGGGGCTGCCGGAATGGATAAAATTACGGTTAAAGATTTACAAACACTGGCCCTAGTAATAAAAAAACCATGGTCAAAAATCGTAAACAATAGTCTATCAATTGGTTTATTTTCAAATTGCCTAAAAGATACTATTTTAACAACTATTTACGTGGATCGAAAACAGATTGTGGAAATTATAGACCAGTATCATTACTTAATTCGATAAGTAAGATTTTTCAAAAAGTAATAAATATAAGAATAAGAACTTTTATAAATAAAACAATTGGATTTGATAAAAATTAGTACGGTTTTATAGAGAATAGTGGAACAGAAGCAGCTATTACCACAACTTTAGATCAATTATATGAAGCACTTCATGAAAGAAAATATGTAGCAGCAGTATTTGTGGATTTAACCAAGTGGTTTCACATGTGGTCATCGTGAAAAACTTTTAAACATAATAGAGGATATGGGAATAAAAGGAGTGGCCAATAATCTAGTAAAGGATTTCTTAACAAATATAACTCATTGTACTAGAACGGTCTAGATCGGACCATGGGTTCGTATCCCAGAAATTTTTGTTCGAGTTTAGGCCAAACTAGCATAATTCCGAAGCCAAAAAAAATAGAACCTTTAAATTTGGTATCAGCGTGTCCCTTCCTATTCTCTTAGTGTCCTCGAAATTTGCAACCAAGTGGAGTAGTGGGTTGGAGAACATCGACACAGTTCCGAAGAAACCAATGAAGATAGAACCTCCAAAAAACACTATAACTCAAAAACTAATGTAGATACCTCAATGCAATTTTAACTGCAGGTTACAAGTACTGAAGGTACATCGAGGATTTCATATGATGTTTGTAAAATAATTTATTAATTCAAATTTTATTATTTTATCGATTATATTTTAAATTCCTAGTATGTCATTAAAATAATTAAATTTCTAGTATAAAATTAGAAAGACTTATAAATTCAAAACATGCAATAAATATATTTCTAAAATAAAATGATAAATTTAGAAATTTTTGTATAA
This sequence comes from Dolichopus griseipennis, assembly GCA_963082915.1. Classification (NCBI taxonomy): domain Eukaryota; kingdom Metazoa; phylum Arthropoda; class Insecta; order Diptera; family Dolichopodidae; genus Dolichopus; species Dolichopus griseipennis. The sequence continues at coordinate 44,462,912 of OY720444.1, read as the reverse complement.
TTTATTTAAATATCAAAATAATATTTACATACATGCAGTAAGTTCCTTTGATTAGAAGTTTAATATATAATAGTGTAATCTATAATGAGCCAATTACATAATTATTGACTAATAATGAATAATTATTTTACTTATGATAACAGGAGGATAAGACTTCATCTGTTATCTGCGACGCTAATATACGTTGAAATTCAAAATAATTTTTAGGAACTATTAACTTGTAAAACAATATATTTGTTTCATAAGTAAAATATCTAAACTAAAAAAACGTAAATATTTTTATATTATATAAGTTATATAGTTTTTTATTATATAATTTAGTACATAAAGTTTTAATAATTCAATATAATTTAAATTTTTTAATGTACTATTTTATTACATTCAAAAATGTAAAATATATGTAAATTTATTATAATATTTTCAATATATTTTTATATACTTCAATTCAAAGTTTTTTACCCAAAACACAGTATGAAACATTGTTCAGATTGCAAATATGGCTATTTATAAAATATCTTGCTTTATTTGCTATCCAAACTTCTTGCACTCTATTTTGCAGATGTTGAATTATAAACATAACTCTTTTTTACAAAATTTAGAATACCTAGCTTCATTGATATAATAAATATTAAAAAAAAAAATTGTGTGGCAGCTACTCCAATTGCTTAACTAGAGAAACCCAATTTTGCGCAAACTTTGGCCTTAAAACTATTTTACTGTGGCTAAAATAAGTTGTGCATAGCCTACTCGAATCCGTCGTATACATAGCTAAATGGACTCACTTTTGGATTATAATCCGATCAACACACTGGAGTTTATATCAAACCATGGTCCTTTAGACCATCACCAATTTAGTGGCAAAATTTAATAGCGCATGCGGCTTAAAACGAAAACAAAATCATTTGAAAATGTCATGTTCTTTTAAATATAATATAATACTTTAATGGTGGAAATTTAAGTTATATTAAAACGTTTTTAATAAAAATTTCTTTTAAATTTCCTATAAAAATATTTGAGATACAAAAATATTTATTTTTAATTTATATACTCTAAAGGTTAAAAAACGATTTTCATCTTTATAATCAGTTTAGTGATGGTCATCATTCATTTTATTCTACCACATGGAGTTAAAATTCTCTTCAAAGATCTTTTTTGAATATTAAATCAAAATATCTAAAAATGTATTCTCTTGTCTAATATTCTAAATTAATCAGAAAGCAATTTGTATACAAGTATCCTAAAGATCATCTGAAGAAGTCAATAAATGCTGAAAAACAAAAATTATAATCAAGAAAAATCAATTATATTAAAAGAAATCAAGGTGTGTTTTTCTTCGAACATTAATAATTCGATTCGAGGTAAATTCATAAGGAAACATGGTGTTGACTAACATTCAAAATGTCCTGCTGCGTTTTTATTCCCATTTGCTTCTTGACTTTTAAAAATTTTTATTACAAGATTTATTTGGTTTGGTCATATCCATGTTCAGTCATGCCCGTATGTAAAGTAGAATTAAAAATATGTATTTATAATTATAAACTTATTTATTTATTTAATTTTAAAATATTCAAAACATTTGAGATTTATACTTTGTTTCCCTTATCCATTATTTATAATTCCCTTAAATATTTTCCAAAACTATATATATAGTTTTAATAAAGTAAAAATACAGGATTATCTGTTCGTGAGGTGTTATTGACCTAAAAAGATCTGAGCATATTTATATATTTTAGTATTTGACCATCTATGTAGTTTAATAATATAGGATTAACAAAAAAAATTAAACAAAATTGACAAAATGAATAACAATATTAATTAATTATCTACAAAAATATTCCAAAAGTGTTTAAATTATTGTTTTTTATAAATCTACGAAATAGGTAAAAGGGTATATTAACTTTGGTATGGCGTTTGTAACCACCGAAAGGAGGCGAGCTAGATATGAAAAAGTATATATATATTTTTGGTCAACGTCAACTCCTAACTTGATTTAACGATGTAGATCCGTACGATGACTCGGATTCTACAATATTTAGATCGAATTAGTGTCAAATGAGCGTAATTTCACAACCAATGAAGATAGAACCTTCTAATGTGGTACAAGGGTACACTGATAATGAAAGGAAGCGGGCGAAATGGGCGAAATCGGGTGTTGTGTTCGGGTTCTGAAATTTTTTATCGGTTCAAGGGCTAAGTAGTATATATTCAAAAACACGATAACTCAATAACTAATAACGTTATCTTGATGACATTTATACTGTAAGTTACTAGTAATGAAATAAAGGTGGGAATTTCATACGGTCAAAATCAGATTAGGGGCTCGAATTCTAGAACTTTTTAATCGAAATGCGGCCAAACGAGCAAAATTCCGGAACTAATAAAAATAGAATCTTCAAATTTGGTACAAGGGTATACTAATAAACACGTTTAATAAGTCTGAATTTAGTATAGTTAGAAAGATTAAGTTAAGATTTTCCAAGCACTTCATTAATCTAATTGATAAAATTCTATAGCTCATAAAATTATGGGATATCTACTGAACAAATTATATATATTATAAAATCAAAAACTTTTAATTTATTGGAACACGTTATAAAAATTTATTTTATTACAACCTTCATAATGGAAATATTAAAATTATTTTGTTGAATTTGTTGAAAATGACACTTAAATGTCGTTTAACAAATTTATTACAATGCATTTTTTAAGAGAGAACTTATATTAAATATTGAATGAATTAATCACATATAGATAAAAAACAAATAAAACATTTTAATTAAGAGGCTTACAAATAAAAATGTTTAGGAACTGTTACAAGAAAAAATGTCAAAGATTTTTAATAAATGGGTTTTTTCTTCGTTCATTTTAATTATTAACGAAAAATAATTTAGAACAAAGAAACTAAAATCTTAATACTGATAATGTGTGGTCTATTTTACAAGTACATATTTTTTTTCTCAAAAAATATCTATCTTTATGTATTTTGTTAAAACAAAATGTCACGTTGATTTATTAGATTAAAATGTCATGTTAGATTTAGTGATAGAATATTGTTAAAATTAAATTTTAAAAACCGTCTATTTATATTAAATTGTTTCTATATAATATTTCATTTTGTTGCTAAAATAATTAATGTTTTGTAAAATACATTTTTAATTTCTACTTGCTAAAGTATTGTAATATGATTATATGATTATTTTAAAAACTAAATATGTAAAATGACGCTTTTTAGGACATTTTGAATAAATGTTGAAAAAATGTGTCTGCCCGTCTAACCATATAGTCAATTGACCTTAATACTAAATGTAAAATGACAACTATTATGAAAATGTTGAACTTTTTAATTAAATATATATCTCCATAGACCTATGAACAATTTGCCTGGAATAATAATATAATATTTTTGAATTTTTGCACAGACGTTTCTTTATGTTTAGTATAGTAATCTGTGAAAAGTTTAAAATGGCGGAAGGGAGTAAAACAATATTCTTTGGTTTGTTGTTACAATTAATACAATCTAATTCACGTTGTGATTCCATAGTTAGGTTACAGCTTAATACGTTTTTTAGAGAATAATAGCTCTGCATTATGTAAGTGTATATGTGGAACTGAGAATAATGAGGGATTTTAGAGCTACTTTCAAAATAAGGGCATTCCCCTTTTGCAGAATATTTATAGATACAGAATTAGGAATAATTTTAGTGTTGCATTCAAATAAGTAACCAAAGTCGGATAAGCCTTAATTTCTAAGGGAATTTTTTTCGGTCATCACAAAATGCATTGTAAGTAAAACCAAAAAAATAGAATATAGAAACAGTTATTCAAGGCAAGCAAGAGAAAAAATAGGTAACATGAATGATATCAAAGAAATTAAATCCAATTTAAATTTTTTCTCATATTTTAGGAATTAAAGTCAATTGACCTTAATATCGATTTAAAATGGTAATAAAGCCTATTGACTTTAATTTTTTTCTTTATTTTACTTTATTACAATTTAAAAATGCTATTGACTTTAAATTTTTGGAATTTAATAATTTAACTATTTCAAACGGTGTTAAAGTTTTTGTAAACATAAGGACGGACAAAATGAAACTAATAAGCGCAATTTTTAAAATTTTTTGAATAGAGCTAATAATGGTAAAAAAAAGAGCAATATTAATTGTAAAACTAATAACAACCACAATAATAATTATTAAAATAATAATTCTATGAATAATAATAATCATAGAAATAATAATTGTAGGAATAACAATAATGGCTAATAATGGTAAAGCAAAGAGCAGTAATAATTGTAGGACTAATATTAAACTTCGTGCCAAAAAGAAAATATTATTCAGCAACATATATTTTAATTTTTTGTTTAACTTATAATTAATAATAATGATTTCGTGGCAAAAGTGCAAAATGACTTGTTATTCACTAAACACCGGGCATGTGAATTTTATAGTTAATATTGTAATTCATAACTATGTTACACGTAAAGACCAACCGACCGACCAACCGAAGAAGAATTCAAATTTTTGAAGAATTTTTGTTCTTTTATATTTTTTTATTTTTGTATATCATATTGCTATATTTCTATCTTTTTTTTCTTGTCTTATTTCGTAATGATAAATTCTCTTCGATAATGCTATGATGAACATTTCTATTAATAACGAGGAAGAGTGTAGTAGAGTAGACTGTGTCAACTCTGGGATACCCGCATGACCGTAACATATACATTATATCATCCGGTTAATTACTTTTGGAAAAATTTCAAACATAAAGCTTTATTAAGTGTTGTGGAATACTCATATAAAAGAAGGAGTTGTATGGCAGCTACTCGAACCCTCTGCAGTAGACCAACCAAAATTTGCTGTAACTTTGGCCATTACACTAAACTATTTTTTGCAAAATTTCAGACACCCAGCTTTATCAGGTGTAGTGTAATGCTCTCCAACCCTCTACAGTAGGCCAACAAAATTTTGCAGAAACTTTGGCCATTACACTAAACTATTTTTAGAAAAATTTCAGACACGCAGCTGTAATAGGTACAGAGTAATACTCATATAAAAAAAGAAGTTGTATGGCAGCTACCCGAACCCATGGACCACAATGGGTGGATTTAAATAGCGATGACGGCTTTTGCAAAAAAACGAATTTGCGAAAATTTGAAGATCCTAGCTCTTTTAGTTTTTGAGTTATAATGGCCAAAGTTACAGTAAAATTTGGTTGGTCTATTGCAGAGGGTTCGAGTAGCTGCTATACAACTCCTTTTTTTATATGAATATTCCACTAAACTTAATAAAGCTGTATGTTTGAAATTTTCCAAAAGTAATTAACCGGATGATATAATGTATATGTTACGGTCATACGGGTATCCCAGAGTTGACCACAGTCTACTCTACTACACTCTTCCTCGTTATATCCGTGCATACATATATGATATCGGGTATATTAAAATTGCTCCTCCTTTTGTAACGCATCGATCTAGACGAGCTAGATATAGTGTCAAGGCTAAGTATCGGTTCAGAATCGAAAAATTAGTCGATCTAGCTATGTGTGTCTGTCCGTCCATCTGTCCGTCCGTGTGTCAGCACGATAACTCAAAAACTAAAAGGGCTAGAGTCTTGAAATTCACACAAACCCATTTTTAGACAATTTCTAGGTTCCCTATTGTTTTTGGTTAAAATCAGACCAAGGCTTCGGGGAGCTGCCACACAACTTTTTTGCAAATTACACAAATTTAGTTTTATAATGAATCAAACACTTATATGAATTTTCAAAATGTTAGGGCCCCATTTTCGGGGAAGCTGCCATACAACTTCTTTGCACCAATATGAATTTCTTCAACACTAATTATACTACGCGGATGAAAATTAAACACGGTTAGTTATATAATGAATCGAGCACTTATATGAAGTTTCAAAATGTTAGGGCCCCATTTTCAGGGGGCTGCCATACAACTTATTTGCACCAATATGAATTTCTTTAAAACTAATTATACTACGAGGATGAAAATTACACACGTTTAGTTATATAATGAATCGAGCACTTATATGAAGTTTCAAAAGGTTACGGCCCCATTTTCGGGGGCTACCATACAAATATTCAATAATTGTGAATCTAATGAAGCTACGAAGTTAAAATTAAAATTGGGCAGGGAAAGTAATAGGACAAGTTACTTGGCAAAGTTGGACATCACTCGAACCACCGGACTTCTAGGGCGGGCCAATTTTGTTTTTTTTTGGTTTTTTTTTTTTGTTTATTTTTTTTTTTTTAATATTTTTTTAATTTTTTTTTTTTTTTTCACGTTTTATTTTATACACCATAGTGGGTATGCACGGGTATCTAAAAGTTGACAAGGGCGACTATAATCTTTCTCGTTTTTATTTAATTTTAATTATCTAATTTCAATTTTTTTTTAAAATATATTTATGTAGTTTCTTTTACTACAATATTTAGTTAAAAAAAATGTTTTTTTTTTATATATGTGTAAAATAAAACTAATTTTTTTATTTAATAAAAATTGATTAAATAAAGTATTAAATATAAATTCTTCATTAAAAATTAAAATATACAAGTAGAACAGAATAGTAATTCAAATCTAAAAAATAAAAACGAAAAAAATAAAAATAAAAACAAAAATTTAAATTGTAGAAATGTAAAAATAAACCAAAATAAAAATAAAAACAAGTAAAGAAACAGTCAGTCGGTGCAACCGACTTAGAAATACCCTACACCTATTTGGTTCAAATTTAAGGACATATCCATAAGTCATTTTAACACCATAAAAGCTGTTATTAATTTGATCGTAAGACATAGCTAACCAAATTAACTTTATAATACTAAAAACATTTTCTAATTATATTATCTATTAAAAAATATTACAAATTCTTACTAATTTGTCTATTTAAAAATATTCAAAAACAAGCAAACTTGAAATAAATGAAAATATATTTATTCCAACTCAATTACAAAATGAAAAAATTCTAATTATTAAATTTTGTGATAAAAAGATAATCAAAGCATAATATATTTAATAATCCAAATTTTTAAAAATTGCAATTATTTTAAGTGGTTAGTTTATATACCTAATAGAAAAGCTTACAAACGCAAAATATGCAATAAATGTATTTCTAAAATACAATTACAAATTTAGACCTTTTCATATAATTCATTTAAATATTCAAATAAATTTTACATAAATGCAGCAAGTACCTTTGAATATAGCTGAACCACTACAATTAAGTCTAGATTTCGGAGACACATAGGACAAAGGAAATATATTCTTTGGCTTTGAAATTAAACTCAACCAGAACCAATTCCCATGGTACTTTCATTACTAGTAACCTAGAGTTTAAATTTCATCAAAATACCGGCATTATTTTTTGAGTTATGGTGTTTTAAGATATATGTTTGTTAGTCCTTGAACTTTTCAAGGGTTCCAGAACCCCAAACCATGGTACGATTTCGCCCATATGCAGTCCCGTCATACTTTCAATACTAGTTAACCCTTGTATACAATTGGAACGTTCTATCTTAATTTTAAGTTACTACTTTTATTAATTTCGATGATAAGCTTTTACACATTTGGGGGTCTAAGAGAGGTCCTGAACCACCACTCCAAATGATCCCAAATTAGGGGGGCATGGAAGAAATAGTAAAGAACACCCTGGGCCAAATTTGAAGCTTCTACATTTGTTTCAAGTTACTATTTTTATTAATTTCGAAAATATGCTTTAAGGTCCTCGGAACTGAGTGCCTGGTCCCCGACCCACTAGTCCAATGGGGTCCAAATTTCAAAGACACTTACGCAATAGGAAGGGACACCCTGATACCAAATTTGGAGGTTATATCTTCATTGGTTTCGGAATTACGCTAGTTTGGCCTAAATTCGATCAAAAAGTTCTCAGTTCCGAACCCATTGTCCAATCCTCACCGTACGTAATCACCGCCGTAGTTTCATTACCAATAACCTACAGCACAAATTTCATGAAGATAGCCTCATTAGTTGTTGAGTTATCGTGATTTTTAATATATGTTCGTTATCCCTGACACCGACTGAAAGGTCCAGAATCTGAACCCATGGGCTGATTTCGCCCTTATACAGCCCGCGCTTTACTTATAGTACTAGTTAACCCTTGTACACAATTTAAACGATCTATCTTAATTTTAAGTAACTATTTTTAGTAATTTCGATTATAAGCTTTTAAAACTTGGGAGGTCTGAGAGGGGTACTGAACCACCACTCCAATTGATCCCAAATTAAGGGAACACACAAGAGATAGTAAAGAACACCCTTGTGGCAAATTGGAAGCTTCTACATTTTTTCAAGTTGTTATCTTTATTAATTTTAAAGATATGTTTTAAGGTCTTCGGAAATGTGTGGCTGGTCCCCGACCCAGTAGTCCAATGGGACCCAAATTCTCAAGACACTTAGGAGATAGGAGGGGACACCCTGATACCAAATTTGGAGGTTCTATCTTCATTGGTTTCGGAATTACGCTCGTTTGGCCTAAATTCGATCAAAAAGTTCTAGGTTTCGAACGCATGGTTCAATCCCGACCTTACGGAATCCCCGAAGTAGTTTCATTACTAGTTACCTACAGCACAAATTTGATGAAGAAAGCGTCATTAGTTGTTGAGTTATCGTGATTTCTTATATATGTTCGTTAGCCCTTCGATCGATTAAAAGGTCCAGAATCCGAACCCATGGGCCGATTTCGCCCATATGCAATCCCCGCCGTACTTTCAGTCCTAGTAACCTACAGTTAAAATTTCATCAAGATAGCTCCATTATTTTTTGAGTTATCGTGCCTACGGACGGACGGACGGACGGACGGACGGACATGGCTATATCGACTAAGGCGGTCACGCTGATCACAAATATATATACTTTTCCATATCTAGCTCGCTTCCTTTAGGTGGTTACAAACACCATACCAAAGTTAATATACCCCTTTACCTATTCTATAGGTGTAGGGTATAACAAGGAAAGAAACAGTCAGTCGGTGCAACCGACTTAGAAATACCCTACACCTATTTGGTTCAAATTTAAGGACATATCCATAAGTCATTTTAACACCATAGAAGCTGTTATTAATTTGATCGTAAGACATAGCTAACCAAATTAACTGTATAATACTAAAAACATTTTCTAATTACCCTATCTATTAAAAAATACTACAAATTCTTACTAATTTATCTATTTAAAAATATTAAAAAACAAACAAACTTGAAATAAATGAAAATATATTTATTCCAATTCAATTACAAAATGAAAAAATTCTAATTATTTAATTTTGTGATAAAAAGATAATCAAAGCATAATATATTTAATAATCCAAATTTTTAAAAATTGCAATTATTTTAAATGGTTAGTTTATATACCTAATAGAAAAACTTATAAACGCAAAATATGCAATAAATGTATTTCTAAAATACAATTAAAAATTTACACCTTTTCATATAATTCATTTAAATATAAAAATAAATTTTACATAAATGCAGCAAGTACCTTTGAACATAGCTGAACCACTACAATTAAGTCTAGATTTCGGAGACACATAGGACATAGGAAATATATTCTTTGGCTTCGAAATTAAACTCGACCACAATCAATTCCCATGGTACTTTCATTACTAGTAACCTACTGTTAAATTTCATCTAAATACCGGCATTATTTTTTGAGTTATGGTGTTTTTAAGATATATGTTTGTTAGTCCTTGAACTTTTCAAGGGTTCCAGGACCCGAAATTATGGTACGATTTCGCCCATATGCAGTCCCGTCATACTTTCAATACTAGTTAACCCTTGTACACAATTGGAACGCTATATCTTAATTTTAAGTTACTAGTTTTATTAATTTCGATGATAAGCTTTTACACATTGGGGGGTCTAAGAGAGGTTCTGAACTACCACTCCAATTGATCCCAAATTAGGGGGGCACGCAAGAAATAGTAAAGAACACCCTTGTGGCAAATTGGAAGCTTCTACATTTGTTTCAAGTAACTATCTTTATTAATTTCGAAAATATGCTTTATGGGCCTAAGAACTGAGTGGCTGGTCTTCGATCCACTACTCCAATAGGGCCCAAATTTCAAAGACATTTACGAAATAGGAAGGGACACCCTGATACCAAATTTGGAGGTTCTATCTTCATTGGTTTCGGAATTATGCTCGTTTGGCCTAAATTCGATCAAAAAGTTCTAAGTTCCGAACCCATTGTAAAATCCTCACCGTACGTAATCACCGCCGTAGTTTCGCTGCCAATAACCTACAGCACAAATTTCATGAAGATAGCCTCATTAGTTGTTGAGTTATCGTGATTTTTTATATATGTTCCTTAGCCCTGACATCGATTAAAAGGTCCGGAATCCGAACCGTTGGGCTGATTTCGCCCTTATATAGTCCGCGCTGTACTTATAGTACTAGTTAACCCTTGTACATAATTTGAACGGTCTATCCTAATTTTAATTAACTATTTTTAGTAATTTCGATTATAAGCCTTTTAAACTTGGGAGGTCTGAGAGGGGTACAGAACCACCACTCCAATTGATCCCAAATTAGGGGAACACGCAAGAGATAGTAAAGAACACCCTTGTGGCAAATTGGAAGCTTCTACATTTTTTCAAGTTGTTATCTTTATTAATTTTAAAGATATGCTTTAAGGTCTTCGGAAATGTGTGGCTGGTCCCCGACCCACTACTCCAATGGGACCCAAATTCACAAGACACTTAGGAAATAGGAAGGGACACCCTGATACTAAATTTGGAGGTTCTATCTTCATTGGTTTCGGAATTATGCTCGTTTGGCCTAAATTCGATCAAAAAGTTCTAGGTTCCGAACCCATGGTCCAATCCCGACCTTACGCAATTCCCGAAGTATTTTCATTACTAGTAACCTACAGCACAAATTTGATGAAGATAGCGTCATTAGTTGTTGAGTTATCGTGATTTTTTATATTTGTTCGTTAGCCCTGAAACCGATTAAAAGGTCCAGAATCCGAACCCATGGGCCGATTTCGCCCATATGCAATCCCCGCCGTACTTTCAGTCCTAGTAACCTACAGTTAAAATTTCATCAAGATAGCTCCATTATTTTTTGAGTTATCGTGCCTACGGACGGACGGACGGACATGGCTATATCGACTAAGGCGGTCACGCTGATCACAAATATATATACTTTTCCATATCTAGCTCGCTTCCTTTAGGTGGTTACAAACACCATACCAAAGTTAATATACCCCTTTACCTATTCTATAGGTGTAGGGTATAAAAAATAGTAAATAGAAGTAATAAATTAAATAAAAATACTAAAATTAGTCCAAATAAGAAACAGGTTAGTTTTAATAGACACAATGAAACTAACACTCATACAGAATTATTTACAACTTTACAACAAAACAACACTAATTTGAATACTTCTGTTCTATCTGATGACAATTTTACTTTCCGCACCTCACCACATTATGAAAAACACCATTTACTACCTTCTTTCAACAAATCCACATTTTTTAGTACTAATTTAATGCTACCGATTAACAATAATATTAATAATGTTGCTAATGATAGTGTTGATAATATTAGTATAAATAATGATAATAGTATTATAAGTACTGATAATAGCAATACAGACAATAGTAATAATAATACTAGCTCTTTAAACACTTTAACTTATTTGACTTCGGATAATAATAGTTTTTTAACTTCAGTAACTTATTCAACTTCTTCTATTGATAAAAATAAAAATAAGTACTCTAATTATGTACATGGTGGTATCCACAATAGTAAAATTGACAATGGTAATAATATTACCAGCTATGCAAATGTAGCCATTAATTCTGTTTCACCTACAGATGTACTTGAAAAAAGTCATTCCAATACTTTAATGGTGGTACAATAAAAAAGTCGTTTGTTAAACCTCTTATGCCACCCATTACTAGAATGACTCATGAATCACTACTCGCAGAGGGCGCGTATGCTCTTTCAAGATTTCGGGAGGAACGAGTTTATAATAACGTTAGGTTATTTTTAGCTTACCTTCACAATGATTCGTATAATCGTGTTCTAGAATGTAAAACTCGTACTAACCTCAAAGTTTTAATTAATAACGGAGGACTCCCAAATAAAGACGAAGACTTATATAAATTATATATTAAATTTCACAATTCTATAGATGTTTCGGATGTAAAAGATGATCTTAAATCTTATCGAAGTCACTGTGAGAGTAATTATTATAAACATTTAAACTCAGCTCGTGAAAGTTATAATAAGTTTTTCTCCCCAGTGTCTCGAAATAATCTTCTCAAGGTACCTATCAACCGTAACTTAAATAAATATAATATGTCTTTTTATTATCAAAATGTTAGAGGCTTGAGAACAAAGACTAGGGATGTTTTATTAAATTCATCTATTTTAAATTTTGACGTATTTGTATTAACTGAAACGTGGTTAAATCCAACCATATTGGATTTAAAACTTTTTGATAACTGTTTCACAGTTTTTAGGAAGGATAGACATTCTAATCCATCCGATTACCCAAATGGTGTAATTCCTAAAGAGGGTGGAGTTTTAATTGCGGTTAAAAATAACTTTAATGCAAATCAAGTCAATGTCCCTGGATTAGAAGACCTTGAAGTTATTATTGTGAAAATTGAACTTCCTTCTAAAAATTTATATCTTGTTAACTGTTATATTCCTCCTTCGTCTGATTCTGATATTTATACTTCTGTAGGTAAAACGATAGATTTTATTTGGAATGACTTTAGTCCTATGTGGTGATTTTAATCTACCCAATCTTAAATGGGTAAAGCATGACGAGGAACATTTTATGATTCCGAAACATATTAGGACCGAATGTGAATATGTATTTATTGATAAATTAAATACTAATTATTTGCAACAAATCTCAGAAATTTGTAACTTTCAGGGTAAACAACTTGATTTAGTGTTTACTTCTGAATGGAACAGTTTAATTTTCTGCGAAAATACCTTCCCTTTAATAGGTATTGATAAGTTTCATCCACCATTAAGTTTTACTCTTTGTGTTTATTCACCAATTCTGATTATTCTAATTCATGTAGTTTTAATTTTAACAAAGCTAACTTTGCTGCTTTAAATGAATTCATTAGTTCCTTTGATTTTTATTCTGAATTTAATAATAGAGATGTTAATATAATGACAAAAAGGTTTAGTGAAGTTATTTTTGAAGGCTTTCGGCAATTTGTACCAGAATCAAAGAATCGAAATCTTTTTAAGTCCACCATGGTTCAATTCGGATTTGAGAAAACTCAGAAGTAAAAAGAATTAAGCTTGGCGTTTTTATCTTAAATCGAAGAATTCGCATGACTATAATAGATTTAAAATTCTTTTTGATGAGTTTAAATTATTGTCTGAATTACTCTATAATTAATTTATTTCATCTTCAAAATTAATATCAAATCCAAAATGCTTCTAGAAATTTGTTAATTCCAATCTATAATACTGATATAGTTGAGAAAACTTGGTTTCCCAGATACCCATTTTTCCCATTTTACAAGGTACATATTAATAGGATAGAGGCGGTGCAAAGAAATTTTTTAAGATTTACTTTGAGAAATCTTCAATGGTCAAACCCGCTGATCTTACCTCGTTATGAAAATAGGTTGAAATTAATTCACTTGAAAACTTTAAAATTAAGACGAAAAGTTGCTGATGTTATTTTTATTACTGAAGTTGTAAAAGGTAACATTTCTTCTCCTCTAATTCTGAATAACATTAAAATTAATTTAAATAATCGTTTATGTAATACTAATTTATTTACGTTAAGTTTTCATAGAACAAATTATGGCTATTATGATCCAATTCATAGGATGTTGATAATGGGTAATAAACACAAGAACAACATCGATTTCACACTTTCAAAACAAACACAAAAACTTAAATTGAAAAATAGAAATATAAATATTTTTTTTATATATATTTAATTGTTTTTATTGTTCACTTAAATTTCAATTTAAGAAATATGAAATTGTAACTTAATTCATATGCTATTTTTTTTATATGTTGTATAAAACTAATTGTTAAAATTTTGTAAAGTTTGAGTAAAACTAATAAATAAATAATCAACGCACATCCTATTTGTTTCATCTTTTTTCTTTACTAGTAATATTGGCGAAGCAAAATCTGAAACACTTTCTTCAACAATGCCCTCTTTTAACCAATCTTCGATTTGTTCCTTTACATTTTTTCTTTCTGATAATGCCAACCTTCATGCTTTTGATATATAGGTACTTCATCCTGTAGGACTATCTTCATTTGTACGCAAGAATTTATAATGTTATTAGGCTCGTACTGGTTGACCAGGTCCCGTATTACATTATTTCCGAATCCTTTTAACTTCATTTGTTGCTTTTACAGATTTGTACACCAAATATTTTTTTGTACCGCTTCTTGCATAAGAGACACATCACTTCCATTATCCACAAATGCTATGAAATCCTCATTTTGAATTGTTACTGGAATTATATTTTTTTGTTGTTGATTCTTTTTACCTTCTTTGTTTTACCAGTTCTGTTTAGGCATATTGGTGATATGTGACCACAAAGATTACAACTACAACATCGTTTACCGCTTTCTTTATTTGGATAGTTTTCAGCTGAATGCAATAATACTCCACAGTTTTTGCATCTTGATTTTTGTTAGTTCGCGAACTCAGCACGAGTTGTAGGTAATTCTGTCCTTTGCTTATTGCTCAACATTTGCGCATCTTTTATATTTTTACATACACCATTTTATGGTGCACATCGTCGTTGAACCCGTTGATTATGTATGTTTTTTGTATTCCTTTATTAGCGATATTCTTCATTTTGTATAGATATTCCAGTACACTTTCTGTGGCTCTCATTCTTTTTTTTTCTAACAGGCATTGTACTTTAATTCCAGTGGGGTGTGCTTCTACTGCTAATTTAGCTGCACCTTGTAGGAGTCTCCTAGAATATAAATATTTTTGTATGTCGTTCCATCCGCATACTTCTGAAATTTCAAGAAATTCTTTCATCCACGTCTCATAATTTAACGTCTCTTGTCTGACCCGCCGTCAAATTTTTGAGCGATTCCTCTACATATTTGAATGCAAAGTTATTATTGTCGGGCATCTCAAGCTCTTCCTTTACACTTATGACTGAGTCTCCGCTATCACTATCACTACTGTCACCGCTATCGCTGCTAATTCCGAGAGATGTTAACAATCTGGAAATATCTTCATTGTTCAAGCCTTTTGCCAGGTAAAAATCGTACATTGTAGTACAGTGACTAAATTTACTTTTAAAATGTATTTCGTAGATAATTTGTTCTGTTGCAGTAGCACTTGTAATTGTTTGATGGGCAACCTTGACAAGTCCTCCTTACAACTATTATGAATGATGCGCCAGGTATCACGAGTATTAACTTATCAGAAAAATTTTTCTCTGATACCATGTAGTTTCTTTTACTACAATATTTAGTTAAAAATAAAAAAATGTTTTTTTTATATTTGTGTAAAATAAAACTAATTTTTTTATTTAATAAAAATTGATTAAATAAAATATAAACCCTTCTTTTCTTAAGTAAAATGCTTTTCTTTTCTTCTTTTTTCTGAATAGACTGCTTTTTTCTTCTGAAATATAAGATTCTTCATTTTTTTTCCTTAATAAACAGCTTTCTTCTTTGTTTTCACTAAACCGCTTTTTTTTCCTTTTTTTTTATAAATTTTTTTTAATAAAACTGCTTCCTTCTTTGCTTTCAAATAAAATAATTTCTTCACCAATATTCTTTAAATTTTTAACTTTTCCTTTCCAACGTACTGTTCCGGAGTGAAATTACAATAATTCTTACGCCCCATTTATACTAAGTTACGTAGCTGTTTTACATCTTATTTAGTACATAATATAAAAAATGTAACGGCTATTTAAACTTTTAAAATTGACAATTAAATAATATACTTTAAATTGAATCTTGGTTTTAACATAAAAAAAAATTGAAAACTACTGATTTGTTTCATTAAACTTTTTTCGATTCGATGTATGATTGTCAAAACTGAAGGTTTTTCAATTCCATTAAGTTAATAAAAAAAAATCAAAAGTAAAAATACTATTTTGTTTACAATAGTTTTTAAAATGAAAAAAATATAAAAATGTCATCGACAAAAAGAGGTACAATTTGTATTTATTAAATAAAATATTAATTTAAGAAAAGAGAAAAATACACAGTGTGATGGAAGTTGTAAAAAGTATTCCATCAGGCCTGCTCTGGATTGGACATTGAAGATTTTAACAACTATCGTACAAATCTAAAAAAGTAATGGATTTGTTTGGAGTGTAAAAAGAAATGTCAAATACGCAAATCATTTAATATAAACAATATTCCAACAATAGCAGCGGACACAGTAATGGAAAAACTTAACAGAATATTAGCGAAACAGGCTACACATGAAACAACGCTGGCTGAAATCAAAGCTGAAATATCTGAATACAAGGAAATGTTAGAATAAATCATAAATGAAAATATCCAACTTCGTAGCGAAAACTCTAACCTAAAATTAGATATAGAAAAAGACAGAATAGTATCGAAGTCATAAAATAAGAATTATTAATTAATTCTATAGAAATTACTGGTATCGAAAATAGTATAAAATCAGATTCTAAACAGAAAGTTATTGAAATTTCAAACGAATTAGGTATTTCTATAGAACGTAAGGATATGAAAGAAGTAAAATACACTTCCGCCTATTCAAAAAACTCAGTTGAATCTCAAAAAATTTCTATCGTATTTGAGAATAACCATGTAAAAAGAAGAATTATCGAAGCGAAAACTACCAAAACTGATACAGCACAATGTGTACAGTATTGAATGACTCCACCAATAATACTCCAGTACCAAATATATCAGCTGAACCGGAGACTAATAAAACATCTGTAGTATCAAATATATCACCAGAACCCGGGAAAAACAAAACATCTTAGGTATTAAATAATATTTACATTAATGAACGCTTAACACCTTATTTCAGCTATCTATATAAAAAAGGTAGGGATCTACTTGGGTAAAAGAAGGTAAAATATTTGTAAGAAAAACAGAGAACAATAACAATTGCATCAACGCTTAGTAAAACTATTGAAACATGTGTAAATAATCAAATTACCAGCTTCTTACAAGAAAACAATTTAACAAGTAAAATTCAATGTGGCTTTACTAAAAACTCCAACACAACAGCAGCATTATTCCATGTTATTACACATGTCCAAAGTTCAATAAATAGCGGAAAGAAAACTAGCCTAATATTTTATGATTTATCTTTCGACTCTGTTGACAGAAAAATTCTAATGAATATCCTGTATGAATATGGAATTACCGGTGTGAGTTTGAAATGGTTTGAAAGTTATTTCTAGGACAGAGTACAATATGCCGAGAGCGACGGGGTCAAGAGCCAAGATAAAAATATTGAATATGGCGTAATTCAAGGAAGTTCACTAGGATCTATTCTATTTTCCTGCTATATGTTCAGCTTCTCAAAAATTGCACTCAAAGGTAAAGCATCCCTTTATGCAGTTGACCATGAACGTCAAAAAAACAAAAAAATATATTGTTCAAATCAAAAAATATTGCTGAACTTAACTTATGCTACAACAAAACAAAAATTGAAAAATACAAAATTATAAATATCTTGGTCTAATAATGGACGATGAAATTACATGGAGTACACATGTAAACAATTTAACAAAAAAAAAAAGAAGGATTGCTGAGTTATTCAAAAGATAGGAAAAAGATTTCCGCGAGAGATTCAAATTTCAACATTATATAGTCTCTTCCATAGTACAAAAACTATTAACCATATGGTATCGGACTTTAGGGAAACACATACTCTAAAAACTTGAACGCACTCCAAATAATACAAAATAAAGCTCTGAAAAATCTTTTCGTTTTGCAAAATAGAACAGAACATAAAAAACAAAAAATATTAAAAATAGTTGATTATAAAAATTTAATACAAACTAAACACTTACATAATATCAACACAACTTCAATAAAAACCAATACCGCAATAGAGAAAAACAATCATATTCACGAATATAACACTAGAAACTCGTCGAACATGCGCTGCACTGCTGATCTCCAAAAAAATGGAATCAAATCAATCATAAACACAGCTATAACATCATACAACAGTCTACCAAGTAATTTAAGAAATTCACCTAGCAAAAAATTTAAAAAAGAATGCAAACATCTTTATTTTTCCCAATTTTAAATTCAAAACATCTGCTACCATATATAATTGTAAATTTTTAATTTTTTTGTTTTTTTGGTATTTTTTTTTTTTTTTTCGTGATATGGTTTTTAATTTTAATTAATTGAATTTTTTTTAATTATTTATAAGTCTTTTTAGAATTGATTGATTAACGATTGTTTTGTTATTCTTATATTATACTGAATTTTCTGTTTTATAATTTTTGTCTTGCGATATATTTTTTCTTTTCGATTTTTTTGAATTTAAAAAAAATTTTTATTACATATGTACATACATTTTATAAACCCTTTATTTATTAATTTAAGATTAATTATAAATTCTGTACGAGCTAAAAGCATTTGGAGAGAAAAATTAATACATAAATAAATAATAAAAAAAACAACAATAAATAAATATAAAAAATTAATAAAAATTAAGACCAGAGATAAATGAAGATCTAGTTAACTGTTGGACATCATTTCAGGTAATTTGTTTTGCCTTTCTTTTATATACTACTTTATATCTTTCATTCACAAATTTAATGTACTAAATTAAGTAGTTATTTTTAGTTTAATTATTAATTTCATTTATTAAAATAATACAGTCTGAATGCAATTCTTAAATTACATAAATATAACATCTGACAGCCTAGGCTAAGATCCGTGTATACTCATAGTAGTTTTAAGTTAATGTAATATTATAATGAGATAATTTTTTTTGTTAACATAATGCATAATAATAAAAATGCATAATCATTGAATGTCTAAGAAAATCTTAAAAATAATGGAGTATAGAAACGAATTATATAAGAAACACAAAAAGTACCCAAATTGAATAGAGCATAAAAACTAAATAATTATAACACAATAAAGAACAAGGTCAATATTGGTCAACATATGACAGCCTAGGCTAAGATCCGTGTATACTCATAGTAGTTTTAAGTTAATGTAATATTATAATGAGATAATTAAAAAATTACATATTTAAAACTTTTATGCAATTCAATAAAATTTTACACACATGCAGCAATTACTCCTTTCAGGATTTTTAGCTGTAGTGCATTTACTGTTGAATGATTTAGTACACTTGGTTAATTATTTAAATTTTCAATAATTTTTAAATTTATTCTCTTAATTTACTTATTTATTAATGTTCTATATAATTAAACTCAAAGTTATTCGAAAGAAATAATAAGTTGTAATAATATAAATAAAAGTTTATATAATTTCATGGTTTTAATTTAAAGTTAGTTAAAATCATTAATGCTTTCATTAGCTTTTTATCACAAAATTTAATAATCAAAATATGCAATAAATGTATTTCTAAAATACAATGAAAAATTTAGTACTATTAATTTAATTAATTTTAATACATTCATTTAATAATTTTTAATAATTTAATAAATTTTACAACTTGAGTATCATACACAATTTCTTAATTATATATTATATATACCTATGGTAGTTATTCAATAAAATATAGATATGACATAATAAAAATTAAAAACAAAAAAAAATTGTCGTTTAACACGTAGGAAATAGTAAAGAACAGCCTTGTGCCATATTTGAAGCTTCTACATTTTTTTGAAGTTACTATCTCTATTATTTTTGAAAATATGCTTTAAGGTCTTCGAAACTATGTGGATGGTCCCCGACCCACTATTTCAATTGGTTCCAATTTTCGAGGATAATGTTAAGGGAATAAAAAGGGACACTCTGATACCGAATTAGGAGGTTCCAACTTCTTTGAATTCGGATGAAAAAGTTTTTGGCCTAAATTCGATGAAAAAGTTCCAGGATCCGGACCCATGGTCAGATTTCGCCTATATGCAGTCCGCGCTGTTCTTTCAATACTAGTGAACCCTTGTCAATTGGAACGTTCTATCTTAATTTTAAGCTTTTTTTTTTAATAATTTCAACGATATTTTTTAAGGTTTTCAGAACTGTGTGGATGGTCCCCGACCCACTAATCCATTTGGTCCTAAATTTCCAGGACTCTATGGACATAGAAAGAGGCACACTGATACCAAATTTGAAATTTTTATTTTCATTGGTTTCGGAATTATGCTCGTTTGGCCTAAATTCGATCAATAAGTTCTAGGTTCCGAACCCATTGTCCAATTTCGACCGTACACAATCCCCGCCGTAGTTTTATTATTAGTAAACTACAGCACAAATTTGATGAAGATAGTGTAATTAGTTGTTGAAATATCGAGATTTTTTTATTAGTTCGTTAGCCCGTAGAACGATTAAAGGGGCTAAAATCCGAACAAATGGGCGGCCTTCGCCCATATGCAATCCTCGCCGTACTTTAAGTTCTAGTAACCTAAAGTTCAAATTTCATCAAGATAGCTCCATTATTTTTTGAGTTATCGTGTCTACGGACGGACATGGCTATATCGACTCAGGAGGTCACGCTGATCACAAATATATATACTTTCCCATATCTACCTCGCTTCCTTTAGGTGTTTGCAAACACCATACCAAAGTTAATGTACCCTTTTCCTATTTCATAGGTCTAGGGTATAAAAAGCAAAACAAGCTCGTTTTAACAGAAAATTACAAAAGGCGGGTTCGAATACCAGAAAAATATTAACAGTCTTGAATTCTCACATCAGCAAACCAAAAATTAAAAGGACCAGAAATAATGAATAAAATAATCTGTAATTGTAAATTTTTAAATAACCGTAATAACTTAGCTAACCGTTTAAATAATCACTTTAGTAATGTTGGGAAAAAATTAGCTGATAAAATTCAAGTTAGGGATGACAATACAATAGAAAATATAATAAATGAAAGCACGATGTTTTTGATGCCTACAAAATTTATTTTGTTATTATGAATTTGAAAGATAGTGCACCTGGCTCGGATAAAATAGCAGGAAAGGATTTAAAAATTTTAGCTGATATAATATCGCCGATAATCAGTACTCTTGTTTATAATTATTTTCGATCAGGAGTTTACGCACAAACTTTAAATACATATTACTATAGTGACACTTATTTACAAAAGTGGTTCTCCATTTGATACTTCCAACTATAGACCTATAGCACTTACCAGCTGTTTGAGTAAGATTTTTGAAAAAATAATCAATAAAAGAATTTTGATTATCAAGAGTTCCGGTAGGTTCCATATTAATCAAATTGGTTTCCAGAAATCTGATCTTTTATTTTTTATTTTGCCCATTGTCCAATTTCGACCGTACACAATCCCCGCCGTAGTTTCATTACTAGTAAACTACAGCACAAATTTGATGAAGATAGTGTAATTAGTTGTTGAAATATCGAGATTTTTTTATTAGTTCGTTAGCCCGTAGAACGATTAAAGGGGCTAGAATCCGAACAAATGGGCGGCCTTCGCCCATATGCAATCCTCGCCGTACTTTAAGTTCTAGTAACCTAAAGTTCAAATTTCATCAAGACAGCTCCATTATTTTTTGAGTTATCGTGTCTACGGACGGACATGGCTATATCGACTCAGGAGGTCACGCTGATCACAAATATATATACTTTCCCATATCTACCTCGCTTCCTTTAGGTGTTTGCAAACACCATACCAAAGTTAATGTACCCTTTTCCTATTTCATAGGTCTAGGGTATAAAAAGCAAAACAAGCTCATTTTAACAGAAAATTACAAAAGGCGGGTTCGAATACCAGAAAAATATTAACAGTCTTGAATTCTCACATCAGCAAACCAAAAATTAAAAGGACCAGAAATAATGAATGAAATAATCTGTAATTGTAAATTTTTAAATAACCGTAATAACTTAGCTAACCGTTTAAATAATCACTTTAGTAATGTTGGGAAAAAATTAGCTGATAAAATTCAAGTTAGGGATGACAATACAATAGAAAATATAATAAATGAAAGCACGATGTTTTTGATGCCTACAAAATTTATTTTGTTATTATGAATTTGAAAGATAGTGCACCTGGCTCGGATAAAATAGCAGGAAAGGATTTAAAAATTTTAGCTGATATAATATCGCCGATAATCAGTACTCTTGTTTATAATTATTTTCGATCAGGAGTTTACCCACAAACTTTAAATACATATTACTATAGTGACACTTATTTACAAAAGTGGTTATCCATTTGATACTTCCAACTATAGACCTATAGCACTTACCAGCTGTTTGAGTAAGATTTTTGAAAAAATAATCAATAAAAGAATTTTGATTATCAAGAGTTCCGGTGGGTTCCATATTAATTAAATTGGTTTTCAGAAATCTGATCTTTTATTTTTTATTTTGCGGGGATTGGTGGGAATGTTCGAAAGATACAAACTGCCCTGTGAAGAAGTGTATGCCGGATTCTTACCGACTAAACCATTCCTTTTTAAAACTAGTCGAACTGAATAACCATTATTTTTTTGCTATCTTTGGTTTGTGTATAGTCTTGGTGTACTTTCCCTTAGGAAATCTGTAATTTATACTATATTATTTAATGGTATTTTTGTTTTAAGCCTTCCTGTAATAATCTGATTATTTATAAACTGAGCAGCTTCAATATTTATATTTATTCTAGATGAGTTTTATGCTTTATGGCATATCTACTTATTTCATCTATAACTTTGGGAATTTGTAAATCTCTATGAATGTCACTATTACGTACATACCAGGGAGCACTTACTATGTTACGTAGGACTTTATTCTGAAAGGTTTGTATTTTTTTAATATGCGTTTTCTTGGCACAACCACAAAGCTGATTGCCATATAACCATATAGGTTTAATCACTTGGTTGTAAATTAACACTTTATTATATATTGTTAATTTAGACTTACGCCCTAGGAGCCAGTAAATTACTTTAAGTTCATTTTTAAGTTCTAGTTTTTCTTTCTAACATGTTCAGTCCACCTTAGCTTAACATCCAGTTTCATTCCTAGGTATTTTGCTGAATTTTCGATTGATACAAATGCACCATTTAAATATATTTTAGATTGGTTTCTTATATTTCTATTACAAAAATTAACATGAACAGATTTACTTTCATTTAATGTTATTTTCCATTTGTTAGTCCAAAAACATATTTTTTCTCTTGCTTTCTGTAATTTTCGAGTAGCTTCGTCAATAATTGATCCTACTGCCAATATAGTAGTATCGTCAGAAAATGTTGCTACAGTTACATTTTCTACTTCTGTTAGATCACTTGTATAATGCAAGTACAAAATAGGACCTAGAATACTACCTTGAGACATACCTGCTTTTATTTCTCTTAATTCTGTTCATTTTGTTTAATTTTAAATAACCTATCATACAATTAAAATTCCAGTATCTCAACATATTACATAGTATGTTTGGCATACCTCCGTAGTTTAAATATTAATCCTTCATGCCAAACTTTGTCAAACGCTTGTGCTACGTCTAGAAATATTGTAGAGCATATTGGTTTTCTTCAAACGTTTTTTCTATAATGTTTGTTATTCTATGACCTTGATCAATAGTTGCATGCTTGGATT
This sequence comes from Dolichopus griseipennis, assembly GCA_963082915.1. NCBI lineage: Eukaryota > Metazoa > Arthropoda > Insecta > Diptera > Dolichopodidae > Dolichopus > Dolichopus griseipennis. The sequence goes on along the minus strand of OY720444.1, from coordinate 44,439,229 downwards.
GTAATCCAAATTGATGGTTTGGAATTAAATTTTTATTTTCTATAACTGGCTTCAGCCTTTTCACCAACAATTTTTCATAAAGTTTTGACATAATTGGTAGCAGAGATATTGGCCTATAAGTTTTTGGCTCATTTAATAGCTTCCCTTGCTTTGCGATTATAATAACCTCTGCAAAGTATCCAAGCGGGTGAAACATACTTCAGTTTTACTGCTGCATTTATGGTTTTTTTAAAATTTAGAGCTTTTTGTGGAAGCTCTTTTATAATCTGTGCTGTAATATGATCAAAACCTGGGACTTTTCCTAACTTTAAAGTTTTTATTTCTTCACTAATTTCTTCTTGTGTAAATGGATTAATATTGTCCTCTTCTATTGTAACATCGTGAACTAAACAAAATTTATTTGAATTTATATTGTTTAGTTTGAATTTGTTTCCTAAATGATCTGCAAATAATTTGGCTGTATCTTTATTATCCTTTGCCCAAGTGCCGTCTGGTTTAATGAGCGGCGAGTCGTGCTTTATCGGCTTTTTTACATTCTTCGTTGCTTAATATGGCTCTTTTGTTGCCGATAAGCTTTTTATATAATTTTCATATAATACTGATTTTAAAATCTTAATTTTTCTTTTAAGAGATTGTGATAATCTGTATAAAATCTTTTTATAATCAGGGTAACCTTATTTTTGCCATCTACTTCTAGCCCGTTTTTAGCACATTTTCAAAAGATTTTGTAAAAATGGGCCTATATAGTTGCACTCTGTCTGTCCGTCTGTCCGTCTATCCGTTTGTCCGTCTGTCCGTCTGTTCGTCTGTCCGTCTATTCGTCTGTCTGTCTGTCCGTCTGTCCGTATGTTTACAAAAACTTTTTACCTTTAAACCTTTAAAAAAGGAAGAAGAAATTTTAGCTATGGATAGATATTGGTAAAAAAAAATTTCATTGAAGAACTTTTTTCTGTAGCCCCACCCGTTACGGAACTACAGCCCCCCAATGTTGGAAAAAGCCCTATATTTAAATTGTTATAACAAGAGTTCTGTTAAGTGAATTTTCAATCTAAAAACGGCAAGAGATAGCTGGTTATATAGACTTTTCAAATTTTTAAAAGGTAAATATTTAAATTTTTTTTTTACAAATATACAAAATTTAAAGCTGCAGCATTATATTTTAACATCATATTAAAGGTTTTTCTTAAATTTTGAAAGGGGTTCTTTAAATTGAAGAAATTCTCTCTTAAATTTAACCATTTTTGCTTTGATAATAAAATTCTAGGTAAATTTCCAAATTTTGGTGGAGTTCACAATTGATTTTCTATAACCAAAAAAAATGGAAGAATGAGGCCAGGAGGGGGATAGGCAGCTCCTCAAGTATCATCATAAGTCTGCTTAAGAAAAAATGGGAACCTTCCCAATTGAAAGGCTATTAGGTTTTTAAAATTAAAAATTTTATGATTTTATAAAACAGTAACTTATTTACCAGTGTATGTTTTTCCAAAATTAAACGTTAACATTGAAGCTCCAAAATTATATTTCGCACTTGTTAACAAGTTTTCTTGAGAGCATTGGGATTATATTCTAAGTATCTATTGATTTCTCTATTATTCATAATTAATAAATTGATGAAATAACTAAATTATATCATTTATTTTTAAATATATTTTTATAAAAATAAATGATAAAATACTCAGTTAGAAACCCTAAATAATTTTGAAAATGTGCTTTTTAAAAACCCTCGGTTTTATTTATAGCTCTAGGATAAATATTTGCTGCTGATACTCAATTATTTTTGTGTTATTCCAAGCAGCATTTTGAATTATATTAATAAAGTCTTTTAGTTCCAAATCTATATGTTGTTTTATTGTAAATTTATGTTTAAATTAATATTTCTTGTGATTTCAAACTTAAAGATTATCCAGTTTGTGGTATTATTTGTCAGTGTAGACTTATTTATTTTTTTTGTTATTTTTTCATTTATCTCTCGTATGACAGCAAACTGATCAGAATCCAAGTCATGATTATCTTCTACATTTATAAAGTTGCTTTAAATTCTTTTGGTAATAAAGGAATCAATTAGATCTGGAGCTTTGTTGGTGTCTGTGGGCCAGTAAGTTTGTTTGCCAGTCGAATGAGGGCAACAACCTAACTCTTCAATATCTTTTCTTACCTGTCTACCTCTAGTTGAGGTTGTTCTCGAATCGCAATCTGTATGTTTGGCACAGGAATCACCTCCTAGCTGGAATTTATGTCCGTGGACATTTAGGAGTTCTTTAAAGATATTTTTCTTGATATTGCATTTTGGTGGACAAAATACTGCACCAACATTAAGATCTTGTTTAGTAGATGTAATTTTTATCATAGAAAATTGGATTTCTTCACACTCAGTTTTGATTTCTTCATTATGTTTTATAGTGCCCTTTATGATAATTGCTTACCTCCTCTCGGATAATTACTAGGATGAACAGTCTTAAAGCATTAATAACCTGGAATCTTAAATTTTGTGTTTATTGTTAATTGAGTTTCCGGCAGCAGACATATATAAATATTGATCGAACTTAATAACACTTCTAGTTCATGTTTTTTATTGAGGACACTACTAGGATTCCAAGTTGCAATACGTATTTTAACTAGATAGATTTTTTATAATTTTTGATTTCATTATCATTACGTTTAGGTTTCATAACATTAGTTTCTTTTTTCATAGTTTCTGTAGTTTTTTCTAAGTTTTGTATCTTTTGCATCACTTAATTGTCATAACGTTTATGTTTCATAACCTTAATTTGTTTTTCTCTTAAAATATTTTTGTTTTTCGTGCTTGGGAGTATAAAACTCCATTCGCAACTTTACTAGGTATAACTGGTGTAGTTTTTTTTGGTATTTTTGTTTCATTTGATTGTTGACACTCTGCTGTCATACGATTTCCCGCACATTTTACGCATTTAGGCTGTCTTTGCCTAAATTTTTGTGTATGTGCAAAACTCTGCTATTTTTTACACTGAGGAATGGACTTACTACTTCCGAGAGCCTCAATTTTCACTCTCATGTACTATAAATATTCTATTTTGTATATTATACTTATTTCCTATGAGTGATCAAAAGATAGCACAAAAAATTGTAACCAGATATTTATATTTTTATATTTAGTTGTTTTAATTTTGTTTGTCACGTCTAGACATTTAAAACGTCTATTAATAAGTTCTTTTTTAATACATTCTGGCTCACGTGATGGGTGAAGATTTTTTGCCATAAGTTTAATTGGTCTAGTCAGTTTATTTTCATATGTATGCCACTCCAACTTGGCTTCATTTATATATTTTGTCAAAACTTTATATTAATTCTCGTTGTCTACATTAATTTTTAACTACTTTATATTGCTCAAAATTACCGAAAGAGGTTTCTTATTTTTAGTGACCTTATCGTTTCTTTTTAATTCTTCCTCTTGGGGTTTAAATAGTGGTACCAAAGATGTGTTGACATCTGGAGACTTATCCGCTTTTCGTTTCTTCGTATTTTTTTTCTATTCAGAATCCAATCAATTTCTCTGATTAGTTCTTCTTCATCCGTTTCGTATGTCACAATTTCAATATCTCTGAATACATTTGGCAAATTATTTTTATGATAGATTATATGAAATTGGAATAAGAGGGCTTCCTCATAAACTTTTAAAATCGTATCTGGAAAACAGGTTTATTATGACCAATAAAATAAATAATCATAATGATTAGAATAAAAGGTAGACCAATAATAATAAAGTTAGAGAGAATAATAATAATATGAATAATAACAATCAAAACAATAAGAATATGAACAATAATAATAATTATAATAATACTAATATGATCTGACCAGGATTTGAAACCAAGACCTTTCGATTGAAAACCCGCCACTTTAACTCCTAAGAGCTATCGGTCAGATAAATAAAAATATATGTAATAATTAAGATAATAGTGTTAATAACAATCATATTAATAATGTAATAATAATAATTTATTTTAAAAAAATGGACAAATGTTTTTAAAATTAATTAAGAATTTAAAAAGTACGAACACTAGAGATGCAGGTGTATATAAAAATATGTAATAAAAATATACAAAACGGAGTTGGCCGAGTCCATTACAAGTCTAATAAATGTCTCATTAGAGCAAAGTGTTGTACCAGAAATCTTGAAATTAAACAACATGATTCCTATTTATAACAAAAGCGGTTTAAAGCGATGTCAGTAATTATAGACCAATATCTATTTCATCGGTTCTCAGTTAAATAATAGAAAAACTTGTAAATAATCAACTTAATGACTATTTGAGAATAAATAGTTTGATCAGCAAAGTTCAATATGTTCGAAAAAAAAAACATAACAAAAAATAACGGTCACTTTTGACTTAATTACATATATCCAAAATGTAATTTCTTCAGATAAAAAAAATTTTTGTCGTTTCGTTTGATTTAGATAGATCTATATTGTTAAGAATATTGATTGAATGTGGAATTACAGGATCTGAATAAAAATGGTTTAAAAGCTACTTCAGTAATAGAGTGCAATTCGCTGAGTGTGATGATGTAAAAAATACAACAAATTTAAGTTGTAAAGTGAAGTTGATTTTGGCGTAATTCAATGGGGAAAATTGGATGGGATACTTAGAAGAATGATGTTAATGTTCTTCATAAATTTGGTTAAATCGAACAATATTATCAACATTATATACATATCAAATTTGGGGAACACATTTGGTGGAATATGATTCCATAGGCGTGATAAGTGAATTAACTTATCGGCCATCTTTACATGTGTAAGACAAACACTGTTTCCTTCTTATTATACCCTACACCTATGAAATAGAAAAAGGGAATAGGAAAAATATTAACTTTCGTATGGTGTTTGTAACCACCTAAAGGAAGCGAGCTAGATATGGAAAAGTATATATATTTGTGATCAGCGTGATCTCCTGAGTTAATATAACCATGTACGTCCATCCGCCCGTCAGTAAGCACGATAACTCAAAAACTAATGGAGCTACCGGATGAAACTTTAACTGTATGATTCTAAGACTTAAACTAAGATGGGGATTTCATATGGGCAAAATTGACTAATGGGTTCGGATTCTTGCCCCTTTGACCGTTCTAAAGGGGTTTTGTTATGTTTTTTTTTAAAATCGACTAATGGGTTGGGACTCTTGCCCCTTTGACCCTTCTAAAGGCTAACGAACATATAAAAAAATAAGGATAACGCAACAACTAATGGAGCTACCTTCATGAAATTTGTGCTGTAGGTTACTAGTAATGAGAGTATGATGGGGATTGCGTGCGGTCGAAGTCAAACCATGGGTTTGGATCCTAGCTGTTTTTGATACACTTTTGGTCAAACATATCATTGAAATTAATAACAAGTAAAGAAACAGTTAGTCTTCTACACCTACACATATTTGGTTCAAATTTAATGAGATATCCATAAATCATTTTAAAACCATAAAAGCTGTTATTAGTTTGATCGTAAGACGTAGCTAACCAAATTAACTTAATATTACGAAAACTATTTTCTAATTATTATTCAAAATTATACAAATTCTTACTAACTTATCTATTTAAAAATATTAAAAAACAAAAAAAATTAATATAAATGAAAATATATAAATATGCATAATATGCAATAAATGTATTTCTAAAATAAAATTATAAATTTAGAATTAATTAATTAATTAATTTAAATATAACAAAAAATTTTACCAAAATGCAGCAAGTACCTTTGAACATAGCTTGAGTATTGTACACAATGTCTTAATTATATATCTCATCATGGTAATAATGCAATAAAATATATAAAATTATAAAAATTAAAATAAAGGAATTTAATCGTTTATTAAAAACATATTTTATTTTTAATTTATAAAATATTATACATAATATGTTTTATAGTAAAATTCTTAGACTTTTAAAAATATAAAAGTGTTAAATAAAAACGGAAATAGGAAAGAACCCTTGTGTATCAAACTTAAAGTTTCTATCTTGATGAATTTCGAAGATAAGCTTTTTAATTTCGGGATTTCTTAGGAGGCACCTGAACCACCACTACAATTAAGTACAAATTTCGAGGTCACATAAGAAATAGGAAATATCTTCTTTAGCTTCGGACTTATACTCGTCTGGCCTCAAATCGATCAAAAGCTTCTAAAATCCGAACTCGACCAGAACCAGTTCCTATTGTACTTTCTTTAAACCTAAAGTTTAAATTCCATCAAAATAGCGGCATTATTTTTTTATATATGGTGTTTTTAAGATATATGTTTATTAGCCCCTGAACTTTTCAAAGATACGATTCCGCCCATATGCAGTCTCCGTCATACTTTCAATATTAGCCGATTTCGCCCATTCGCAATCTCCGCCGTACTTTAAGTTTTAGTAACCTTTAAAACTTCATAAAGATAGCTCCATTATTTTTTTGAGTTATCGTGCCTACGGACGGACGGACATGGCTATAATATTGACTCAGGATATCACGCTGATCACAAATATATATACTTTTCCATACCTAGCTCGCTTCCTTTAGGTGGTTACAAACACCATACCAAAGTTAATATACACCTTTACCTATTCTATAGGTGTAGGGATGTTGTACAAGGGTTCACAAGCATGGAAAGAACGGCGTGGACTGCATATAGCCGAAATCCGACCGTGGGTTCGAAGTTAGAGCCTCCAAATTTGGTATCTGGGTGTCCCATCTTATTCCCTTAGTGTCCTCGAAAATCGGAACCAATTGGTGTAGTGAGTAGAAGGACCATCCACAAAGTTTCGAAAACCTTAAAAACATATTTTGGAAAATAATAAATGTAGTAACTTCAACCAAATGAGAAAGCTTCAAATTTGGCACAAGGGTGTTCTTTGTTATTTCCTACGTGTTCCTTTATTTTATGATGAAATGGAGTCGTGTTTCAGGTAACCCGCTTAAACCTCCCAAGGCATAAAGGCATCGAAATTAATAACAATAGTAACTTAAAATTAAGATAGAAATTTCCAATTGTGTACAAGGATTAACTAGTAATGACAGTATGACGGGGACTGCATATGGGCGAAATCGTACCATGGGTTCGAGTTCTGGTACCCTTGAAAGTTCAAGGAATAACAAACAAATATCAAGAACACCATAAAAACTAAATACGTTTTCTTGATGCAATTTAAATTCTATTATAATTCCATTAAATAATTTTTTAATAAACGACATTTGGTTTTTTTTAATTTTTATTATATCCTATATGTTATTGAATTATTACCATAGATAATACATAATTAAGAAATTGTGTATGATACTTAGGTTGTGTTCAAAGGCACTTGCTGCATATGTGTAAAATTTAGTTTTATATTTAAATAAATTAAATGAAAAGTTCTAAATTTGTCATTGTATTTTAGAAATACATTTATTGCATATTTTGTTTATTAAATTTTGTGATAAAATGAAAGCATTGATGGTTTTAATTAACATTAAAAAGAATCAATTTATATAAACTTTTATATTTATATTATTACAAATTAATATTTCTTTCGAATAACTTTGAGCTTAATTTTATAAAATATTAAAAAATACGTAAATTAAGAGAATAGATTTAAAAATTATTTAAAATTGAAATAATTAATCAACAGTAAATGTACTCCAGCTAAAAATTCTGAAAAGAAGTAACTGCTGCGTGAGTGTAAAATTTTATTGAATTGGAAAAAAATTTTTAAATATGTAATTTTGTAATTGCATTTTACGAACCGATTTATTTCAAGTTTATTTGTTGTTTAATATTTTTAAATGGATAAATTAGTAAGAATTTTTAATATTTTTGAATTGGTAATATAATTAGAAAATGTTTTTAGTATTATAAAGCTAATTTCGTCAGTTATGTCTTACGATCAAACTAATAATAGCTTTTATGGTTTTAAAATGACTTCCCATTAAATTTTAACCGAATAGGTGTGAAACACCGAATGACTGTATCTTTACTTGTGTTTATACCCTACACCTATAGAATAGGTAAAAGGGTATATTAACTTTGGTATGGTGTTTGTAACCACCTAAAGGAAGCGAGCTAGATATGGAAAAGTATATATATTTGTGATTAGTGTGACCTCCTCAATCGATATAGCTATGTCCGTCCGTCCGTAGGCGCGATAACTCAAAAAATAATGGAGCTATCTTGATGAAATTTTAACTGTAGGTTACTAGGACTGAAAATACAGCGCGGACTGCATATGGGCGAAATCCGTCCATTCTGGACTTTTAATTGGTCTAAGGGCTAACGAACATATATAAAAAATTATGATAACTCAAAAACTAATGGATATATAAATAACTATATATATATATATATATATATAAATAACTCAATAACTAATTAATCTTCATTAAATTTGTTCTGTAGATTACTAGTAATGAAACTACTGCGGGAATTACGTAAGTTCGGTATTGGACCATGGATTCGAAACCTAGAACTTTTAAATCGAATTTAGGCCAAACGAGCATAGTTCCGTAACCAATTAAGATAGAACCTCCAAATTTGGTATCAGAGTGTCCCTTCCTATTTCCTTAGTGTCTTTGAGATTTGGGCCCCATTGGACTAGGGGGTCGAGGACCAGTCACACATTTCCGAAGACCTTAAAGCATATCTTTAAAATTTATAAAGTTAGCAACTTGAAAAGATTTAGAAGCTTCAAATTTGGCACAAGGGTGTTCTTTACTATCTCTTGCGTGGCCCCCTAATTTGGGATCAATTGGTGTTTTGGTTCAGTACCCCTCTTAAAAGTATTTTAAAATTAAGATAGAATGTTCCAATTGTGTACAAGGGTTAACTAGTATTGAAAATACAGTGCGGACTGCAAATGGGTGAAATCCGTCCATTCTGGACTTTTAATTGGTCTAAGGGCTAACGAACATATATAAAAAATCATGATAACTCAACAACTGATGACGCTATCTTCATTAAATTTGTTCTGTAGGGTATTGGTAATGAAACTACGACGGCGATTGTGTCCGGCGAGGATTGGACAATGGATTCGGAACTAAGAACTTTTTGATCGAATTTAGGCCAAACGAGCATAATTCCAAAACCAGTGGAGATAGAACCTCCAAATTTGGTATCAGGGTGTCTCTTTATATTTCCTTAGTGTCCTTAAAATTTGGGACCAATTAGAGTAGTCTACATTAGTTTGAAGTTTTACTTAAAGCTTCAAATTTGGCACATGGGTGGTTCTTACTATTTTGTGCGCGTCCCCCTAATTTTGGATCAATCGGTGTGGTGGTTCAATACCCCTCTTAGTCCTCCCAAGGTTTAAAAGTTTCTAAACAAAATTAATAAAAATAGTAACTTAAAATTAAGATGGAACGTTGCAATTGTGTACAAGGTTTAACTAGTATTTAAATTACAGCGCGGACTTCATTCAGCATAACTCAAAGAATGATGCCACTATTTTGATGAAATTTAAACTCTATGTTACTAGTAATGAAAGTACCATGGGAATTGGTTCTGGTCAAGTTTGATCAATGAGTTCGAATTAAAGAAGCTTTTGAGCAATTTGCTTTTATAAGCTTTTCTAATAGGTACATAAACTAACCATTTAAAATAATTGCAATTTTGAAAAGTTTGAATTATTAAATATATTATGTTTTGATTAGCTTTTTATCACAAAATTTAATAGCATCATTAGGTGTAGTGTAATGCTCATATAAAATTAGAAGTTGTATGGCAGCTACTCGAACCCTCTGTTGTAGACCAACCAAATTTTGCAGAAACTTTGGCCATTACACTAAACTATTTTTAGCAAAATTTCAGACACCCAGCTTTAATAGATATAGAGTAATGCTTATATAAAATAAGAAATTGTATGGCAGCTACTCGAACCCACTGCAGTAGACCAACCAAATTTTGCAGAAACTTTGGCCATAAAAATCAACTATTTTTGGCAAAATTTCAGACACGTAGCTGTACCAGGTACAGAGTAACAGACACCCAGCTTCAATAGGTATAGAGTTATGCTTATATAAAATAAGAAGTTGTATGGCAGTAGCCGAACCTATGAACCAAAATGGCTGAATTCAAATAGCGATGACGGCAAGGATCTAGGAAAGGAGCCCGGATCTTGAAATTTTCGCAAATTCGTTTTTTTGCAATAGCCGTCATCGCTATTTAAGTCCAGTTTGGTTCATGGGTTCGGCTACTGCCATACAACTTCTTATTTTATATAAGCATTACACTACACCTAATGAAGCTGTGTGTCTGAAAATTTTCCAAAAATAGTTTAGTGTAATGGCAAAAATAGTTTAGTATAAAGCAAAACTTGGTTGGTATACTGCAGAGGGTTCGGGTTCCTGCCATACAAATCCTTCTCTTATATGAGCATTACACTACACTTAATAAAGCTGTATGTTTGAAATTTTGCCAAAAGTAACTAACCGCATGGTATAATGCAAATGTTACGGTAATACGGGTATCCCAGAATTGACACAGTTTACTCTACTACACTATTCCTCGTTAAATAAATTCTACACTTTATTTAGCTTTCTTATTGTCTATTACAAACACTCTTTTTTATACTTTTACTTTTATATAACATACGAGTATAATACTTTTTTTTTTATTTCTTTTATTTTGTTTTTAACTGTGCTATAAACAAAACAATTGATTTTGGTATAAAATAACACAGATTAACTTATTACTAAACTAAATAAAGCCATAGATATAGATTATTATGTAAATTTACTTATTAAAGTTATAATATTAATTACATTATTATTATGTTAATACAATTATTCATTCTGCATAACGCTGTCAAGCAATATGGTATCACACTTTAGTAAGCACTTCAGATTTTTATAAATAACTTGATGTTACAGGCCTGTTAAAGATCATTTGGTAACTTATTATAGATTCTTATAGCTGAGGATTGTCCGCTGCTGTGGGATAGCTCTGTTCTAGATCATGTATGATTTAAATAGTCAAGTTTCTGGTGTTATAGTTATGTACACTATTTCTTTTCGTAACATAAATATTCTTCCTGTAAATTCCTTTTTCCAGTTTAAAAATTAATTTGGCTTTTTCCATAATAATAATTTCTGGAAGCATCAAATAACCCGTATTATTATAAATTCAGCTAACACCAACAGTCGAAATCGCCAATTAATATATAGAAATTATTTGGATTTGATAAATTTAATGATTTGATGATTTTATTTGCATTGAGCCAAATACTAACTTGTATAAACTTTTTAGTGCTTTGTTAATCAAAGTACTTACCTTTTCTTTCAGTCATGTAACAACTGAACCAGTTACATATATTATACCTAATATGTGACATGATATGAGCATGATAAATATTATTGGCTGCTTGCCTGTTTAGTTTAATTCCACTTCTTTTAACGGCACCAAGCATTGGTGCAATTTTAGATGTATTTTATTTATATGATTTTGCTATCTCAGTTTTTCATCAATTATTACACCAAGGTAATTTATATGTATCATTTTTTTCAATTTGGACATTGTTTATCAATATTTTTAAATTTATATCAGCTTTATTCCTCATTTTATTTGTGATAAATTTGGTTTTATCAGCATTTATACTTAATTCGTTGCCTTTAAGTCAATTAATATATTTGTACAAATCCTCATTCACTATTCTTTCTAATTCATCTCTGGTTTTATGCACTGTAAATGAGCCATGTGTCATCCGCAAATATCTTGTAATCGACTTGTAAATTAACACATTGGAAGTTATGGATATAAAGCAGATACAAAGTAGCCCCGAGTACTGATCCTTGCGGAACAAATATAATTATAGTACGCTGGTTACTCAATATATCACTAACTCTTGTAGTTATTTTCCTATTTTTTAGCAGCTTAATGATTTTTAATACTTTCATTCATCATTCCCATTGGGGTAGTGGGTTGGGGACCAGCCACGCAGTTCCCAAGACCTTAAAGCATATTTTCGAAATTAATAAAGATAGTAACTTCAAACAAATGTAGAAGCATCAAATTCAGCACATGGGTGTTCTTCACTATTTCCTGCGTGCCCCTATTTTTGGATCAGTCAGAGTGGTGGCCCCTCTTAGAGCCCCCAAGGTTTAAGAGCTTACCATCGAAATTAATACAAATAGTACCCTAAAATTAAGATAGATCGTTCCAATTGTGTATAAGGATTAACTAGTATTGAAAGTATGACGGGGACTGCATATGGGCAAAATCGTACCATGGTTTCGGGTTCTGGAACCTTTGAAAAGTTCAAGGGCTAACAAAGATATATCTTAAAAACAGCATAACTCAAAAATTAATGCCGCTATTTTGATGAAATTTAAACTCTAGGTTACAAGTCATGAAAGTACCATGGGAATCAAAAAACTTATCTTGGAAATTCATGAAGATAGAAACTTAAAATTTGAAAACTAAAATTTTTTGTACGATACTTAAGCTATATTCAAAGGTACTTGTTGCATTTATGTAAGATTTATTTTTATATTTAAATCAATTATATGAAAAGTTCTAAATTTGTAATTGTATTTCAGAAATATATTTATTGCATATTTTGCGTTTATAAGCTTTTGTAATAGGTACATAGACTAACTTTTAAAATAATTGCAATTTTGAAAAATTTTAATTATTAAATATATTATGCTTTGATTAGCTTTTTATCACAAAATTTAATATTAAAATTTTTTCACTTTTGCAATTGAATTGAAATAAATATATTTTTGTATTTATATATTTTATATTTTGTCTTTTAATATTTTTAAATAGCTAAATTAGTAAGAATTTGTAATATTTTTGAATAGATAAAGTAATTAGAAAATGTTTTTTGTATTATAAAGTTAATTTGGTTAGCTATGTCTTACGATCAAACTAATAACAGCTTTTATTGTTCTAAAATGACTTATGGATATCTAATTAAATTTGAACCAAATAGGTGTAGGGTATTTCTAAGGCGGTTTCAAAGACTGACTTGTTTTATTTTCGTCAATTAATTTTAATAATGAAGATCCAATTTCAATATAAAAAAGAAAAGAAATTTATTTTCTTTTTTTTTCTACACGTGATATTTATATATTTCTTTTATTACTATGTATGTACTTAAAGAATTATGAATTCAGAATGAGAATTATTAGTTTTAATATCTTCTTTAACACTATTAAAATCTTTACGCATTTCTTTTTGCATATCTACAAAACATTTTATAATTTCTAAAATTATAGCATTATTAGAATTACTACTACTACTACTACTACTACTACTACTATTACTACTACTACTACTACTACTACTACTACTACTACTACTACTACTACTACTACTACTACTACTACTACTACTACTACTACTACTACTACTACTACTACTACTACTACTACTACTGCTACTACTACTAATACTATTTATATTATTAGTATTAGAATTACTTTTATTAACATTATTTGCTCTTACCACACTAGAGAAAGATAGGTTTGGCTGAACTGTATTCTGCAACATATGTTTACTTTCAATCTTTCTTTTGGTAAGTTCGGTTGCTTCTTCTCTTTTTGTAATTTTAGCTGATACTCTGGGTAGATTTTGAAAATACTGTTGAGTGAAAATACTGCAAATAAATTCAACAGTAAAATTTAAAAGTTTGTTTTTTATATTTAATTAATTGTTTGTAAGTAATATTTAATAACATCGGCCGTACTTCATAAAAGTTCAGAAAGAACTCACAGTTAATTATTAAAAGTACTATTTATGAATTTGTTTAGAATAAAAATTTTAAAAGTATATACGAGTATATGTGTGAATTCATTTAGAATAAAAATATAAAGCAGAATGTATTGCATTAGCTGATTATGCTGCATTTATGTTTAGAAGTTTAAGATAAAAAAAATAAGTACAGTTATGTACGAATGTATTAGTTTGATCTATTGGTTTAGTACAGGGTACATAACTCCTTCCCCCTTACTGTTGAGCATTACTATTTCTGTAGAATTTAGATTAGATGTTGCGGGATGTTTTTTCTTGTAAATGATGAACAGTCAAATTGTCATCATGAAAAATGCTAGTAGATATGTTATTGATATTTGAACTGGTTCTAGATTTTCAAATTTGCATTGGTTTGGTTTCTTCAGATTTATACTAAAATTAGAAAATGTAATATTAATTTCATTGAATATCATGGGATATATTTTGATTTTCCCAATATGTGTTTATTGCTGTATCGTATGTGATGTCGTTTACTTTGGCCTCACAATTGTCGAAATGAATCAATTTTGTGCCTTTTAAAGATTGTGTTATGCCGCATGTGGTGATAATTTTGGTTTTTTGATGTTAATTAGTAGAACGTAATTTGGTTCAGGTTGGTAAATTTGTGAAGTAGGCTCATTAACTGATATTCTACTTGCCCTTTCTTGACAAAAATAAGTGTCCTCTATTTTGGGACATTTGCCATCTATGTACTGTATTTCGTCATTATTTATCAAGAGTAAAGGTTTTGGAAAAATTATTTTAGTGTGGTTTATCGGTAACGGAATTATTTATACCAATGAGTAAGAGTTTTCAGATACTATTGGAATTCTGACATTGAAAACTATATTTGTGTTATTGTAATATGCTTGAAGTTTTTGTAGCTCATAGATTTGCTCTGCAGATTTAAGTGTTAAATTTTGACTTTTGAAAAGTGAAGTGACGTCTTTAATTTCCTTTAAGATTTCCTTGGAAATGATATTCAGTTTAGCTAACACAATTGCTTCGGCAATGTTGTTCAAATGGGTGTGTAATAAATCTATATGGTAATTTATTTGATTTAAGTATTGTAAGTTTCTCAATCCTTTCTTGTACTATTCCTGAATTTGTCTTGAGTAGCTTTAATAAGTTTGAGAATTGCATCCTGTTGGTATATGACCAGTAATATTTTCGACCCGTTCTATAATTTTGTTGTTCATTATAGTTTGCTTGTCTTTCAGTATGTGTTCATTGTTCATTACAGTCACAATTTCTTTATTAATTATAGCGTGGTTATTGTCCATATTTCCAATTATTCCTTTTATAAGGGTTCCTAGTCCGTTAACAAGTTCTCTTTTGGGTCTAAAATGATCTTCGAATCTTAGTTTAGTTATGTTTATAGTTGTTTCCAGTGTTTCTAAGTCGTCGAATTCGTCTAATTATTTTTCAATTTTGTCGATGTTTTGTTAGTATATCCAGTCATATTATCCTGTACCTGAACTATTTCTAATAGTTCAGAGACAGGTTTTGTTCGGGTTTCTGAAATTGTGATTACTGGTGGATCTCTATCATATTTTAATGTTTGACACATTTCGCAATTGTTTATTATTGTACTAACTTTATTTTTTAAAAAGGGGAAGTAGTACGTTTTTTTCAAGCGTTGAATTGTCTAGTTGATTTCTCTGTGGTTTTGTTTTGTAAGGTAGTTCTGTATTATTTTGTCTTGTTCGTCCTTGTTAGTCCCATCATTTAGTAACGCCGTACATCTAATTATTTTGAATAATTTTGAGTATGCGAAAAACTCTGAATAGACTTTTTGTATTATTTGAAAAGTATCGTCGTAGGTCAATATTGCATTTATTTTATTTGGTGTGAGATATTTTTTTAGAATTACTGTTGTATTTAATTCGGAGTTACCGGTTACGGTTATGGTTCTTCGTTGTTTATTTTTGAATAATACTTTTAAGGTAGATTTTGGGTTTTCTTGTGAAATATTGAAAATGATTTGTAAGGAAAATTCGTTAAGAGGTCTTTCGGAGATGGGAATGCCATCGTCTAAATTTCTTGTCCAGAGTGAATTGTCGCTTCACATGAGCTAATTTCTTTAACGTCACGTCATTTATGTTTAGCTCTATGGTTTGTATGAGTTGAGATTCTTGTCGTATTCTGCTTAAAGCGTCGGCATTTGAGTTAAGAATACCTTTTTTGTACACGAAATTATAATATTTCGGAAAGCTGATAAGTACGTACCCTTGGTACTATATCTAGCTCGTCTAGATCGATGCGTTACAAACGGAGGAGCAATTTTAATATACCCGATGTCATATATGTATGCACGGTTATAAATACCTGTGGTCATTAAACCTAACATAGAAATTGTGCACATGAATAATAAACTTAGTGAAAATGATATTGTGGAAAAACTTAAAAAACAAAATTCTTTTCTAGAAATGAGTGAACTTAAAGTATTAAAGATATATCCAGTGAAAAAATACAACAAAGAAATGTTTAATGCAATTATAGAAGTGGATGAGGAATCATTCCCAAAAATAATAGCTAACGAAAAATTATGTATTGGATGGGAAAGGTGCAAGGTATTTGATGCCATAAAAGTCTGTAGATGTTATAAATGTAAAGGATTTAACCATAGGGTTGCGGAATGTACGAATAAAGAAACATGCTTGAAGTGCCACCGACAACATAAGACAAGTGAATGCCAAAAAGAGGAAATGAATAAATGCATTAATTGCTTAAAATCGAACGAAGAATTCAGTTTGAGGTTGGATGTTAATCATAAAACTTTTAGTAGATCATGTCCAGTGAATAAAAATAAATTAAGTATAAGAAAATAAAAAATCGGATACTAGCAATTAAGGAAACTAGAAGAGGAAGATAACAAATTAAATATAAATGTAAATGAAAATAAAAAAAGTGATTCTGCATGTAGAACTGATAATATTAATAAGAATAATACTAATGTTAAACCAAGTATTAATAATATTAGAGACACTAACAGTGCTATAACTCATATAAAAACTGAAAATAAATAATGAAAATAATAATAATATTAACCATAACAGTGAAAAGACTAACAAAATTGATTATAATAAAGATAAAAAGAAGCGGAGCTACATTCTTTCATACTTTCCAAAATTATGGTAAAATTAAAACACTATTGTTAAAAGTAATATAAAAATAAATAAAACTATTAATAATAATTCAAAAAATGATAAAATTAACCAAATTTTATTAACCAAAAAAATATTAATAATAAAACAGAAAAAGGAGAAAATGATAGTACAAGTAAGATTAAAAATGATAGAATTCACCAAACCAATGATAATGTAAAAAGTAAAATTAAAAACTTGTTCTTTCCAGATTAAGGGATTATAGAATATATAACAATGTGCGATTATATTTGGCATTTTTCCACGATCAAAATGATATTTGCTTTGATGGTATAACACAAACCAATATACAGGTTTTAATTAATCAAGAAGGAATACCAACTGACTATCCGGAACTTCGGAGAATATATGACAGGTACCACGAAAACATAGGAATCTGCAATAAAGATGTTTCGAATGATCTAGCTACATATAGACGACATGTTTATAACAAATATAGGGAAAATCTAAAACAGAACAGAGAATCTTGGCAAAATTACCTGATCGGCAGATTATAATGGCAGAACAAGAAATTATAATGCAAATTGGAGATCTAAAGATATTGTATTTAAATATATGTAGCATTAGAAATAAAATGCTGGAACTGAAAACATTAATTAATTAATATAAAGAAATAGACATGGTAATAATTACGGAGGTTTGGATCTATGATTATGAAAAAGATACCTACAACATCCCCAATTATCAAGCAGTTTACAACTGTAGAAATAAAAAGAGAGGAGGTGGGACTGCCATTTTTATTAAAAATAATATTAGTTTCAATGAAATATGTAAAGATGAAAAATATAACTTTACTGTAATTGAAATGCTGAAATCAAAACAAAAATTAACAATCGGTACATTTTATAAAGCTCCAGTGGAAAACAGCAACTTATTTATGAAGTTTCTTGAACTTAAACTGGTTGATAAGGCAAATCATACATTTTTTGCAGATATTAATCTAAATCTATTTGAGAACTCCAATATAATTATTAAGTATAAGGATATTATAGCAACTTCTGGATGTAACATAGTTAATAAAACGAAAAGTACAAGAAATACAACTAACTCTAGCACCTTAATTGATCACATAATAACAAACATGAATGGCAATTATGATTTTAATTATATAATAGAAAATTACTGCCTATTGATGGTCCAATTGGCAATTGTATTTATTAAAGTTATTAATATTGAGAAGTTACCAACGAAAAAGTACAACATAAACAAAATCGATTATAATCAAATGCGTTCCATAGTAAAATACAAAATAGAAAATAATAATATACTACAACTCAAAACCTTAGTTAAAATTATACAAGAAGCAAAAATATTATGTACTAAGAAAATACCAATGAGAACGAGAAATAATAGATGGATAACACCTTTTATTCATGACAAGCTGAAAATAATAAAAGCATTATATAATGACATAAAAATGATCCGATGAAAATACATAAAAATGAAGAAAAAGGTAGAACAATTAATAAATGAAGAAAAAAAAATTATATTAATAGAAATATTGAAAAAGGCGGGAGCGATTCTAGGAAATTATGGAAAATATTGAATAATTCTATAAAAAATACCAATGAAGATAAACTGAAAAATGTTAGTCATGTTATTAAAAGCAATTGTGAAAAAACTGAAAATAATGATGAACCTGCAAATACTCTCAATAATTTTCTAACTGAAATAGGAGAACGTATTAAAAAAAACATTTTTAATACCAACGATTTTACTAACTGAATTTAGGAATTAGAGGTAACAGTAATCTCTCACTAAAAAGTTATTTGACAAATAGAACCCAATGTGTTAAAGTTAATGAAGTACTAAGTGATGAACTAGCAATAAAAACAGACGTACCACAAGGTTCATTACTGGGGTCGTTATTATATCTGCTGTATATAATGGACTTACCTAAAAACAGTATAAAGTCAAAATACAACATTTATGTGGATGACACTAACTTTATAGCAAAAGCGAAAACATTAGAAGAGCTTCAAAATATACTAAATGATGACTTAAAGATATATTGCAGTTGGTTGGATCAAACTGAATTATGTATAAATACGAAAAAAACTAACTATATGATATTCAAAATGCAAAAGAAAGCAAATGATAATATTACGCTTAAGGTAAAGGATACTATAACAGAACAAGCTGGTAATGTTAAGTACTTGGGAATGATAATTGATGAAAACTTAAGATGGGATAAACATATAAAAAGCATTAAAAAAAAATTATTCCTATAACAATGGCTGTCAGAAGAATGGGGAGTATTTCGAATTATGCTGCTAAACTTATATATAATGGCCATATATTATCAAGAATTAGGTATAATAAAAATATTTTCATAAAAATCAAATGAGTGCAGTAATATATAGAACCCTCAAAACTTTATTTAATTTGAATATAAGAACCAGAACTAATATTTTATCTAAAATAATTGATACACTGGATATTAACCAACTTATTTACTTCGAAAAATGCAAATACATCTATAATATCCTTAACAATAATTTTAAGTCAAAACTAAAACTTCAAAATAGTGAGAATATTCATAATTATTTAACCAGAAATAGGAAAAATATCGAAATTCCTAAATCCAAATCAACGTTGAAGCAAAAAAGTCTAAAATGCAGCGGAATAAAACTTTTCAACTCGCTACAGGTATTAATTAAAAACAGTCAAAATTTAAACATATTTAAAAGTAAACTTAGAAAATGTGTCCTGAGTCGATACAGCCATGTCCGTCTGTCCGTCCGTAGTCACGATAACTCAAAAAATAATGGAGCTATCTTGATGAAATTTTAACTGTAGGTTACTAGGACTGAAAGTACGGCGGGGATTGCAAATAGGCGAAATCGGCCCATGGGTTCGGATTCTGGACCTTTTAATCGGTCCAAGGGCTAACGAACATATATAAAAAATCATGATAACTTTACAACTAATGACGCTATCTTCTTCAAATTTGTTCTGTAGGTTACTAGTAATGAGACTATGGTGGGGATTGCGTGCAGTCGAAATTGGACAATGGGTTCGGAACCTAGAACTTTTTGATCGAATTTAGGCCAAACGAGCATAATTCCGAAACCAATGAAGATAGAACCTCCAAATTGGTATCAGGGTGTCCTTGAAATTTGGGACTAATTGGAGAAGTGGGTTGAGGACCAGCCACACAGTTCCGAAGACCTTAAAGCATATTTTCGAAATTAATAAAGACAGTAACTTCAAACAAATGTACAAGTTTGGTCTCCGTTTTATATAGTACACATTGATAGGATTAAGACAACACAAAAAAATGTTCTTTGATTTGCCTTACGCCACTTGCCGTGACCGAATTCCATTACCCTACCACCATATGAACAAAGGCTAAAGTTAATTGATTCGTGCACTATGAATTGTTTATGCGAGGTTTCCGATGTCATTTTTACTATATTGTCAAGTGTAATGTTAAATCAAATTCATTTTCTAATCAAATTATTATTAAAAATCTACAACGCCTTCTTTTAACTTTTAATTTTAGTTTTGTTTTAATTATGTTTAGTTAAACATGTAATTTTTCAAATAAATTAAATTATTATAAATTGAACTAATTCGGTAAAACTCTTTTTATATAAATTTAAGGAATACCTTTTTATAAAATATAAAATGCAAAACAATGAAAAATACAATGACACACTTAGTTCTTTTTATATAGGTAATTCAATTAAATATCAAAATCAATTTTACATAAATGCAGTACGTTTAATAAGCAGGAAACACATTTTTAGTATCGTACAATGACAATGACCATATATTATACCTTTTTTATATCACGAACATATATTATACCTTTGAACACAAAAATATTTTTGTTTTTAATCTATAAAATATAACACATAATATGTTTTATATTAAAATTTAATTATCTTATTAACCTCTTAAAAAAATAAAAGTATTAAATAAGAAAGCAAATAGGAAAGAACACTCGAGTTCCAAATTTCATGTTTCTATATTTATTAATCTCGAAGATATGCTTGCTAGAGTGAGAGTGTGGGAGGACCCTTTACCACCAATCCAATTAATCTCCAATTTTAAGAAACGCAATGGAAACAAAACAGAATACTAATGTATCAAATTTAATGTTTCTATTTTTAATAATTTTGAAAAATTATTGTCAGTTTTCATTAGTTCTCGTGGGGTGAACAAGTGCTGAAGACTTTTAAAATTTAAAAAATTGATATAAATTTATTTAAGTTCAAATTTTTTATACGGTTGGCTTTAACTTATAAAGCATAAAATTTTCTAAAAATGAATGGCAAATGCAATATTTGTATGAAAAAAGTAGAACGAAATGATTTAAAAATTAAATGTTTAATTTGTGCAAATTTTAACCATGCAATTTGCGCCAAATTGGAAAAGAAAGAGTTGGAGATATTGGAGAGAAGTAAAAGTGGTTTTAAATGCAATGTATGCATTTCATCGCGTAGATTATCCTCTCAAAGAGACAATTTAGCAGCATCTCCTTCATCATTTTCAACCAATACAACTAATGATAAAAATTCGAAAATATTTTCTAATACATCTACTGTATCTAATATTTCAAAAACATCATCTTCATCACAAGCGATTACTCCTACTACACATAAATCATCTTTAACACACACAGATTCATCTAATTCTACCTTCGAAAAAGAGAGCTTCACAAATACCAGTGACACAAATCCCACTATTGTTTTGAAAAATTCAAATATACATTCACACACACAATTGACAGGTCAAATAGTTAATTTCGAAAATGAGAGCTTCTCACAAAAACAAAATACCAACTTCGAAAAAGAGAGTCTCTCAAACTCAAAACAAATTTCTCTAGAAGTTTTATATGATGAAATTGTAAGTTTAAAAAAAATAAATTTCGAGTGCCTTGCTGCTTTTTCTACATTAAAAGAAGAAAATACAGCGTTAAGTAATAAAGTATCGTATTTAGAAAACAAAATCAGCTGGCTTGAGCAGAAAGATAAGATGAATGAGATAGAAATATTTGGAGTACAAGATGTAAACAAAAATAATGCTAAAAATTATTTAAATACAATTTTTAGTGAAGGTTTAAAAATTAATTTAAATGAAAATAATATTTCTAACTGCTACATAAAAGAGATTAAAGATGCAAAAGATGGATTAAAAAGTAAAAAGGTTAATAAAAAAATTTTGTGCGTGCGTCTTTCTTCGAATGAAATAAAGCAAGAAATTATGAAGTCTAAGTATAAAAATTATAATAATCTAGATACTGGATTATTTGGTGATGTAGATAAATCGAAAATTTACATAAATGACAGTTTAACCAAAGTAATTAGAACATTGTTAATGGCGGCTAAGAAGGCGAAGAAGGAGAAAAATTATAAATATTTGTGGTTTAGAAATAATAATATTTTTATGAAAAAACAGGACAATGATAGGGTACTCATTATTAAAACTTTTGATGATTTAAAACTTTTATAGTATTTTTATTTTTTTTATGAATAATAATTTAAATTTTAATCTTTTTAATGATTACCCTATAATTGATCCTGTATATAATAATTGCGATAGTGTTTTTGAATTTACAAATTTTGATAATTCTTTATTTTTAGTTCATCAAAATGTTAGAAGTTTGAGGCAAAACATTGATTCGCTTGTGGCCCACTTAGAAGTTTTTAAAAATATTCCGGATTTTATTTTTGTTTCCGAGCTTTGGATTTTCAATAATGAGATAAGTAATTATAACTTACCAAATTATAAATTTTATGCTAACACTAATGATTCGTATTGTGCTGGTGGCGTTGGTGTATTTGTTAAAGATAATATTGTGTGTGATGTTTTTTATTGCAATTTCACTTCGGCTGATGTTATCAAAATTAGTTGTACCATTAACGGCGTGTTTTTTACTTTCATTTGTATTTACAGACTGCACAGTTGCACAATCAACTTATTTCTGGATGAGTTCTCACAATAGATATTTTGAATAGTAGTGAATGTGTTGACTTTTATTTGACATTACTAGCTGAGAATGGTTTGGCTTCTATTATAAATGAACCGACTAGACACATTTCGGGGACTTGTTTAGATCATATTCATGTTCATCTGGCTACTATTCCTTTAAATTTTTGTGAGAAAGGTTTATTCAATTTTAATATTACAGATCATTCTATGACAGGATTGCTAATAAAAAATTTTTATGTAGAGAAAAATAGAAAGACCAATGAATTTTCAGTTACAAAGGTAGTTAATTAAAATAAATTGAATAACTTACTAAGACTTGAATTTTGGGATGATGTTTATAATGAGGTAGATGTTTGCTCTGCTTATAGTAGTTTTATCAGAAAATTAAATAAATATATTGAACTAATTACTTCTGATTTTAGGAATAGAAAGAAAAATACAAAACTTAAACCGTGGATGAATGATGTTCTTCTAAGGAAAATCCGGTTAAAAAATAAATTGAGAATTATGTGGTATAAACATAGAAATAACTATAGGTTGAAAATACGTTATAATAGGCTTTGTAAATCCGTAGAAAATGAAATATCGAAATGTCGAGATGAATTTTATCGTTCAGAATTTGTTAAATGTAAGGGGGATTTAAAAAGCGAATGAAAACTGTTAAATAGTTTGTTAAATACACCTCAAAATAGTTTTAATGAAATTCGACTTAATAAAAATGATGAACTTATTTCTGATGAAACTTTAATTGCATGTGAGTTTAATAATCATTTCTCCTCTGTTGCAATTGAGTTATCCTCTGGCCTTGGTAATAGTCATGATAGTATTGCTGGCGAAATTCATTTGTGTGATAGTTTCTTTTATGACAGTATTACTGGGCATGAACTTTTGAATATTATTAAGTCATTGGATAATTCAAATTCTGTTGGTTTTGACGGAATTTCTAATAAACTCATTAAAGGTATTGCTTTCAATGTTATCGATGTTTTAACTTATATTTTCAATTTCAGTGTATTGTCTGGTGTTTTTCCTAGTCTACTAAAATCTGCTGTCGTAATTCCGCTTTTCAAAAAGGGTATTCAAACAGACGTTAACAATTATAGACCTATTTCTTTGTTATCAACATTATCAAAAATCTTTGAAAAAGCTATTAAACATAGAGTTCTAATTTACTTAAATAGGTTAAATTTCTTTTGCAATAAACAATTTGGGTTTAGGAGTGCCTGTTCTACCGAGGATGCCCTTCTGGCCTTTTGCTCTAATATTAATAAGGGTTTAGATAATAAAAAATTTTGCGCTGGGAATTTTATCGACGTTACTAAGGCCTTTGATATGGTAGATCACTCTATTCTTTTGCAGAAATTGTTTGCTGTAGGGTTTCGAGGCTTTATGTTTAATTGGTTTGAGTACTATTTAAGAGACAGGTCTCAGCGTGTCAAAATAGGCAGTAGTTATAGTAGTTCAAAAAATTTAAATTTGGGGGTACCACAAGGATCAGTTTTGGGCCCAATTCTATTCTTAATTTATATGAATTCAATTTTTTATCAAAAGTTTAAGGGAAATCTAACAGCTTTTGCTGATGATGTTGGTGTGTCATATTGTTGTGATAGTGCATTAAATTTAGTCTGTGATATAAATAATGACTTAAATGTTTTTAGGTCTTGGTTCTCTAAACATAGGTTAGTTGCTAGCAACAAAACGAAACTAATGTTTTTTAGCCTTAGCCAGCAGGATACTCCTGATATAGATTTTGTTTTTCATGCGACCAATTGTAATAAATTCACACTAAATGGGCAGGGATTTACTTTCAATGATACCATTTGCTGTAGATCTGGTTGTTTTAATATTGAAAAAGTTGAGAATTTTAGGTATCTTGGTATATTTATCGATAGAAATTTTAATTGGTTACAACATACTACTACGCTTAAGTCATATTTACGCTGCGCGCTAAGGAATTTTTATTACCTAAAAAAATTATGTTCGCTAAATGTACTTAAAATGTTTTACTATGGTGTTTTTCATTCTAAGTTACAGTACGGCATGAGCTGTTGGGGTGGTACCTACAGAAATAAAATCAAGCCGCTACTAATTTTGCAGAAATGCATTATTAGAAACATGTGTAACCGCAATAGATTTTATAATAGTATGGAATCATTTAGGTATTTGAAAATTCTTCCTGCTAGACAGCTGTATTACTATAAAGTGTTAAAAATCTTTTTTACTAGAGGTGGATATCTAAACAGCAGATCCTCTAATGCTTATTCCTTGCGTTCTAATCAGAGATTTTTTGTTAACGTTCCAACTTTTCGTACTATAAGCTATCGTAACTTTTTTGACATTATGGCTGTTCGTTTGTTTAATAGGCTTCCTGAATCAATACGATTACTTAGATATATAAATGTGTTCGGTAAGAAAGTAAAAATTTGGCTTCTAAGTTTTGGGCACAACGAAATCGAGAGTTTGCTATCACCATTAACTTAAAAAATTATTTTTGGACATATTTAAATACTTAAACCGTTTTTTTTTTTATATTAGTTATATTTTACATTTTATAGAGGATTTTTCATTTTTGCTTATTACTTTATATATATAATTTACTTCTTTTTTTTTTTAACTTTTTCGCACTTTTTTTTTTTTTTTTCCTCACACCACAACAGGAAAAGAAAGTTTTACAAATTGTTGTGGCATTAAACACTACTTTTATTTTGAAGCATATAATGTCATTTTCTTATTCACTAGTTTTAAGTAATTTAGAATTAGTATGTTATTGAATTAATTTAATTTTAAATAATGAATATATAACAAGTAAAGAAACAGTCAGTCGGTGAAACCGACTTAGAAATACCCTACACCTATTTGGTTCAAATTTAAGGACATATCTATAAGTCATTTTAACACCATAAAAGCTGTTATTAATTTGATCGTAAGACATAGCTAACCACATTAACTTTATAATACTAAAAACATTTTCTAATTACACTATCTATTAAAAAATATTACAAAATCTTACTAATTTATCTATTTAAAAATATTCAAAAACAAACAAACTTGAAATAAATGAAAATATATTTATTCCAATTCAATTACAAAATGAAAAAATTCTAATTATTAAATTTTGTGATAAAAAGATAATCAAAGCATAATATATTTAATAATCCAAATTTTTAAAAATTGCAATTATTTTAAATTGTTAGTTTATATACCTAATAGAAAAGCTTATAAACGCAAAATATGCAATAAATGTACTTCTAAAATACAATTACAAATTTTGAACTTTTCATATAATTCATTTAAATATTCAAATAAATTTTACATAAATGCAGCAAGTACCTTTGAACATAGCTGAACCACTACAATTTAGTCTAGATTTCGGAGACACATAGGACATAGGAAATATATTCTTTGGCTTTGTAATTAAACTCGACCAGAACCAATTCGCATGGTACTTTCATTACTAGTAACCTAGAGTTTAAATTTCATCAAAATACCGGCATTATTTTTTGAGTTATGGTGTTTTTAAGATACATGTTTTTTAGTCCTTGAACTTGTCAAGGGTTCCAAACCCGAAACCATGGTACGACTTCGCCCATATGCAGTCCCGTCATACTTTCAACACTAGTTAACCCTTGTATACAATTGGAACGTTTTATCTTAATTTTAAGTAACTAGTTTTATTTATTTCGATGATAAGCTTTTACACATTTGGGGGTCTAAGAGGAGGCACGGAAGAAATAGTAAAGAACACCCTGGGCCAAATTTGAAGCTTCTACATTTGTTTCAAGTTACTATTTTTATTAATTTCGAAAATATGCTTTAAGGTCCTCGGATCTGAGTGGCTGGTCCCCGACCCACTAGTCCAATGGGGCCCAAATTTGAAAGACACTTACGCAATAGGAAGGGACACCCTGATACCAAATTTAGAGGTTACATCTTCATTGGTTTCTGAATTACGCTAGTTTGGCCTAAATTCAATCAAAAAGTTCTCAGTTCCGCACCCATTGTCCAATATCACCGTACGTAATCACCGCCGTAGTTTCATTACCAATAACCTACAGCACAAATTTCATGAAGATAGACTCATTAGTTGTTGAGTTATCGTGATTTTTAATATATGTTCGGTATCCCTGACACCGACTAAAAGGTCCAGAATCAGAACCCATGGGCTGATTTCGCCCTTATACAGCCCGCGCTTTACTTATAGTACTAGTTAACCCTTGTACACAATCTGAATGGTCTATCTTAATTTTAAGTAACTATTTTTAGTAATTTCGATTATAAGCTTTTAAAACTTGGGAGGTCTAAAGGGGTACTGAACCACCTCTCCAATTGATCCCAAATTAAGGGAACACGCAAGAGATAGTAAAGAACACCCTTGTGGCAAATTGGAAGCTTCTACATTTTTTCAAGTTGTTATCTTTATTAATTTTAAAGATATGCTTTAAGGTCTTCGGAAATGTGTGGCTGGTCCCCGACCCACTACTCCAATGGGGCCCAAATTCCCAAGACACTTAGGAAATAGGAAGGTACACCCTGATACCAAATTTGGAGGTTCCATCTTCATTGGTTTCGGAATTATGCTTGTTTGGCCTAAATTCGATCAAAAAGTTCTAGGTTCCGAACCCATGGTCCAATCCCGACCTTACGCAATCGCCGAAGTAGTTTCATTACTAGTAACCTACAGCACAAATTTGATGAAGATAGCGTCATTAGTTGTTGAGTTATCGTGATTTTTTATATATGTTCGTTAGCCCTTCGATCGATTAAAAGGTCCAAAATCCGAACCCATGGGCCGATTTCGCCCATATGCAATCCCCGCCGTACTTTCAGTCCTAGTAACCTACAGTTAAAATTTCATCAAGATAGCTCCATTATTTTTTGAGTTATCGTGCCTACGGACGGACGGACATGGCTATATCGACTAAGGCGGTCACGCTGATCACAAATATATATACTTTTCCATATCTAGCTCGCTTCCTTTAGGTGGTTACAAACACCATTCCAAAGTTAATATACCCCTTTACCTATTCTATAGGTGTAGGGTATAAAAAAATTCTGTCATCCACCACCATCAGGATTTGAACCAGAGACTATATATAATAGTTAAAATTTGGTACAACAAACACTATCACCCCGTTCTATACCCTCTCTAAAATTATTTGTGATAGATCTTTAATTTAAAGAAAATTCAAACTTAAAAAATTAAATTAATTTTAATAACTGTAGTTTAGGAAAAAAATTTTTTTAAAATAATTTTGTTTTAATAGTAAGTGTAATATACATCTTCTCAATAATTAAATACACACAAAATAAATAATTATGAATATATGAATGCTTTCATATGTATATTGTTTAGGTAGGTACAGCCGCAAAATGATTTTGCTATTAAATTAAAAATTTATTTTCATTTATGCAAGTTTATATATATAAGAATAACATAAAAAAAAATTAAAATTATAAATATAATTATAAATATAAAAAAAATTTTATTAAAAAAAAATAATTAAAAAAAAAAATAAATTAAAAATAAACTTATATCATCCCACCAAAATCAGGATTTGAACCGAAGGCTATACAAAATGTTTAAAATTTGATAATGTAAACACTACCACTCCGTTCTATACCCACTCTGAAATTATTTGAGATAGATCTTTAATTTAAAGCAAATTCAAACTTTAAAAATTAAATTAAATTAATTTTAATAACTGTAGTTTAGGAAAACAGTTTTCTTAAAAAATTTTATTAAAATAATTTTGTTTTAATAGTAAGTGTAAATAATTATGAATTTATGAATCCATACATTTGTAAAATGTTTAGGAGGTACAGTCGCAAAAATAATTTTATAATTTAATTAATTTATTTATTAAATTAAAAATTTATTTCATATATATGAAAATTTATATATAAAAAATAAAGAATAACAAAAAAATAAATTTATAAATATAAATTTATAAAAAAAAAAATAATTTAAAATGAAAAAAAAACACAAATTGAAAATAAATAAATTGAAAATCTATTTTATTTTTATTTTGATAAATATAAAATATATTATATATATATATATACATATCATAAAATAACATAAAAAAGAATTTATATAATTACCGAATTAGTAATAATATGAATTATTATATTATATACTATTATATATTTTTTTATTTGGAAATTATTACTTACCTCACTATTAAATTTTTATTTACACAAACGATCAAAAGTTCCAGAACCCGAACCCGTGTTCCGATTTCACCCATATGTAGTCCCCGACGTACTTTCAATACTAGTTAATCCAACACAATTGGAGGTTCTATCTTAATTTTAAGTTATAATTTTTATTAATTTCGATGATAAGCTTTTAAAACTTGAAGGGGTTTAAGAGAAGTACTGAACCACCACCTCAATTGATCCCAAATTATGGGGACGAGCAGGAAAAAGTAAATAACACCCATATGCGAAACTTGCAACTTCTACACTTGTTTCAAATTACTATCTTTATTAATTTCGAAAATATGCTTTAAGGTCCTCGGAACTGAGTGGCTGGTCCCCGACCCACTACTCCAATGGGACCCAAATTTCAAATACACTTACGAAATAGGAAGGGACATCCTGATACCAAATTTAGAGGTTACATCTTCATTGGTTTCGGAATTACGCTAGTTTGGCCTAAATTCGATCAAAAAGTTCTCAGTTCCGAACCCATTGTCCAATATCACCGTACGTGATCACCGCCGTAGTTTCATTACCAATAACCTACAACACAAATTTCATGAAGATAGCCTCATTAGTTGTTGAGTTATCGTGACTTTTTTTATATATGTTCGTTAGCCCTGACACCGATTAAAAGGTCCGGAATCCGAACCGTTGGGCTGATTTCGCCCTTATATAGTCCGCGCTGTACTTATAGTACTAGTTAACCCTTGTACACAATTTGAACGGTCTATCCTAATTTTAAGTAACTATTTTTAGTAATTTCGATTATAAGCTTTTAAAACTTGGGAGGTCTGAGAGGGGTACTGAACCACCTCTCCAATTGATCCGAAATTAAGGGAACACGCAAGAGATAGTAAAGAACACCCTTGTGGCAAATTGGAAGCTTCTACCTTTTTTCAAGTTGTTATCTTTCTTAATTTTAAAGATATGCTTTAAGGTCTTCGGAAATGTGTAGCTGGTCCTCGACCCACTACTCCAATGGGACCCAAATTCACAAGACACTTAGGAAATAGGAAGGGACATCCTGATACTAAATTTGGAGGTTCTATCTTCATTGGTTTCGGAATTATGCTCGTTTGGCCTAAATTCGATTAAAAGGTCCAGAATCCGAACCCATGGGACGATTTCGCCCATATGCAATCCCCGCCGTACTTTCAGTCCTAGTAACCTACAGTTAAAATTTCATCAAGATAGCTCCATTATTTTTTGAGTTATCGTGCCTACGGACGGACGGACGGACGGACATGGCTATATCGACTAAGGCGGTTACGCTGATCACAAATATATATACTTTTCCATATCTAGCTCGCTTCCTTTAGGTGGTTACAAACACCATACCAAAGTTAATATACCCCTTTACCTATTCTATAGGTGTAGGGTATAAAAATAATCAATTAAAAAATTAGAAAATAAGTATAAAAAATTTAAAAAATTTTCATTTATTTATTATTTTTTAAGTTAATGAATTATAATTTAATACAACTAGTATGAATAAAGTTTAATTTAAATCTAAATCTAATCTAATATCTTTATTAATTTCTAAGATAAGCATCTAAATTTTGCGATAACTAGGAGGTGTCTGAACCACCACTCCAATTAAGTCTAAATTTCGGGGATTACTTTTAAAGCTTTTATATTAATTTTAAGTTACTATCTGAATTAATTTCGAAAATATGTTTTAAGGTCTTGGGAGTTGTGTGGGTGGTACCCGAACAACTACTTCAATTGATCTCAAATTTCAAGGACACAAATAAAATAAGAACAAACACCTGCGCCACAAATTTGAAGGTCTTATCTTCATTGGACTTTGTTTGGTCTAATGTCGATCAAAAGCTTCTAGAATACGAACTCATTGTCCAATCTCGGCCGTAAGCAATAGTCGCTGTACTTTCATAACTAGCAACCTACAGCACAAATTTCATCAAGATGGTGTCATTAGTTGTTGAGTTAACTTGACTCTAGATACATGTTCATTAGCCCTTAAACCGATCAAAAGTTGCACAATTAGTACCCATGGGTCAACTTCATTCATATGCAATCTTCGCAGTGCTTTCCAGTTAAATTTTCATCTAGATAAGTTTTTAACTATCATGCCTGCGGACGGACGGACAGACATCGCTAAATCGACTAACGAGGTGACGCTGATTGCAATTATATATACACTTTTTCATATCTAGCTCGCCAACATTTAATATACCCTTTTACCTATTTCATAGGTGTAGGGTATAAAAAAAATTGAGTCGTTTATTAAAAAAATATTTCAGTCTTTAATTTGTAAAATATAATACATAATTACCTTCTTAGCCTTTTAATTAATATGAAATAAATAAATTTGAAAGCAAATAGGAAAGAAAACTCATGTTCCAAATTTCAGATTTCTATCGTTATTATTTTCGAAGATAGGTTTTCTAGACCTTTGTAAGAGTGTCGGAAGTACCCGAATCACCACTCCAATTAATCCCCTATTTTAGATCGTAATGGAAACAAAACATACTCGTGTGATAAATTTAAACTTCCTGTCTTTGTTAATTTTGAAGATATGCTTGTTAGTTCTTGGGAGGTTCGTGCGAGATACCATTCCGGGGTTTCATTCTAGGGCTATTCTTATTACGTTAGTTGGAGGTTTTCTCAGAGTCTATCCATTTCCATTTACTTACTATACAGGTACTTCGCCTGTTAGCTGTCGTAAGTGTTGGGCCAGAATATTCTGCATATGACTTTTGGCATTTATTAACGAATTCTTGAAGCTTTTGTCTGATGTTGTTTGTAGTCAGCTAAGTTTCACTACTATGGAGTGTTGACATTACACACGCTTTGAATATTCTAAGCTTCGTTTTCCTTGTTATTTGACCGCTATTGGGTTATCAAATTGGGTTTTCAAATTCACCCAAAAAATTTTTTAGACAATTTCTAGGCCCGCTATTGTTTTTGGTTAAAATCAGACCAAGGCTTCTAGAAGTTTCAACTTTTTTGCTCCAATATGAATTTCTTCAAAACTAATAACGCTCGGAGGATGGGAATTGCAAATGTCTAATTATATAATAGATCAAACACTTATATGAAGTTTCAAAATGTTACGGCTTAATTTTTGGAGAGCTACCATAAAACTTCCTTGCACCAATATGAATTTCTTCAAAACTAATTAAACTAGGAAGATGAAAATTACACACGGTTAGTTATATAATAGAACAAGCTCCTATATGAAGTTTCAAAACGTTATGGCTTCAATTTCGGGGTGCTGCCATACAAACGTGTCAGTGCGATAACTGTGAATCTAATGAAGCCAACTGTTAGAGTAAGCCAAATTTTTTTTTGATTTTGTTTTGTTTTTACGGCTTGCTTGGCAAAGATCGGCATTATTCAGACCAACTTTCAGGGTGGTAAAATTTTTTTTTTTTTGTTTTTTTAATTTATTTTTGCTTTTATGATTTTTTTTTTTTAATCAAAAATTATGGGGCGGATCATTTTTTCTGTCATTTATTTAACTCTTTTATATATATCTTTTAATGTAATAGTATAAGGGAATTAAATATGGTTTATTTTATTTTATGCATCATAGAGGGTATGTAAGAGTATCTAAAAGTTGACAAGGGCAACTATAATATTCCTTGTTTAAAATTAAATTGGTACACATTTTCCTCTAAAGCATAATGTAGTTGGTGCAATTGCACAAAAAATTTTCATTTAAAAAATTAATAGTATTATTGTATTGGTTATAAATTACAATGTTGCCGTTAGAAGGAGTATAACTACTTACGATACATAGACTTTTATTGCTTAATTCATCTTTAACTAGGTATCTAATTCAAAATACTTTTTACCTTAAGAAAAACACGATCACCTTTTGGTATAATTTGTTTGATTTGACCGATGGCTTAGTGGTTGAAGTGGTGGATTCAATAGAAACGAGGAAGAGTATAGTAGAGTAGACTGTGTCAAATGCTGTGGAAATTGACAATCTTTCAAACCAGATCAATGAATTTTTGGAATCATATCCAAAAACCAATATTGTTCTGCCAGGGGATTTCAACGTACTTTGTACGACTGGCTTCATTTTCAAGTAACTCTTCTTTGAGTCAAAACTCAATTGGGAAACCAGTTGAATTATTTTCCTCACTGTTCCATCTTTCTGAACTTATACAAAATGCCACTAGGCTCCCCGACCGAGCTGATCAAGAGGGTCACCTCTTGTCTTTATTTTTAACCACTCACCCTGAAAAATTTGTAGTTTCAGTTCGGGGGCTTGGACCACTAACTGGTGACCACAAGCTTCCCGGTAAGCACGTTAGCCAGCCGAAGGACTCCTCCCAAAAAATTAGTATGGCAATATAGTCGTGCTAAGTGGCAAGATTTAAACAATTTTTTCAAAGCATTCGACTGGTCATTGTGCTTCCGCGGTAAAAATGTAAACTTCGCTGCAAATGTGATTAGTGAAACAATTTTATTTTGGGATATTACTCACTCCATGAAAAGTTTTAAACGAGAATCCAGAGCCTGGTTTAATCGCACTTGCAAAGAAGCCATTCGTAAAAAGTAGGAGGCTTTTAAGCAATACCGGAGCACCGGTTTGGAGTTTGACTAGGCCAACTATATCGTGGTTCGAAACAGATGTAAGAGAGTTATCAATAAGCACAAATTCCGACATATGCCTAAGAATAGCAAATCGTTTGAATCTAAAGGAGGACACTAGCGGTCCTCTTCCCTCCGCTCACTGATAAAAACAACTCAATTGTGTCAGATCCAAAAGAAAAGGCGAACTTGTTTGGCAAAAAATTTTCGTTTAACTCAACATTGCCACATTAACTCAAAGACCACCAAATATGAATCTTTATACAAACAAATCAGCCGGTCCCGATGGAATCACAACGATGGTTCTCAAAAAAATCTACTCTACCATTTCAAAACCTCTACGCAACCTCTTCTATTTGTCCTTCACTTCGAGTTTTCATCCTGTCCAAAGGAAGATTGCGCACGTTTTTCCAATTCCACAAAAAGGTAATAAAAGCGATTCCTCAAACTAACGCCCTATAGCTATAACTTCAGTCCTTTCAAAAGTAATTGAAAAAATTATAAACCAAAAGCTATTGAAATGCCTGGATCAGGGAGATTTTTCAGGGAGAAGCTTTACAACACTCAACAGATTTAAATATTTTGGGCATCGAGTTAAACTAGAAATTGACTTGGTCAAATCATATTTTTGGTTTAGCTAAAGATGCAGCTAGATGTTTGGGTTTTTTGTATTGCTGTAAAACTTACTTTTCTCAATTTGATCTCCTCAATATATATAAAACATATTAGACCAAAAATGGAGTATAATGCACATACTTCGGCTGGTGCACTCCAATCGGCGTTGGGATATCTCGATAGAGTGCAAAACTAGCCTATTCGTGTTATAAATGATACCAGTGCTACCTCAACAATCCCTCCACTTAGCCATCGGCGCGCAGTCCGGCTTGTGGAAATTCGTTTGTTATGTGCATGTCGAGATTATGGAATCACATTCCTTTCAATGTGTTTCCTAAAGTTGGTAACTCGTATGTGTACGTATTGTTATTATTATTGATTTTTAATTTTTGTGACTGTGAAAGGGACGAAGAAATTAATAATTGCAAATAATTAATTATTTCTGAGGAGACTTAAGAAGCATAAGATTTAAGATAAGAGCTTTTTTGCTCAGGAGTGAGGCCAAAAGTTTTATTAAAGTGATTAGCAATATTCGAAGTTCTGTAATAGCAGTACATTT
Source organism: Dolichopus griseipennis (assembly GCA_963082915.1). NCBI lineage: Eukaryota > Metazoa > Arthropoda > Insecta > Diptera > Dolichopodidae > Dolichopus > Dolichopus griseipennis. The sequence continues at coordinate 44,404,463 of OY720444.1, read as the reverse complement.
TCAGTTTGAATCAGTATATTTTCAAACTGAATTTAGTTTATCATGGAGATAAGCTAAAAAAAGTCGGATATTATCAAAAATATAACGATCTCTTAAACGGGCGAGAAGATATTGACTATCATTTGACTTTGACGTTTGTTGTGTCAACTTTACGATAGGAGAAAACAACAAATTCATCAAAGATGGAATATGAGCCACAATGGTGGCAAATGATTGAGGCGTAGAACATGTTATGATGATGATAAGGATTGTGGTTTTGATTGAGCCGTAGTGTTTGGTAGTAGAGCCATTAAGCAAGTTGAAATTGGCGATGCCTGCGATTTGCGTTTTACTAAGGCTGTTACATGCAAAAAAAGGCCTACATAACTGGTTAGTTGTTAAGTTGTAACTGAGCTTGAAAGGGAAACGACTGGTTCGTTTGTTATAGAAGGTGTTGTTATGGTTTTTTTTTGTTTTTTTTTTTTTTTTTTTGCCCGCACCTCTACGAGCTAATTGTTCACTGTGATAGGCTAAACAGCCTGACTATATATGTGCATGTTGGAACAGGGGTGATATAGTCATATATTAGAACTGATCAAATGAATTCCGCATACAATTTAAATATGAGATAGTACTACGCCTTATAACATGTAGAAAATTTCTTAGATTTTCAATAAATGCAGTTCTATTTTTGTTTATATTGTAATATTTTGTATTGGAGTTATATGGTATTCTATATCTGTGAGTTATATTATTTAATTGAATTATTTGTTTACATTTTGTATTTGTTTATATTGTTATATTTATGTATTTTTTATTCAAGATATATAATTATTAATTATTAATTAAGCCATTAATTTGAACCCAAAGGCGAATGGTAGCTGAGTCGAGTTGAAAACCAGATAAAAGTTTTATCACTTTCACTGGGATTCGAACCCGGGGCCTTTCGCATGAAAGGTCGGCACTCTAACCACTGTGCCACCCAGCCGATGATACTATAGTTGCGGAATTTATTGTATTTGTATAGATGAAGTTGGGATAATTGTTCTACTTAGTTGTTAAATTTTTATTTAATAATGTTGTTGAAAATGTGCGGGCAATGATATAGAGTCTGTTTGAATAATTTTATTAATTTCATTTGGTTTTGTGCTTTGATTAATTTTATTTACGGTTTATTTATTTCATTATATTTAATAATTTTTTGTTTATTATTAATCATATTTTTGCTTCTATTTTATTTTTTTTATTTTTATTTTTATATTTATTAAACCAAACAAGGTTTTTACAAAAAATATCCTACAGCTATTGAAAAAAACAAAAAAAAATTAAAGCTAACAAAATGCACAAACAAAAAAAAAATACAAATTTGATTACTAAGTTAAAAATTTACAATGAAAAATTAAAAAGTTGTACTATATACTAAATTTTAAAACAAAAAAACAAATATGAACTTGAACTTGAAATAATTTTAAATGTTTACAAAGTAATTAGGTAATTTAAGTATTTAGGTCATTTAGGAATTTCTGTTTTAATTTATGTTTAAAAGAGTTTCTTGATATGTCTGATGAAAAAAGATGACTGTGTTTGTTGAATATAGTGCAACATCTGTTTATTGGCTCATTTCTTCCGTATTCTGTTCTGTGGAAGAAATGAGCCATTAGGCAATTTTCACTGTTACAATAAGCTCTATCCCTCTTTTCAGTAATTGTTATAATTGGTATTTGGTAGAACTCAACTTTTTGAACTTTCATACATTTCAATAAATAATTTACTTAATGGTGAATTAAGCGAAGTAAATTATTATTAACACTACACTTAATTTATTTTCCTTCAATTTTGAATTCATTAATTCCAGTTTGGACTTAAGTTCGCTGCAATTTCCTTTAAATTTTTTTGATAGCGTCAGATTTTATAATTAGAACTTTTTCAATCAAAATTTGAGTATTTTCATTAATCATTGAATTATTCCTGAATTATATAAAACTTATGCTACATTCACGCTAACATGGTTTTTCAAAAGGGCCTAAATTATTTGAATTAATTATAACGGATTCAATTTACAATCACTGTAGGATCTTTTAATATAATACTAACTTGGCTTTGTAAAACCAAAATCTGACTAATCTGCGACTTATCTAGTTGAAACCGCATCTTCTCTCCTTAATAACATAGAAGAAAGATTTCAAACAGATGTTGTTTAAACTGATTTTAGTAAATTTTTGATTTATTGTCACATAATATTATTTTATTAAAACTTGAAAAAATGCGTTCCACAATTTTTCCTTAAGTAGATACATTTTTAGTACATTTTCAAAAAATTTTGTAAAAATGTACCTATATATTTTCACTCTGTCCGTCCGTCCCTTTTTACGTACGATTGACAAAAAAATATCAGCAACGGGTAGGTATTGCAATAAAAATAATTTAATGTTAAAACTTTTTTCTATCACCCCTCCCGTTACGGAGCTACAGCCCCTCAAAGTTGGAAAAAGCCCTATATTTAAATAGTTATAACAAGAGTTCTACTAGAAGAAAAATATACTTTATTCAACCTGAAAACGGTAAAAGACAGCTGCTTTTATAAGCTTTACGAACTTTTAAAAGCCAAATGTATAGGGTTACCATTCGGTATTAAAATTTATCGTTATCTAATACTAAGTTTTGCAAAATTTTTGGCTCTTCATAACTTCTGAACGGCTCAATCTAGAAACTTAAAATTTTAGGAGAAGCTAGATCCTTAGATATAAGTAGGTGTCAGTTCAGAATTTTTTTTTTGTTACGCCCCCTGTTTAGGAGCCATAAGGGGTCCAAAACCTTAAATTTTGCTATAAAGTTAGCTTTTAAACACCTATAGCTTGAACATCTGTCAATATTTTTTTTTATTTATGTACAAAATTGAAAGCTCCAAAACGGAAGTTTCAACCAGTGTCAAAGAATTTTCTTATTTTTAACTTTGTCCGTCCGTCTGTGTGACCGTATGTTTTCACAAAGTTTTACACCGTTTGTAATAAAGAGAAGAAATTTTAACTACGAGTAGGTATTGCAAAAAAACTAATTTCATGGAAGAACTTTTTTCTGTAGCCCCACCCGTTACGAAGCTACAGCCCCTCAAATTTGGAAGAAACCCTTTATTTAAAACGTTATAACAAAAGTTCTATGAGGTATTTTTTCAATCTGGAAACGTCGAAACATAGCTGCTTTTATAAACTTTACAGACTGTTAAAAAACTTATTCATTGGGTTGCCATCGGTACTAAAATTTACCGTTATCCAATACTAAATTTTTGCAAAATTTTTCGACCCACATAACTTCTGAGCGGCTCAAGCTAGAAACTTGAAATTTTGGGAGATGTTAGATCCTCAGAAATTAGTAGGAGTCGGTTAAGAAAATTTTTTTGTTGCGCCCCCCTTTTAAGAGCTGTAAGGGGCCCAAAATTTAAATTTGGCTTTTTTAAGCACTTGTAACTTGAATACCTGTCCAAATTTTTTTCTATTAATATACAAAATTTAAAGGTCCAACATTATATTTTAACATATGTTAAGTGTTTTTCTTAAATTCAAAAGCGGTTCTTTAAATTGAAGAAAGTGTCTCTCAGTTTTATCCATTTTTGCTTAGATAGTAAAATTCTAATTAAAATTCCAAATTTTAGTTTAATTCCTAGAACCTAAAAAAATGGAGGGAGGGAGGGGGTGGTGAGTGAGATTAGTTCCTTGAGAAATTTGGTAACCTTCCCCATTGAAGAGCTATTAGGACTTAAAAATTAAAAAATTACTATTTTTACAAGTAAGCAGTGACTTATTCCCCCATAGTATATATTTCCAAAATTAAACTGTGTTTTTAACACAATATAGTTTTGAAAATGTGCTTTTTTAGAAAACCCTTGGTTTTTTTCATCACTTGTAATTTATGTGATCGCTTCTACTAAATTTAAAAATGTGATTTTCACCTTTCGTAGCAAAATCGGAAGTTCCAAAGAACATTTACTTTTGATCTTATCTGTAATCTTTCTTCTATCATTTCTATTTAAACTTACTTAAAGTTGCCTCAATAAATGACTTAGGAGTATATTTTTTTATACCCTACACCATAGAATAGGTAAAAGGGTATATTAACTTTGGTATGGTCTTTGTAACCACCTAAAGGAAGCGAGATAGATATGGAAAAGTATATAAATTTGTGATCAGCGTGACCTCCTGAGTGTATATAGCCATGTTCGTTCTTCCGTCCGTCCTACCGTAGGCACGATAACTCAAAAAATAATGGAGCTATCTTGATAAAATTTTAACTGTAGGTTACTACGACTGAAACTACGGCGGGGATTGCATATGTGCAAAATCGGCCCATGAGTTCGGATTCTGGACCTTTCAATCGATCGAAGGTCTAACCAACATATAAAAAAATCACGATAACTTAACAATTAGTGAAGCTATCTTCATCAAATTTGAGCTGTAGGTTACTTGTAATAAAACTACGGCGTGGATTGCGTACGGTCGGGACTGGACCATGAGTTCGGAACCTAGAACTTTTTGATCGAATTTAGGCCAAACGAGCGTAATTCTGAAACCAATGAAGATAGAACCTCCAAATTTAGTATCAGGGTATCCCTTCCTATTTCCTTAGTGTCCTTGAAATTTGGGCCCCATTGGAGTAGTGAGTCGGGGATCAGCCACACATATCCGAAGACTTTAAAACATATCTTTAAAATTAATAAAGACACAACTTGAAAAAATATAGAAGCTTAAAATTTTGCACAAGAGTGTTCTTTACTATTTCTTGCGTGTCCCCCAAATTTGGGATCAATTGGAGTGGTGGTTCAGTACACCTCTTAGACTTCCCAAGTTTTAAAAGCTTAAATCGAAATTACTAAAAATAGTAACTTAAAAACAGCATAATTCAAAAAGTGATGCCGCTATTTTGATGAAATTTAAACTCTAGGTTACTAGTAATGAAAGTAAGAATTGGGTCTGGTCGAGTTTGGTCAATGAGTTCGGATTATAGAAGCTTTTGATCGATTTTGGACAAAACGAAGACCAATGAAGAAATTCAAAAATGAGAGACCAATCCAAATTTTCGGCACGCGTGTTTCTTCTTATTTTATTTGCGATAAAATGTTTACTTGTAGCGATAGAAAACAAATAATCGGGAAGAGTACGGGTAAGTAAAAAAAGCACAAGGAGAAGAATTGAAAAACCTTTATGAGAATTTAAATTGGAAATATTGAAATATTGTTAACGAATTTAAATTGGAAATATTGAGTATTGTGAAGACAAGCTAAAATCTAAGAAAAATCAAGTTTGTACATTGACAAAGCAGGATTTGGAAAAGAACATTGATGCAGCAGCTATGAATCTTAAAATTTCAGCTGTTAAGTACAAGCTTAATGGTGCTGTAGCTATTAAAGGTGAAACTATGAGGAAACGATAAAAATAAACATATTATTAGAAGAAAAAATTAAAGAAGATTATGAAGTGGAGATACCGAAACAAAAAAACCCTAGAATAGCTGTGTTTAATATTAAAAAGAAATATGATCAGTTGGAATTACTTGATAAAATAAGAATCCAAAATGATGGGTTGGAGTATGCTGAATTGAGAATAATATCATAGAGGATAAATCTTAAAACTTAATCAATTGGGTCTTGCAATTAGATTTTTTTGGATGGAAAAAAAATATGGAAAAAGGTAAAATAAGCATTGGATTGTATCTTTATACAGTTTTTGATAAGGCATATGTAAAAAGATGCTTTAAATGCAAAGGGTTTAATCATAAATTTATTGACTGTACGGAAAAGGAGGAGTGTGCTAAATGTTTAGGAGAGCATAAAAATAATGTCTGTAATATAAGTCCAATAAATAAATGTTTGAAGTGCATAAATATGAACAATAAATAAGAACTAAAATCAGATGTGAATCATAATATCATAAGTCGAAGTTGTCCAGTGTACGTCAACAAGTTAAAAAATTTAAAAAGTCAGATTTGGTGTTAGCAGCTAAAGAATTTTAAGGCTGTGTATTTAAATATCCAGGGTTTTTTTTTGCGATACTATTTTTTAATGGCTCAATGAACTTGAGGATGCAAATGTGGAAATTTTAGTTTGTGGTGATTTTAACATAGATTGGGCACTAAACAATACTATATATCGAAGAGAGATAAAAAATATTTTACCAAGATATAATTATAAACAATTTGTTAATGAATACACAAAAATTACAAGAGAAGGGAGAAGCTTGATTGACTATGTTCTAACTAATAGTATACACAAAATTAGTGCAGAAGTTGATAATAATCTAAAGATATCTTATCACGAAACCTTGGTAATATATTTTAAGGTTAGTAAAAATTTTTAAAAAAACCAGAACAAAAAAATAGAATGCTTTAAATATAATAAAAATTGCTTCAAAACAGAATTATTGAATACAAATATTAACAATGTTAGTGATAGTAATGTTGAAACAAGGGCTAGGAGTCTTAATGATACATTATGTCAGGTAATCAGTAAGTTTGTAACTCAAAGAGAGATAAAAAGAGATCAGATTACAAATAATATTCAAGATTGGAACAATTATGTATGTAGAAAGAAGAAATAAGTACAAAAGTGAAATAAATAGAGCTAAAAATAAATCAATAGAAACTAGAATCAGCAATGCAAGGGGTCAAAAAGAAATGTGGAGTGAATTAAAAAAATATGTATTAAGATTGTACAAATTTTAAAGTAATACAGTTCAACATTGTCTTTGTAACTAATGAGTAGCAAATAGCACAAAAATTTAATGATTTCTTCATAAAAAGTATTGTAAATATCAGTCATTCAGTTCCATATGTACCTTACTTAAACAATATACAACAATTTGGCACACATTTTCACTTCAAAGAAATATCGGTTGATGAATTAATATTGACTTGTATGAAAATAAAAAATAAAAGGGATTTCCAACACATGAATATGAATATCCTGTTCGATAATTGGGAAATTATTGGAGACTTTCTTACTAAAACAGTAAATACGTCACTAGTGCACGGTTTTTTTCCACAATGTTGATAAGAGATAATTGCAGTACCAGTATCAAAAATCTATGACACATCTAAGAGCGAAGAATTTAGGCCAATTAAAACCCCACCTTTACTAAAGAAAATTATGGAAAAAATAGTGAGCGACCAGTTATGAAATTTTTTGGAGGTTAACGGCTTATTAGTACAAGAGTAATCAGGATTTCGAAATAACCATTTCTGCGAGTCGGCGTTAAATTGGTTGATTATAAAATGGAAAAATGAAATTCAAAAAAAGAAAGGAGTTATTTCAGTATTCCTGGACCTAAAACGTACGTTTGAAACAGGGATATTTTACCTCAAAAATTATATAAATATGGAGTACAAGGAACTGCATTAAGTTGGTTTAAAAGTAACTTAAGTAATAGAAAACAAAAAATAACAAGTGATGAAAAAAAACCAAGGGTTCTTAAAAAGGCAAATTTCCAAATTTATATTGTATCCAAAATTTTGCGAAAATTGAGTCTTGCATAATTGTAAATTTTATTACCGTATGGCAACCCTAAACATTTTCCTTTCAAAAATTTATAAAGTGTATAAACCAGGTATCGTTTGCTGTTTTCAGATTGAAAATACACTCAACAGAACTCTTTTTATAACAATTTAAAAATAGGCCTTTTTCCAAGTTTGGGGGGCTGTAGATCCGTAATGGGTGAGGATACAGAAAAAAATTCTTCTACGAAATTATTTTTTTTGTAATAACTACTCGTGGTTAAAAATTCTTAACTCTATTTCAAACGGTGTAAAAGTTTTGTAAACATACGGACGGACGGACGGACGGAAGGACGGACAGAGTGAAGCTATATAGGCACATTTTTACAAAATTTTTTGAACATGTGCTAAAAATTAAGGATTACCTTTCAACATCGAAACAAATTAATATAGGAGTGCCGCAAGGTTCCGTTCTTGGAACCCTATTTTTTATTGTGTATATAAATGATATTACAAATGCACTGAAGCACAGCGAAATAATGCTCTTCGCTGATGACACATTAGTATTTATATCAGGAAGTGATTATGAAGTGTGCCGTAGACTACAAGAAGATTATTACATATTGAAAATTGGTTAAACCACAATATATTATAACTGAATGCGGGAAAAAAAAAATGTATGTCAATAAATTTTCCAGATCAGATGCTTAATATTGGAAACAAAAATATTGAAGCGGTAGAAGAAATTAAATATCTATTGCGGTACCGCTATCAACATTTACAATGTTATAGTTAAACCACACTTCGAATATTATGCTACAATTATTTATTTATGTACACTATATGAATTGGATGTTCTCCAAAAATTGTAATATCGAGCGATGAGAATAATTCTAAAATATAATAGGTTCACGTCAATTACATGAATGTTACAAACACTGAAATGGATGAGCGTAAAACAAAGAATTACATTGATAGTATGACCTACATACTCAAAATGAAAAATAAATTAACACTAGATTATCTATCCAATGCAGTGTCAAGTGGAGGAGATACGCAACCATACTTACTAAAAAATACAAATGATATTAGGAAAAATTTCGTTGGTAGTTCATTTGCACAAATTTTTAATTTTTAAGTTTTAATTTCTTTGGTTTTTAATTTTTTAATTGTTATTTTCATGTTTAATTTTAATTTTGAAATACTTTTTTAATATGAAATTTTTTTCTTTTTTTTTTTAATAGTACAACATCATTGTATCTTTATACCCTACACCTATGAAATAGGAAAAGGGAATAGGAAAAATATTAACTTTGGTATGGTGTTTGCAACCACCTAAAGGAAGCGACCTAGATATGGCAATGTATATAGATTTGCGATCAGCGTGACCTCCCGAATCGATATAGTCATGTCCGCCCGTCCGTCCGTCTGTAGGCACGATAACTCAATGACTAATGGAGCTATCTTGATGAAATTTTAACTGTAGGTTACTAGGACTTTAGGTACACGGGTTCGGATTCTGGACTTTTTAATTATTCTAAGGGCCAAGGAACATATAAAAAAAACAAGGATAGCTCAACAACTAATGGCGTTAAAATCATGAATTTTGTGATGTAGCTTACAAGTAATGAAACTATGGCGGGGACTGCGTACGAACGAGTTCGGACCATGGGTTCGAATCCTAAAAGTTTTTGATCAAACTTAGGCCAAACAAGCATAACTCCGAAACCAATAAAGACAAAACCTTCAAATTTAGTATCAGGGTGCCTCTTCCTATGTCCTTAGAGTTGTGGAAATTTCGGATCAATTGGAGCCGGGGGTCGGGGGCCATGCACACAGTTCTGAAGACCTTAAAGCATATCATTCAAATTATTAAGAAAAATAGCTTAAAATAAAGATGGAACGTAGCAATTGTGTATAAGGGTTCACTAGTATTAAAAAAACGGCGCGGACTGTGTAAATCCGACCATGGTTTCAAATCCTGGAACTTTTTCTTCGAATTTAGGCAAAACAAACATGATTCCGAATTTAAAGAAATTAGAGATTCCAAATTCAGGATGTCCCTTTCTATTCCCTTAATGTCCTCGAAATTTGGAACCAATTGAAATAGTGGGTCTTGGACCATCGTTATAGTTTCAAGACCTTAAAGCATATTTTTGAAAATAATAGAGATAGTAACTTCAAAAAAATGTAAAAGCTTCAAATTTGGTACAAGGGTGTTCTTTACTATTTGCTACGTGTTGCCTTATTTTATGATCAATTGCAGTGGTGGTTCAGGTAACTTCTTGACTTCTAAAAGTTGAAATGCTTATCATCGAAATTAATAAAAATAGTAACTTAAAATTAATATAGAATGTTCCATTTGGGCACAAGGGTTAACTAACATTGAAAGTATGATCGGGACTGCGTATGGGCGAAATCGTACCATGGTTTTGGGTTCTAGAACCTTTGAAAAGTTCAAAAGCTAACAAACGTATATTTTAAAAACACCAAAACTCAGAAACTAATTACACTATTGTGATGAAATTTATATTCTAGGTTACTAGGTTAATTTATATTCTAATGAAAGTACCATGGAATTGGTTCTTGTCGACTTCGGATTCTATAAGCTTTTGATCGAATTGAAGTCAAACTAGTATAATTTCGAAACCACAGAAGATAGAACATTATATTTAGGGCACATGAATTTCTTCTTATTTGTTTTGTGTGCGTGAAATTTTGGATGAACTGGAATAGCGGTTTGCATACCACCCCCACTACTCCCAAAACCATAAAGCATAATATATTCGAAATTAATAAATACAAAAAAATCAAATTTGGTATACTATTTCCTATTTCCGTTCTTATTTAACACTTTTATATTTTTAAAATGCTAAGAGTCTTACTCTTATATATATATATATTAAACATATTATGTATTATATTTTATAAGTTAAAATATTAATAGCTTTTTAGTTTTTATTATATCATATCTATATTTTATTAAATTAATACCATAGGTAATATATTATTAAGAAATTGTGTACGATACTTAAAAATTAATTATATTACAGGTTCTAAATTTATCATTGTATTTAAGAAATACATTTATTGCATATTTTGATGTTTAAATTTTGTGACAAAAAGCTAATGAAAACATTAATGGTTTTAACTAACATTAAAAACCCTGAAAATATATAAACTTTTATATTTATATTATTACAAATTAATATTACTTTCGAATAACTTTTAGTTTAATTATATAGAACATTCAAAAATAAGTAAATTAAGAGAATAAATTTGAAAATTATTGAAAATTGAAATAGTTAACCAAGGGTACTAATTCATTCAACACTAAATGCACTACAGCTAAAAATCTTGAAAAGGAGTAATTGCTGCATGTGTGTAAAATTTTATTGAATTGGCTAAAAGTTTTAAATACGTAATTTTGTAATTGCATTTTCGAATCCATTTATCTCAACTTTATTTGTTGTTAAATACATTGAAATAGATAAATTAGTAAGAATTTTTAATATTTTTGAATTGATAAAATAATTAGAATATTTTTTAGTATTATAAAGTAAATTAGGTTAGCCATGTCTTACGATCAAACTAATAAAATTTTTATGATTTGAAAATGACTTATTGACTTCCCATTTAATTTGAACTAAATAGGTTTAGGGTATTTCTAAGTCGGTTGCACCGACTGACTGTTTCTTTACTTGTTTTTATTAAATATTGTTTTTCTAATCAACTATGAATTATTATATTATGAATTATAAATTCGAAAGCCTTCTTGAAGTCGGAGAATAAAAGTATTATACCTTTTGAGCGCCATTCTGCAGGTTGTTCTATGAACAGAGTGAGCGTGTTGGCGTAATGTATACAACTTCTCCTGCATGCTCATCCCTTCTGTTTTGGTCTATTTTGGGCTGTATTCTTCGATTCAATAGGACTGGATAGGACAGATTTTATATATGTTGTTCGTCAGCGTTATACCCCTCTAATTACTGCAGTCCTTCAAATCTCCTTTTTCTTTTGAAGCTTTACATTCAGACCCTTGTCCAGTATTGTGATAGTCTTCCTTCCATCCAACCTTTTGTGATGTGCGGTTCTAATATTTCAACGGCTATTTGCGGATCGGTTTGTAGTATTTCTGACGAAAATCCATCTTAATCTGATACCCTATTTCGTTTTACCGTCATTATGACCTCTGTGATCTCCTGTGAACTTGGTGGCTTAATATGGATACATGACTCTGGACTATTTGGAACACTTATTCTATTCGTTGCAATAATTTTTGTACTTCTTATTGCCTGGAAGTGTTCTTTCCATTTCTGGAGTTGTGCATCTGTATTTTTTTTTTTTTTTTTTTTACGAGGGAAGGGAAAGCTTGAAAACCACCCATTCAAACTGTGCAGTGTTTCGCTGGTTAGTGTATGATTTTGACACACCAAAACCACACCCTTTTTGAACCAAACTTTAGGAGGGAACCTGTAATACAAATGTTGGTTACAGGGATGAGGATATGGAACGATTTAGGATTATGGTGGAAGTTATTTGGAATATCTGGATTATGGGGGATGGGGAAAATTGGATAGGATATTTAGAAGAAAGATGTTAATGTTCTTCTTTAATTTGGTTAAATCATACATATATACATTATCAACTTTGGGGAACACATTTGGCGGAAGATGGTTCCATCGAGATGGGCGCATGACAAACGAATTTCCATAAGCCGTGTTACGCCATCTGGCTAGCTCAACTGTGTAGGGATGAGCATCTGTTGCTCTCCTTGTTTCCCGTTGGAAAATCTTGAATGGAGGCATAAGTTGTTTGATTTCTTTAGAACAGTTGTTAGGCCTTACAAGATATCTTTAAAACAAGGTCAGTGACCCAAAAGTGCGACAATGGCTGAGCGGAGTGAGCGTTGAGGTAACACTGGGATCATTTATAAGACGAATAGCTCTATTTTGCACTTTATTAAGATATCCCAGCGCCGTAATGGGAGCCAGCCCCAATATGTGCATTATACTCCATTTTCGGCCTTACATAAGTTTTATAGATGTTAAGGAGATCATAGGATGAAAAGTAAGTTTTGCAGCGATACAAGAAACCCAAACATTTAGCAGCGTCCTTAGCTACTCCAAAAATATGATTTGACCAAGTCAATTTTTGGTTTAGCTCAATCCCCAAAATGTTCAAGTCTTCCGAATGGTGCAAAGCTTCTCCTTGAATAGAAAGGTTCGGAATAGTTGTAGCCATTTTTCGCGAGGCTAGAGAGCATTGGGTTTTTTTAGTGTTGAAATCAACTCTGTTGGTAATAGCAATACGTCGGTAGTTAGAGGGATTGCTTTTATCGCCTTTTTTAGGAATTGGAAAAACATGTGCAATCTTCCATTGGGTAGGATGAATACCCGAAGTAAAGGAAAGATGGAAAAGGTAGCGCAGAGGTTTTGAAATGGAGGTATATGTGTTTTCGAGGACGGTAGTTGTAATACCGTCCGAACCTGCTGATTTTTGTTGTATCAAGATTCTTCAAGATTTTCATCACTGCTCGCGTCCTAAAGTATATTATACCAAAGGAGAAGCCAACTTCTGGAATAGATGGGTGTCTTTGAGTTGACTGAGGCAGTGACGAGTTAGAAGCGAACTGTTTGCCAAACAAATTCGCTTGTTGTTTTGAATCTGACAACGATGTGGTTGTTTATATCAACAAGTGGAGGAAAAGAAAACCCGCTATTGTCTTCTTTTAATTTTTTTGCAAAAGTCTAAAAGTACTTGCTATTCTTTGGCATGTGTATTAGTTTACGTTTCAACCTTTGGTTGAGCAAGAATTTTTGTTTGTCGATAATTCTCTTGCATCTGTTCCGAACCACTATATAGTTGGCCCTGTAAGCCTACAAACCACTGTCCAGGTACTTTTTGAACGCCTCCTCTTTTTTTAGATTGGTTTCTTTGCAATTACGATTAAACCAAGTTTTGGGTTTCCGCTTAATAGATTTCATGGAATGAGGTATAAATAATCTCATTCCAAGTAGAATAGTTTCACTAATTGCATTTGCAGCAAAGTCAACGTTCCTGCCACGGAAGCACAGTGACCAATCAAAGGTTTTAAAAAATTTGTTCAGACCTTCCCAGTTAGCATGGTTATAACGCCATACCAATTTTTTGGGAAGGGACCTTTGATTGGACTCCGAGCCTGCCTGGAAGCTTGTATTGACCAAACAGTGATCAGAGCCCCCCAGGGAGCAACCAACTGAAACCAATACTTTTCAGGGTGTGTGGTTAGAAACAAATCCAAGAGGTGACCTTCTTGATCAGCACGGTCTAGGATTCTAGTGAAATTTTTAACAAGTTGAGAAAGGTGAAAAAGAGTGGAAAATAATTCAACTTGTTTCTCAATCGAGTTTTGACTCGGTGAAGAGCTACTGGAAAAGTGAAGCCAGTCTTTGTTATGAACATTAAAATCCCCTGCCAGAACAATTTCAGTCTCAGGATAACATTCGAGAATTTCATTGATCTGGTTTGAAAGGTTTTCAATTTCCATAACAGTTTCCTGTTCACTTGAATTGGGTGATCTGTATAGAAAACAGAAATGTATAACATGCTTCCAACATGGATTTTGACCCAAACGTAATTGAAAGTTGGGCTAGAAGATTTATATTTGACAAGAGTGTTGAAAGCAATGTCTTTTTTATGTAGATGGCGATACCTCTTTTGGGAACGAAGTGTGAAATGAGTGAGTAGCCGTTAATATCGAAGTTAACATTTTTGCAACTAACTTGCTTTTCACATAGAGCAAGGATTGCCGGTTTAATAGAATTAAGATGGCCTTCAACGGCATGGAAGTTCGTTTGTAAACCCCGAATATTACAAAAATTAACGTTAAAGATGATAATTTTGTTAAAAATTAGAAAGAACAAAAATAAAGAAAAAAAGAAAAACAATGCTTATTGTACGATTTATAACCAGTTTTCAGCCACCTAGGGATTTCCGCAGTGTAGAAGTGAGAAATTGAGGCCTCGCTGGTGTTGCGTTAGAATATCTTTATGGTAGGCATTATTGATTTTAATTCAAGAGTAAGTGGCAATACCTACAAGATATCTATAAAAGAGAGTTAAAGCTCCAATATTACGATGCGTGCTAAGAGGAGTGAAAGTAATCTGGACTCCATGTATAACTCCATGTAGGCTATATAGATATTGGACAGATCTTTGGGAGAAAAATACGCTTTACAGCGAGAGAGAAAACCCTAACATTTGGAAGCGTTATTAGCTACATCAAAAATATGTTCATTCCATAACTTTTTTTTGATTAAGCTGCATACCTAGGATGTTTAAACTTTCAGAACGCTGTAAGATTTCTCTCTGGAATCTCAGAATAGGGGTCATATTTTCTCTTTTGCAAGACATACGACAGCTTTGAGTCTTGGAAGTGTTAAACTCAACTCTATTAGCCTTACCCAATCAGATATTTGGCAGGTCATGATTGATTGCGCTAGCCTTGAGATTTTTATTTAAACTCATTGCGGCGGAAGTGGCATTTGATTTTTTGGGAAAGCCGTAGAATGCCACCAGAGTACTGTCGTCACTAAAACTGTGGATTGAATTGAGGGTGGAAGAGAGCAAATCATTGATAAAAACAAAACAAGTAGAGAAACTAAAACATTTTCTAATTACTTTATCTAATCAAAAATATTCGAAGTTCTTACTAACTTATCTATTTAAAAATAATAAAAAACAAAAAAACCTGAAATAAATTAAAATATATTTATTCCAACTCAATTACAAAAGTGAAAAAATTTGAATTATTAAATTTTGTGATAAAAAGCTAATAAGGCATAATATATTTAATAATATAATTTTTTTTAAATTGCATTTATTTTAAATTGTAAGTTTCTGTACATATTACAAAAGCTTATAAACGCAAAATATGCAATAAATGTATTTCTTAAATACAATTACAAATTTAAAACTATACATATAATTCATTTAAATATAAAAATAAATTTTACATAAATGCAGCAAGTACATTTGAACATAGCTTAAGTATCGTACACAATGTCGTAATTATATATCACCTCTGGTAATAATTCAATAAAATATAAATATGATATAATAACAAGTAAAGAAACAGTCAGTCGGTGCAACCGAATTAGAAGTACCCTACACCTATTTGGTTCATATTTAAAGACATAATCATAAGTCGTTTTAACACCATAAAAGCTCTTATTAATTTGATCGTAAGACATAGCTAACCAAATTAACTTTATAATACTAAAAACATTTTCAAATTACACTATCTATTAAAAAATATTAGAAAATCTTACTAATTTATCTACTTAAAAATATTAAAAAACAAAAAACTTGAAATAAATGAAAATATATTTATTCCAATTCAATTACAAAATGAAAAAACTTTAGTTATTATATTTTGTGATAAAAGGCTAATATATTAAATAATTAAAATTTTTCAAAATTGCAATTATTTTAAATGGCTAGTTTATGTACCTATTAGAAAAGCTTATAAACGCAAAATATGCAATAAATGTATTTCTAAAATACAATTACAAATTTACACCTTTTCATATAATTCATTTAAATATAAAAATAAATTTTACATAAATGCAGCAAGTACCTTTGAACATAGCTGAACCACTAAAATTAAGTCAAAATTTCGGGGACACATAGGAAAAAGGAAATATATTCTTTGGCTTCGAAACTAAACTCGACCAGAACCAATTCCCATGGTACTTTCATTTCTAGTAACCTAGAGTTTAAATTTCATCAAAATAGCGGCATTATTTTTTGAGTTGTGGTGTTTTAAGATATATGTTTGTTAGCCCTTGAGCTTTTCAAGGGTTTCAGAATCCGAAACCATGGTACGATTTCGCCCATATGCAGTCCCCGTCATACTTTCTTGTACACAATTGGAAAGTTCTATCTTAATTTTAAGTTACTAGTTTTATAAATTTCGATAATAAGCTTTTACACATTGGTGGGTCCAAGAGAGGTACTGAACTACCACTCCAATTGATCCAAAATTAGAGGGACACGCAGGAAATAGTAAAGAACTACCATGCGCTAAATTTGAAGCTTCTACTTTTGTTTCAAGTTACTATCTTTATTAATTTCGAAAATATGCTTTAAGGTCCTCGGAACTGAGTGGCTGGTCCCCACGCACTACTCCAATTGGGCTCAAATTTCAAGGAGACTGAGGAGATCGAAACCGACACTCTGATACCAAATTTGGAGGTTCTATCTTCATTGGTTACGGAATTATGCCAGTTTGGCCTAAATTTGATCAAAAAGTTCTAAGTTCCGAACCCACTGTCCAATCCTCACCGTGCGCAATCGTCGACGTAGTTTCATTACCAGTAACCTACAGCACAAATTTATATGTTCGTTAGCCCTGAAACCGATTAAAAGGTCTAGAATCCGAACCCTTGGGCTGATTTTGCCTTTATACAGTCCGCGCTGTACTTTAAGTACTAGTTAACCCTTGTACAAAATTTGAACGTTCTATCTTAATTTTAAGTTACTATTTTTAGTAATTTCGATTATAAGCTTTTAGTAGGTCTAAGACGGGTACTGAAGGGAGGTCTAAGAGAGTTACTGAACCACCACTCCAATTGATCCCAAATTAGGGGGACACGCAAGAGATAGTAAAGAACACCCTTTTGCCAATTTGAAGCTTCTACATTTTTTCAAGTTGCTATCTTGATTAATTTTAAAGATATGCTTTAAGGTTTTCGGAAATGTGTGGCTGGTCCCCGACCCACCACTCCGATGGGGCCCAAATTTCAAAGGGACTTAGGGAATAGGAAGGGACACCCTGATACCAAATTTGGAGGTTCTATCTTCATTGGTTTCGGAATTATGCTCGTTTGGCCTAAATTCGATCAGAATGTTTTAGATTCCAAACCCATGGTCCAATCCCGAACTTACGCAATATCCAAACTAGTTTCATTACTAGTAAACTACAGCACAAATTTGATGAAGATAGCGTCATTAGTTGTTGAGTTATCGTTATTTTTTATATATGTTCGTTAGCCCTTCGATCGATTAAAAGGTCCAGAATCCGAAGCCATGGGCCTATTTCGCCATATGCTATCCCCGCCATACTTTCAGTCCTAGTAACCTACAGTTAAAATTTCATCAAGATAGCTCCATTATTTTTTGAGTTAACGTGCCTACGGACGGACGGACATGGCACGATAATGAACGGACATGGCACATGGACATACCCTACACCTATTGAATAGGTAAAAGGGTATATTAACTTTGGTATGGTGTTTGTAACCACCAAAAGGAAGTGAGCTAGATATGGAAAAGTATATATATTTGTGATCAGCGTGACCTCCTGAGTCGATATAGCCATGTCCGTCTGTCCATCCGTCCGTAGGCACGATAACTCAAAAATGGACCTATCTTGATGAAACTTTTAGTGTAGGTTACTAGGACTGAAAGTACGGCGTGGATTGCAAATGGGCGAAATCGGCCCATGGGTTCGGATTCTGGATCTTTTAATCGGTCTAAGGGCTAACGAGCATATATAAAAAATCACGATAACTCAACAACTAATGACGCTATCTTCATAAAATTTGTGTTGTAGGATACTGGTAATGACACTACGGCGGTTGTTGCGTACGGTGGGTAATGTACAACGGGTTCGGAACCTACAACTTTTTGATCGAATTTAGGCCAAACGAGCATAATTCCGTAACCAATGAAGATAGAACCTCCAAATTTGATATCAGGGTGTTTCTTTCTATTTCCTTAGTGTCCTTGAAATTTGGTACCAATTGGAGTACTAGACCACACACAGTTCCGAAGACCTTAAAGCATATATTCGAAATTAATAGGGATAGTAACTTCAAACAAATTTAGAAGTTTCAAATTTGGTACATGGGTGCTCTTTACTATTTTCTGCGCGTTCCCCTAATTTTGGGTCAATCAGAGTGGTGGTTCAGTACCCCTCTTAGACCCACCAAGGCTTAAAAAACTTATCATCGTAATTAATAAAAATGGTAACTTAAAATTAAGATAGAATGTTCCAATAGTGTACAAGAGTTAATTAGTATTGAAAGTATGACGGGGACTCTAGTAATTTAAGTAATTCAGCAATATAAATTGAAAATAGAATTGGGGCATTTACGGTGCCTTGTAAAAGAAATTTTCTCTGAACTACTGAACGTATGTCACAATTATTATAATTGCAACTAAGTTTTTTGGAAATTTATATTTCAAGAGCTTGTAAATTAGGCCATCTAACCGTACAGTGTTAAATGCTTTTTCCAAATCTACCAGGCAAGCACCAACGCCATATTTTTTTTTTAATGTAGCAGCGAAGTTAGTTTTGTGATTGCATGGATTGTTCCATGTTTATGTCTAAACCCGAACTGGATCTCTGGTATAAGTTTTTTATTAACTGAAAACTTATTTTATCATTTATAAGTGGTTCAAACACTTTCCCTATATTTGGCGTTAAGCTAATTGGTCTGTTAGTTAGCTGGATTTGTTGGATCTTTTCCTGGATTTTTAAAAACTAATATTTTGGCCTTTTTCCATATTGTAGGGAAATAGGCGTGATTTATACAATTGTTAAATAATACGACGTATTTTGATAAAAATTGTTTTGATTTATTAACTCTAACATATAAAAAATTTTTCAAATTCTTCAATAAATTTATAACGATTATGATTTGAAGCATAAACCGACAGAATATAAGTTAAACGAAGTTACCGTTTATAAAAATAAAAATTTAAAATAAAAGGAAAAAATACTTTTTATTCAATATTTAACTTTATTCTTCTAGTTCTAGTTTAATAATACAATAAATTCTTATAATATTACCAGTATTTATACTTGGCAAAGTAGTTCAAATATTCAAAATTAATTTCATTTCCTTATTAAAAATAATAACTCAATTTCGAAATATGTTTTTTTAGTTAATTAGTTTACAATAAGATTTAATATTTCCATATTTCGAAATCATGAAACAAAGAAAATGAAAGTATTACAAAGAAATGTTTACTTTACAAAAATCTATAATTTAAAATAATTTAATTCAGTACAAATTATTACAAAGAAAAGTAATTGCAAAGAAATGCTTATTTTCATAAAAATCAATACAAAATAATTTATAACAAGAAATGCTTATTTTATAAAAATTAAAAATTACTTTTTGTAGTATTTTAATACGGTTAAAAATTCAAATTCATAATAACAATATTAATATTGAACCGTAATAAAAATTATGTCATAAAATTATGCTTACTAAGGGAAATACATTTAATTTATTTACATTTAATTTATATGATTGTTTACATTAATTTCTCAATGGGCAACATCGTAACATTTGGGCAACATAATTCATTATAAACTTTGTTGAGAAACATTGTTGTGGTAAAATAATTATAAACGTTGTTAACTTATACAATTAATAATTATTTTTTAATTTTATTTCTATAATGCATGGTTCAATGCATAAAAAATGATTCAAAATATTATTTTTAACTATATTATCAAATAAAAGCTCATAATCGAAATTACTAAATATAGTAACTTAAAATTAATATAGAATGTTCCAATTGTGTACAAGGGTTAACTAGTATTTAAAGTATAGCGCGGACAGCATATGAGCCAAATCAGCTCATGTGTTCAGATTCTGGACCTTTTAATCGGTGTAAGGGCTATCTTCTATTCTATCACTATCTTCATGAAATTTGTGCTGAAACGTTTTTACTAACGAAACTACGGCGGCGATTGCGTACGGTGAGGATTGGACAATTGGTTCGGAACTTAGAACTTTTTGATCGTATTTAGGCCAAACGAGCATTCTTCCGAATTCAAAAAAGTTAGAACCTCCAAATTCGGTATAAGGGTGTCCCTTTCTATTCCCTTAGTGTCCTCGAAAATTGTAACCAATTGAAATAGTGCGTCGGGTACCATCCACATAGTTTTGAAGACCTTAAAGCATATTTTCGAAAATAATAGAGTTAGTAACTTCAAAAAAATGTAGAAGCTTTAAATTTGACACAAGGCTGTTCTTTATTTCCCAGGTGTTCCCTTAATGTGATCAATTGGAATGGTGGTTCAGGTAACTCTCTTAGACCTCTATAATCATCGAACATTCTATATTCATTTTAAGTTACTATTTTTATTAAATTCATCAAGATAGCGTCATTAGTTTTTAAATCATCGTGCCTACGGATCGAAGGAAATCGCGAAATCGACTCAGGAAGTGACGCTGATCAAATAATAAATATTTTTCCATATCTGGTTGATTCCTTTCGGTGGTTACAAACATCTTATCAAAATGAATATACCTCTTTACCTATTTTATAGGTATAAAATATAATTATACGCAATCAGACGGGATTGCTTAAAAGAGTTACAAACTTAATTTCAGTTGCCCAATTTATAAGATAAGGAACTTGTTAGATTACTTAAAAATATTCTGAATAATTCTATAATTTGTATTGTTTAACAGCAACATAACAGCAAATGTTGAATACATTTATTTCAATTCAATAACAAAATTTAGAAAAATTTAGTTATTAAATTTTGTGATAAAAAGCTAATCAAACCATTAATGTTTTCTATTTATTTTATTCAATTACAAAATTACAAATTTAAAACTTTTTGTCCAATTCAATAAAATTTTACCCACAAGCAGTAATAACTTCTCTTCAGACTTATTAATTTTTGCTGTACTGCAATTAATGTTGAATGATTTAGTACCCTTGATTAATTATTTCAATTTTAAATAATTTTTAAATTTATTTTCTTACTTACTTACTTTTTAATATTACTCATAATTCAATTTTTAATATTTTAATTATTTTAAGCTGAAAAACTCTTGTTAAATTTAATTTATAGATTTTTAGGAATCCTATTTAGTTTTCCTTGAAATATGACGTGATCCAGATTACAACTATGGAAAAGAATAATTTCAGATTGAAATATTCCATTTAGAATTGGTTAATTCGCAACTTTTATATTTATGATAAGGAAATTTGAGCACTTCAGTTTTTTTTTTTTTTTTTTTTTTTTTACGAGGGAATGGAAAGCTCGAAAGCCACCCATTGAAACTGTGCGGTGTTTCGCTGGGTAGTGTATGATTTTAACACACCAAAACCACACCCTTTTTGAACCAAACTTTACGAGGGAACCTGTAATACAAATGTACAGTTTGGTTACAGGGATGAGGATATGGAAGGATTTAGGATTATGGTGGAAGTTATTTGGAATATTTGGATTATGGGGGATGGGGAAAATTGGATGGGATATTTAGAAGAAAGATGTTAATGTTCTTCTTAAATTTGGTTAAATCGTACATATATACATCATCAACTTTGGGGAACGCATTTGATGGAATATGGTTCCATAAACGAGATGAGCGCATGACAAACGAATTTCCCTAAGCCGTGTTACGCCATCTAGCTAGTTCAACTGTGTAGGGATGAGCATCCGTTGCCCTCCTTGTTTCCCTTTGGAAAATCTTGAATGGAGGCATAAGTTGTTTGATTCTTTAGAACAGGTGTTAGTCCCTACAAGATATCTATAAAACAAGGTCAGTGACCTAACAGTGCGACGATGGCTGAGTAGAGTGAGCGTTGAGCTAACACTGGGATCATTTATAAGACGAATAGCTCCGTTTTGCACTTTATCGAGATATCCCAACGCCGTAATGGGAGCACAAGCCCAAATATGTGCATTATACTCCATTTTCGGCCTAATATAAGTTTTATAGATATTGAGGAGATCAGAGGATGAGAAGTAAGTTTTGCACCGATACAAGAAACCCAAACATTTAGCAGCGCCTTTAGCTTCTCCAAAAATATGATTTGACCAAGTCAATTTTTGGTTTAGCTCAATCCCCAAAATGTTTAAGTCTTCCGTATGCTGCAAAGCCTCTCCTTGAAAAGAAAGGTTCGGAATAGTTGTTGCTTTTTTTCGCGAGACTATACAGCATTGGGTTTTTTTGGTGTTGAACTCAACTCTGTTGATTTCACCCCATTTTTGGATTTTAATTAAATCTTTGTTTAATTCACTTATCGTGAAATTTTTTGCTGTTGAATTAATCCGATGATTATTGTTACAGCGACTATGAAATTCATAGGAAGCAACAAGGGTACTGTCGTCTGCGAAGCTATGGATTGGATTGGAGGTTATTGATAGTAGGTCATTTATAAATATTAGAAAAAGGCTGGGGGATAAAACAGATCCCTGAGGGACACCAGCATTTATTTTAAAATCTTTGGATGAATATCCATCGATAAGAATACGAATCGTGCGATTCGAAAAGAAATCTCCAATCCATTTAACAAAAACCCTACCTAGACCCCCTTGCATTTTGCCAATAAAGCATCATGCCAAACTCGATCAAAAGCTTTAGAAATATCGAAAGCCACAAAATCAGACTCACCGGAATGGTGAAGACTGATATTAAGCTTTTCACACAGGTAGGTCATGAGATCACCAGTTGAACGACGGGCTCTGAACCCGTATTGTCCATCATGAAGCAAACCTTTGCGATCTAGATATTTCAAAAGCTTGTAATTTATAACTTTTTCCATTTCTTTGGAGAGGACCGAAGTAATAGCAATAGGTCGGTAGTTAGAGGGATCGACTTTATCGCCTTTTTGGGTAGGATGAATACCCGAAGTAAAGGAAAGATGGAAAAGGTTGCGCAGAGGTTTTGAAATGGAAGTATATGTGTTTTTGAGAACGGTAGTTGTAATACCGTCCGGACCGACTGATTTTCTTGTATCAATATTCTTCAAGATTTTCATCACTGCCAACTTCTGGAATAGATGGAGGTCTTTGAGTTGACTGAGGCAGTGATGAGTTAGAAGCGAACTGTTTGCCAAAGAAATTCGCTTTTTCTTTTGAATCTGATACGATGTGGTTGTTTATATCAACAAGTGGAGGAAAATAAGACCCGCTATTGTCCTCTTTTAGATTTTTTTCAAAAGTCCAAAAGGACTTGCTATTCTTGGGCATGTGTATTAGAGTTCGTTTCAACTTTTGGTTGAACAAGAATTTTTGCTTGTTGATAACTCTCTTACATCTGTTCCGAACCACTACATAGTTGGTCCTGTGAGCCTCCAAACCACTGTTCCGGTACTTTTTGAAGGACTCCTCTTTTTTTAGAATGGCTTCTTTACAAATGCGATTAAACCAAATTTTTGGGTTTCCGTTTAATAGATCTCATGGAGTGAGGTATAAATAATCTCATTCCAAGTAGAATAGTTTCACTAATCGCATTTGCAGCGAAGTCAACATTCCTACCTCGGAAGCACAGTGACCAATCAAAGGTTTTGTAAAAATTGTTCAGACCTTCCCAGTTAGCATGGTTTTAATGCCATTCAATTTTTTGGGAAGGGACCTTTGATTGGACACCGAGCCTGCCCGGAAGCTTGTATTGACCAAACAGTGATCAGAGCCCCCCAGGGAGCAACCAACTGAAACCACATACTTTTCAGGGTGTGTGGTTAGAAACAGATCCAAGAGGTGACCTTCTTGATCAGCACGGTCTGGGATTCTAGTGGGATTTTTAACAAGTTGAGAAAGGTGGAATAGAGTAGAAAATAATTCAACTTGTTTCCCAATCGAGTTTTGACTCGGAGAAGAGCTACTGGAAAAGTGAAGCCAGTCTTTGTTATGAACATTAAAATACCCCGCCAGAACAATTTCGGTCTCAGGAAAACAATCGAGAATTTCATTGATCTGGTTTGAAAGGTTTTCAATTTCTATAACAGTTTCTTGTTCACTTGAATTGGGTGATCTGTATAGAAAACAGAAATGTATAACATGCTTTTCAACATGGATTTTGACCCAAACGTAATTGAAAGTTGGGCTTGAAGATTTATATTTGTCAAGAGTGTTAAAAACAATGTCTTTTTTTATGTAGATGGCGATGCCTCTTTTGGGAACGAAGTGTGAAACGAGTAAGCAGCCGTTAATATCGAAGTTAACATTGTGACTACAAATTTGCGTTTCACATAGAGCAAGGATTGCCGGTTTAATTGAATTAAGCTGACCTTCAACGGCATGGAAGTTCGTTTGCAAACCGCGAATATTACAAAAATTAAGGTTAAAGTTGATAATGTTGTTAGAAATTAGGAAGAAAAAAAAAAAGAAGAAAAAATAAACAAAAAAAAAAACAAAAATGCTTATTTATGTACGATTTTATCAACCTATCGGCAACACCTTTTGAAAAAAAGAAAATAAAATTTACAAAAAAAAACTTACTTCAGTTATAAATGAGTACTTTTACTAAACCCAAAGTTATTTAAAAGAAATATAATTTGTGATAATATAAATATAAAAGTTTATATAATTTGATGGTTTTAATGCTAATTAAAACCATTAATGCTTTGATTAGCTTTTTATCACAAAATTTAAATTCTTATTATATGTACCCATTAAAAAAGTTTATAAATGCAAAATATCCAATAAATTTATTTCTAAAATACAATGACAAATTTAGAACATTTCATATAATTCATTTATATATAAAAATTAATTTTTCATACATGCAGCAAGTACCTTTGAATACAATTTAAATATCGTACACAATTTCTTAATTATATATGAGAGAGGTACCTGATCCGCCACTCCAATTGATCATAAATTAGGAAGACATGCAGGAAGTAGTAAAGAACATCCTTGTGCCAAATTTGAAGCTTATACATTTGTTTAGAGTAAAGAATAAAGATAATATATTATTTCGAAGATACGCTTTAAGGTCTTCGGAACTGTGTGGACGGTCCGTGACCACCAAGTCCAATTGGTTCCAAATTTCAAGGACATAGTAAGAGAACCCCTGATACCAAATCCGGAGGTTCTATCTTCATTGGTTTCGGAATTATGCTCGTTTGGCCTAAATTCGATCATGCAGTTCAAGGTTCCGAAGCAATATGTCGATCTTAACCGTACGCAATTCACTCCGTAATTATTTTACTGGTATGCAACAGCCCAAATTTCATTAAGATAGATTAATTATTGAGTTTTCCTGATTCTTTTTATGAGTTCTTTAGCCCTTACACGGAGGTTTCGAAATCCGAACCAATGGGTCGACTACACGCACATGCAACTCCCGCAGTACTTTTAGTACAAGTAACCGTGAGGGTAAATTTCATCCAGATAGCTCAATTAGTTTTTGAGCTATCGTGTTTTGGATGTATGTTCATTAGTCCTCGAACCGATCAAAAGTTCCAGAACCCGAACCCATAGTCCGATTTCGCCCATATGCAGTCACCGCCTTACTTTCAATTTTAGTTAACCCTTTTAAGCAATTGTAAGTGCTACCTTAATTTTAAATTACTATTTTTTTAATTTCGATTACATGTTTTTAGGTCTTCGGAACTATGTAGATGGTCCTCGACCCACCACTCCAATTAAACCCAAAGGACCTAAGGAAATAGGAAGAGACTCCCTGATATACAATTTTGAGGCTCTATCTTCCTTTATTTCGGAGTTATTTTCGTTTTGTCAAAATTCTATCAAAAAATTTTAGGGTCCGAACCATTGGTCCGATATTGACCGTACGCAGTCCCCGCCGTAGTTTCATTACTAGTAACCTACAGCAAAAATAGCATGAAAATAGCGTCATTGGTTATTGAGTTAGCATGATTTTTTTTATATGTAAGTTAGCACTTTGACCGATTAGAAGTTCCAGAATCCGAACTCATGGGCCATTTCGCCCATATCCGATCCCCATCGTACTTTTAGGATTACTACAGTTAGAATTTCATCAAAATAGCTTTAATAGTTTTTGAGTCATCGTAGCTACGGACAGACGGACGGACATAGCTATATAGCCTAAGGAAGTCACGCTGATCACAAATATATATACTTTTCCATATCTAGCTCGCTTCCTTTAAGTGTTTATGGTTCAAGCTAGATATTTGAAAGAAATTGGAGCATAGAAGCATTAAAAACCATTTTTAGTAGGAGCAGGTTAACAAAGAATTTTTTGTCACTTGTCAATTTAGGAGCTTTAAGGGGTCGAAAATTGAAATTTTTCAATTTTTAAACACCTGTAACTTAAATACCGGCATAATTTTTTTTTTGTAATATATCAAATTTAAATCTGTAATATTATAATAAACATTTTTTAAAAGTTTATTCTTTAATATAAAAAGGGTTAGGTTCTTTAAATAAGTTTTAACCAATTTTGCTTAGATAATAAAATTCTAAGTAAAATTCAAAATTTTTGATTCTCGAGAATCTGCATAAATTAGCTTAATAAGAATTTGGGAGCCTTCTCCAAATTTGGGAGATCTAGCGATATGTTCGGTATATATATATTCAATCAAAGCTATTAATTAAAATATCGGTCTGGAGAATATTTTAAAGTTTATTTGAAGACGACAGGTGCTGCCGTTTTGGAGATATTGAAGTTTAAATTTGAAAATTTTTGCAAAAAAAAAAATACTCAACATCTTTCTCTAAAACTAAAATTTTTCAAAATTTGGCCAAGAAACACCCTTACTTTTCAAAAATGTTTATATACAATAAATGTTTATATTTAAATAAGTTTCTTTTATTATCGTAAGAGTTGTCGATGTTACACAATATGGTTTTTAAATTTTTTTTAAACATAGATTTGTATACTAATTAATATATCTATTAAGATACAGATTCTTTAACTTTATTCTATATTCAAAATTTAATTTTATATTGATTTGTTAAATTTGTGTATTTTACTATATATATTAAAAAGACGCGGTTATAATTCCCTCAACCTTTAAATTAAAGTATGACTTATGAAAATCGGACTTATCGTTTCGGTGCTATCTAAAAGTAAAAAATTGGGATTACGAAATTATAAATATAGATATCATTAATATCCATTCAATAAAATATTTCAAATAGTCGTCATAGCAGTTCGTATAAATAAACAAGTTTATATAAATATACGGGATACCCGTATTGTCTTAATATAGACATTACATCATTACAAAAGAAAATATAACTTAAAAGACAGCTCTTCGAACCTCTTCCCAACATTATTCTTTTAAGATGTTGATTAAAGTTAACATCTCTTGACAAAATTTCAAATAGCAGTAGACCAACCAAACTTTGTAAAAACTTTGGCCACATAAACAAACTATTTTTGGTAAAATTTTGGACAACCAGTTTTATTAGTTATATAGAGTAATGCCTCAAATAAAAGGAGAAGTTGTGTGACAGCTTCTTGAACCCACTACCGTAGACCAACCAAATTTTTTACACACTTTGGTCATATAACTAAACTATTTTGGCAAATTTTCAGACATCCAGCCTCATTGGATATAGAGTAATCCTCATATAAAAGAAGAAGTTGTATGGCAAGTACTTCAACCCACAGCAGCACAATTAATTAGCTCCTTCATGTTTTGAATTATGTACTATGTGCGGACGGACATACACAGCTAAATAGTCTTTTTTTTATTCTAATCCGATTCACACTTTTGAGCCTGTATCAACCTCCTCCTTCTTTGCGTCACAAACGTAATGGCAAATTTAGTATACCCCAATCACTGAAAATTATTTTTATTATTAAATTTGAAAATTTATCGGCTTGTTGCAGAAATCGTAATGGAGGTTTTGCTTTTAAAGCATAAAAAATGATAATCTGTATTTTCTAGAATATGTTGATAAATCTCTATATAGGGCAAATTAGAACATAACAATTTATTTAAGTGACAAAAGCGTTTTGGTCATCTTAATTTCGCTGATTTGAAGAAGTTAATTAATAGAAAAATGAGGATGAGTGTAGTAGAATAGACTGTGTCAACTCTGGGATACCCGTATGACCGTAATATCAAAGTTTTATCATTCGGTTAGATATTCATATATCGTACAAAAGAAAATATAAGTTGAAAGGGACCTCCTCAAACCTTTTCCACTACAGAGACGTTATTTTATTCAGACGTTGACAATGAGAGTTAACTATTATTGACAAAATTTCAAACATCCACCTTAATTAGTTATAGAGTTTAGTTTGAACACTACCATATTTATACGAAATAGACTTCTATCGGCCGCTATAAATGATCAAACACCATTTGAATTATTAAAAGCCAAACAGCATACTATAAATTATTAATTATTTTTAAAGATGCAGACTATTTGATGAAAAAAATAGAAGTGCAAGGCTAGCATCTCAAAATTATTAAGAAGTGGATCGAAGCTATGAGAATTAGATGTCATCATTTGCAAAAAAAAACAAAACGTAGATTATTATAAGTCGCTCTGTTATTAAAATGGAGAAGATTTTTAGGATATTTTTGCTTCAGTAGTTCGTTACGAAACTCTGAGAGCATTATTGAGCGTGCGAAAACAGAAATGAAAATACAACATATGAACGTTGTAACGGCGTTTGTACAAGGCCATTTAAACGATGAAATATTTTTTTAAGATAAATGACAAAAACAATGGCGTGAATTGAAAATTGATTGTTTATTTTTAAAGAACTTGGTATGCAAAAATCTAAAGTTGATCAATGTTGAAGGCCTTATTTTAGCATCTAATTATGACAGTTACTTAAAACAAATGAATTATACGTTGAATCGAAATTTTGAAATGAAAGACTTTGGTGAAATAAATCATAAACTTAGTATAAATGTTAAAACTGACATTCAGAATGGTATCATAGAGTTAAATCAGTGGTTAGAATGCCGACGTTCCTGCGAAAGGCGCGAGTTCGAATCTTAGTGAAAGTGAAAATACTTTTCTGGTTTTCGACCAGACTCAGCTACCATTTGTCTTTGGGTTATCTTTGGTAAAAAAATACATTAATATAACAATATAAACAAAGGGTTTTGCCACAAGTGCTAAGCAATTCTTAGTCCCCGGAGAGTAGGGAATAGAAATACTCTCAGAAAGGTATGCTTGTGGTACGAGTCCCTCAAATCCAAATAAAAATCTAGAAGCGACTGTTCCAGAATGGACGGCTACCTGGTCTGCAACTGATCCCAGAGAGGCATCAGTAAGAAACCCTTGCTGCAGGTATAAAAATCATTAAATAAATAAAAGATAATGTCATATAAAAATAAAACTCGGTAAGGAAATCTACCAAAGTGTCGGCAGAAACCACGACTGTCAGCGGAGCTTGGCTAAACGCTCAAGGCGTTTAGATGAGTGGCCACTGGTTCATAATAATAATATTAATAATAATCTGGATAAATTAATAAAGCCCTTAGCTATGAGCTCGAAGAATCAAAGAAGCCCACCAAAAAAGGTGAAAAAACTAAGGAAATCGAAGAGGGCAATAAACAAAAAATATTTTTTGATGAATAATTATATGTTATTTATTTGATTCAAATTTAATGGGAAGTCCAGAAATCATTTTGAAACCATAAGAGCTGTTATTAGTTTGATCGTAAGACATAGCTAACGAAATTAACTATATAATACTAAAAACATTTTCTAATTACTTTATCAATTCAAAAATACTAAAAATTCTTACGAATTTATCTATTTAAAAATATTAAACAACATATAAACTTAAAACAAATGGATTCATAAAAAACAAATACAAAATTACATTTTTAAAACTTTTATCCAATTGAATAAAATTTTACACACATGCAGCAATTACTTCTTTTCAGGATTTTTAGCTGTAGTGCACTTACTGTTGAATGTATTAATACCCTTGATTAATTATTTCAATTTTAAATAATTTTTAAATTTATTCTCTTAATATACTTATTTTTTAATATTCGAGTTTAATTATAACAAAGTTATTCTAAAAAATATTATTTTGTAACAATATAAATATAAAAGTTTAGGTATATAATTTGATGGTTTTAAATGTTAATTAAAACCATTAATGGTTTCATTAACTTTTTATCACAAAATTTAATAATCAAAATATGCAATAAATGTATTTCTTATATAAAATGACAAATTTAAAACTTTTCATATAATTCATTTAAATATAAAAACACAAAACAAAGAAAAACACATGTGTCCCAAATATAAAGTTCTATCTTCTTTGCTTCGAAATTATACTCCTTTGGCCTCAATTCGATATTTCGTATGGTATTATTTCACGGAGGCTCATCAAAACAAACTTTCGCAGCATGTTAACATAGAAGTTTTGCAACTGATAAACAACCACAACAACACAAGGCGACAGGCGTTAAAGAAGATTAAAACCATATAACCTAATTAAACAATTAAATACATATAATATAGTTGTATAAGTATTATAGAGAATAGGATATTGATTCTATAAACTCACACTAGTTTTACTTAGTAAAATTAAGTACATTGTTAAAAATAGTAACAATTTATATAATATTTATAAGATTTACTAAGCATATTCAGAAAGGGATTTTTAATTAAAAATAAAATTAAAGTTGAAACATATATTTTTAAATAACGCAAAGTACATTGATAGGAGGAATGTTAGAAAATAAATTTATTTTTATAATTCATAGGTTCTCTCAATCAAAGTACTTAATGTTATTATATAACTTTATTAGTAACTGTTTAATTATATTAGTATTATAATTAAATATATCTATTTGTAATTAATATTATACATTGAATTATAATATTGACCATTTTATTACATTAATTAAGAAAAACTATTAAATTCGTCTTTTAAAAAACCTAAATGAACACTGTATAACCTTTTATAATCTCTGCTCAATGATTTTCAACGACATATATATACTTTCTATGGTCCAAAGATATAAATTCAAACTTTTAAGAGTTTTGCTTCAAGTTTAAAGTATTACCTTAATTTAATTCATGATACTTCAATAAGCATGCGCTACGATCACTAAAGAATAAGCTGGAAGATCAAATGATATGAAGCACACACTTCAAAGATCATAAATTTTTGAGGCACTTGATAAAATACTAGTAGTAAAAGTATTTACTTTGTTTTATTCATATTATTCATTAAATTTGTTTTATTCTATTCGTAATCCAAATTTGTGATATGTCGTGCTACTTAAATAGTCTTGGTAATTTAATGATTGATTTTTATTATACCCTACACTTATAGAATAGGTAAAAGGGTATATTAATTTTGGTATGGTGTTTGTAACCACCTAAAGAAAGCTAGATAGATATGGAAAAGTATATATATTTGTGATCAGCGTGACCTCCTGAGTCGATATAGTAATGTCCGTCCGTATGCACGATAACTCAAAAAAATAAAGGAGCTATCTTGATGAAATTTGAACTGTAGGTTACTAAGACTGAAAGTACGACGAGGATTGCATATGGGCGAAATCGGCCCATGGGTTCGGATTCTGGAACTTTTAATCGATCGAAGGACTAACGAACATATATAAAACATCACGATAACTCAACAACTAATGACGCTATCTTCATCAAATTTATGCTGT
The DNA here is from genome assembly GCA_963082915.1 of Dolichopus griseipennis. Lineage (NCBI taxonomy): Eukaryota > Metazoa > Arthropoda > Insecta > Diptera > Dolichopodidae > Dolichopus > Dolichopus griseipennis. Next base: position 44,372,658 of record OY720444.1, on the reverse strand, counting down.
AGGTTACTAGTAATGAAACTATTTCGGGGATTGCGTTCAACAAGGGTTAACTAGTACTTAAAGTACAGCATAAGGGACTGCATAATGGCGAAATAAGCCCAAGGGTTCGCATTCTGGACCTTTTAATCGGTCCAAGGGCTAACGAATATATATAAAAAATCACGATAATTCAACAACTAATGACGCTATCTTCACGAAATTTGTGTTCTAGGTTATTGGTAATGAAACTACGGCGGCGATTACGTACGGTGAAGATTGGACAATGGGTTCGGAACTCAAAACTTTTTAATCGAATTTAGGCCAAACTAGCATAATTCCGAAACCAATGAAGATATAACCTCCAAATTTGGTATCAGGGTGTCGTTTTCAATTTCCTTAGTCTCCTTGAAATTTGAGCCCAATTGAAGTAGTAGGTGGGGACCAGCCACTCAGTTCCGAAGACCTTAAAGCATATTTTCGAAATTGAATGTTGAAGCTTCAAATTTGGCACATGAATGTTCTTTACTATTTGCGTGTCCCCCTAATTTTGGATCAACTGGAGTGGTGGTACAGTACCTCTCTTAGACGCCCCAATGTGTAAAAGCTTATCATCGAAATTAATAAAACTAGTAATTTAAAATTAAGATAGAACATTCCAATTGTGTACAAGGGTTAACTAGTATTGAAAGTATGACGGGGACTGCATATGGGCTATATCGTACCATGGTTTCGGGTCCTGGAACCTTTGAAAAGTTCAAGGGCTAACAAACATATATCTTAAAAACACCATAACTCAAAAAATAATACCGCTATTTAGATGAAATTTAAACTCGAGGTTACTAGTAATGAAAGTACCATGGGAATTGGTTCTGGTCGAGTTTGGTCAATGAGTTCGGATTCTAGAAGCTTTTGATCGATTTGAGGCCGAACGAGTATAATTTCGAAGGCAAAGAATATATTTCCTATTTCTCATGTGTCCCCGAAATTTAGGCTTAATTGTAGTGGTTCAGCTATGTTCAAAGGTACTTGCTGCATTTATATCATATATTTAATTGAATTATTACCTTAGGTAATATATAATTAAGCCATTGTGTACGATACTTACGTTATGTTTTGCTGCATGTATGTAAAATTTGTTTTTATATTTAAATGAATTATATGAAAAGGTCTAAATTTGTAATTGTATTTTAGAAATACATTTATTGCATATTTTGGGTTTATAAGCTTTTCTAATAGATACATAAACTAACAATGTAAAATAATTACAATTTTGAAAAACTTGAATTATTAAACATACATATTTAGCTTTTTATCAGAAAATTAAAAATTAAAATTTTTTCACTTTTGTAATTGAATTGAAATAAATGTATTTGTATTTATTTTCGGTTTTTTTGTTTTTAAATATTTTTATACCCTACATCTATAGAATAGGTAAAGGGGTATATTAACTTTGGTATGGTGTTTGTAACCACCTAAAGGAATCGAGCTAGATATGGAAAAGTATATATATTTGTGATCAGCGTGACCTCCTGAATCGATATAGCCTTGTCCGTCCGTCGGTCCGTAGGCACGATAACTCAAAAAATAATGGAGCTATCTTGATGAAATTTTAACTGTAGGTTACTAGGACTGAAAGTACGGCAGGTATTGCATAGGGGCGAAATCGGCCAATGGGTTCGGATTCTGTACCTTTTAATCGTTCGAAGGGCTAACGAACATATTTAAAAAATAGATAGAACATCCAAATTTGGTATCAGGGTGTCCCTTCCTATTTCCCAAGTGTCTTGGAAATTTGGGCCCCATTGGAGTAGTAGGTCGGGGACCAGCCACACATTTCCGAAGACCTTAAAGCATATTTTTAAAATTAATAAAGATACAACTTGAAAAAATGTAGAAGCTTCAAATTGGCACTAGGGTGTTCTTTACTATCTCTTGCGTGTCCCCTTAATTTGGGATCAATTGGAGTGGTGGTTCAGTACCCCTCTTAGACTCACAAGGTTTAAAAGTTTATCATCGAAATTAATAAAAATTAAGATTGAACGTTCCAATTGTGTACAAGGGTTAACTAGCATTGAAAGTATGACGGGGAGTGCATATGGGCGAAATCGTACCATGGTTTCGGGTCCTGGAACCTTTGAAAAGTTCAAGGGCTAACAAACATATATCTTAAAAACACCATAACTCAAAAAATAATGTCGCTATTTTGATGAAATTTAAGCTCTAGGTTACTAGTAATGAAAGTACCATGGGAATTGGTTGTGATCGAGTTTAATTTCGAAGCCAGAGAAAATTTTTCCTATTTCCTACCTGTCCCCGAAATTTAGACTAAATTGTAGATGTTCAGCTATGTTCAAAGCTACTTGCTGCATTTATGTAAAATTTATTTTTATATTTAAATGAATTATATGAAAAGGTCTAAATTTGTAATTGTATTTTAGAAATACATTTATTGCATATTTTGGGTTTATAAGCTTTTCTATTAGGTACATAAACTAACCATTTAAAATAATTGCAATTTCGAAAAATTCGGATTATTAAATATATTATGCTTTGATTATCTTTTTATCACAAAATTTAATAATTAGAATTTTTTCATTTTGTTCTATATTGTTTAGATTATAATAATTTTGTATTTGTGTTATATGGTATTTTATAGCTGTGAGTTATATTATTTTAATTGAACTATTTGTTTACATTTTATATTTGTCAAATCCAGCCATTTCGGTCCACGGGTTCGAGCACCTGCCATACGACTTCTTTTTTTATATGAGCATTACTCTGTAATTATTAAAGCTGGTTCTCTGAAATTTTGCCAAAAATAGTTTAGTGTAATGGCCAAAGTTACTGAAAAATTTGGTTGGTCTACTGCAGTTGGTCTATAATACTACACCTAATAAAGCTGTATGTTTGAAAATTTGCCAAAAGTAATTAACCGGACGATATAGTGTTTATATTATGGTCATACGGGTATCCCAGAGTTGACACAATCTACTTTACCACACTCTTCCTCGTTTAATATGATGCATAATTAAATTTTTAATATTGCAATTCTTTTAAGTTAAAAATTTCTGGTTAGATTTAATTTATAGCTTTTTAAGAATCCTATTTTGTTTTTCTTGAAATATGACGTGATCCCAATTATAGTTATGGAAAAGATTAATTTCAGATTGAAATGTGTGGATTAGAGTTGGTTAATTCTTATTATCTTATATTTTTGATAAGTAATTTAGAGCACTTCTGTTATTAATAAGTATTACAATCATAATACAGCTGGTTTCTGTGTCTCTAATTTTCGTAAACTCAAAGTTATTCGAAAAGAATATTTATTTGTGGTAATATATATATATACAAATTTATATAATTGGATGGTTTTTAATGTTAATTAAAACTATAAATGCTTTGATTAGCTTTATATCAAAAGAATTTAATAATTAAAATTTTTCAAAATTGCAATTAATCTAAATATCTGTCAAAAAAAAACTTAGATTCCACAAACTAATTACGTTCTTACATTTATTAAACATTTACTCAACAATAAAACCATTAATTTTCAACAATAAATTTCAACCACATAAATTATCAGTTTTTATTCGGCTTATTATGATCATTATAATAATTGTTCCCAGTCTCAACTGTTATATTTTGGTTTGTGTACTTACTAATCACGAACACCCAATTTTTATAAAATTTAATAATGGTCCATGACATAGCTAATATACAAAATATGTTAAATATAGATTAATTCACCCATATTGATCCGAATAAACAAAATTCAACTTTCAAAAATAATTTCAATATGGTGTATTTAAATATTCAAAGTTTAAGGAAAAAATTATATAATGTCGAGGCCTTGATAAATAACCATTTTAAAAACAAGATTCATGTAATTGTTCTTACGGAAATATGGTTACATAGTTCAGAAAACAAATTTTATAATATTGAAGGGTATAATGCTTACTTTGCCAATAGAGATAAGTCATACGGCGGGGTTGCGATTTACATTAAAAATGATATAAATAGTTACCAAATATACTGCGAAGAGTTTCAAAGAAGTAATATTTTGGGGGTTAAGCTTACAAAACAAAACTTAAATATATTTGGTGTATATAGAGCACACGAAACCTCTATAGACGACTTTATTGACAAAATAGATTATATAACATTGCAATACAAACAAAGCTACATTCTAGGTGACTTTAATTTAAATCTACTAAATACAGATAGAGCAGTAATTAATTCATACTCAAACGCGCTATTAAGTAATGGATTCCTAATTTGCAACAAGGTTGAACTAAACTTTGCTACGAGAATTGGTAGAAATACAAAAACAATTATTGATCATTTCGTAACCGATATTTTTCAGAATAAATTCTTGTTTCATATTTTAGGTTCTTGTCTGTCTGATCATCAAATGTTCTTTATAACCACCAGTCTGAATCCAATAACTGAGGGGAAAACCTATTATAAAACTGTTCTAAACTATGAAAGGATAATTTCAAATACCTCCTGGAATGTCCTACAGTCTTACACAAGCTTTGATGAATTAGTTGTGAAATTGAAAAGTATCATAAATACGAACACCCAAACAGTACCCGTAAAGCAAAATAAGAAGAGGAAAACCTGGATTACTCAAGAAATAGTAGACAAAATGAAAATAAGAGATTCGCTATTTAAATTCAAAAAAAAGTACCCAAATGATATCCATACTGAAACTCTATACAATAAATACAAACTTATAGTGAGAACTTTAATAATCAAAGCAAAAAAAAATTATTTTTCTAACTTAGTGATTGATAACCCTAAAAATTGTAAAAAGCTATGGGATTGTTACAAACATATTATGTTCAATTCTAGTATGGTAAATTCAAACCAATCTATTAAGGTAATATATCATAACTCAAAAGTAATTGAACATGAAAACGAAATTGCTTCTGCTCTTAACGGTTATTTCGCTAATATTACAAAAGAATTAAATATCCCTATTAATAACATTGACCTTGATTACATTGACAAATTTAGAAGAAATATTTATAGTAATTTTGACCTCTCTCCAACTAATGTAGATGAAGTATCCAAAATCATTCAAACTCTCAATTCAGCTGCTGCTACGGGGTACGATAATATTTCAACTAAACTAATAAAAAAATTTTCAGATCATCTAGCTCCTGCCTTAGTCAGGCATATTAATAATGCATTCACATCGAACACATACTCAAGTTCGCTAAAAACAGCCATTATAACACCAATATATAAAGGTGGAACTGCAACAGATTGCTCTAATTATCGTCCCATATCTGTTTTATCTAGTTTCTCAAAAATCTTCGAAAAAGTCATTCAAAATAGGCTTAATAATTTTATTAAAAATAATCCTATACTAAGTGAGAAACAATTTGGTTTCGAAGAAAAATCTAACACAACAGCTGCCTGTCTCTTTTTAAATGACTTCATCTCCAAAAATATTGATAACGGTAAATTCGTTAGCTGTGTATTTCTTGACATAAAAAAGGCCTTCGATTGCGTCGACCATGACATTCTTCTATTAAAACTTAAGAAATTAAATTTCACATTAGGTCAGTTAAAATTGTTCCAGTCATATCTACAAGGTCGCAAACAAAAGGTTCGTATAAACAATAACTTTAGCGATGAAAAAATAATATCAAAAGGGGTTCCGCAAGGTTCCATTTTGGGCCCACTTCTTTTTAAATTATATATCGACGACATCTCTCATTTAAAATTAAAGGGTTGTATTCAGTTATTCGCAGATGATGCGGTAATAAAATATGCAGATGATTCTGAGGGAAATATTCATCTATCTATACAACACGATTAACTGCTAATTGAGGAGTGGCTAACCAAGCACCGACTTCTATTAAACTTAAATAAAACCAAAATTTTATTCTTTGAAAACAAGATTCTTAACTTCTCTAATTCCGTTCAATATAATAATGTAAATGTAGAAATAGTCAATAACTTCAATTATTTAGGTCTGTTACTTGACAGTAAATCAAGTTGGAATAAACATATTGAAAAAGTAATCAAAAATATAACTCCATATATATTCCTGATGAGAAGATTACGTAAGTTCCTCTCGGATCAATCGATATACACATTATATTCCTCGTATATAAAATCACATATTACTTATCTTTTACCTATTTGGAGTAGAGCTCCACAAATTCATCTAAATAAACTAGACAAAATGCATAAAAAATGTGTTAAGCTTGCACAAGACTTGCCCTTGTTACACCCAACAGATTCTATATACACTATAAAATATCTAAGCTTAAGAAACATAATATTAATGGAACTATATAAAACTGCGTACAAAATCATTAATAATCAATTAAAACATAACTTCATTCTAAATAGGAATTTTGACATACACAACCATAATACTAGGAACAAATCGAACTTCTACCTTTCCCTTTTTAGAACATCACATCAAAAGAATAACTGCTTATATAATTGCCTTAAGGTTTATAATGAACTTCTAGAACAAATAAAATTAATTAATAACCTTAATCTATTTACACAAAAGATTAAATCCACTATAATTAGTACATAATATTTTAATAAAACTAAAAATACTAACAAACTAATAATTAAATCCTACATTAACTAACTAACATTCATATTTAAATCAAATAAGTTAAAATTTTTTTTTTTATTTTCTTTGTTGTGCTGTTTTAAAAATATAAAAAAAATTAATAAATTAAAATATGAAGAATTATACAAAAAAAGAGTAAATTTTTATGATGAAATCCTATGAAAAATTTGTAAATGAATATCATTAAATTTCTTTTTTTTTTTTGCTTTGTTTTACTTTTTCTTATTCTATTGTTAAATAATTCTTACAAAAAATTATATGACCGCACTGCCTTAGGCATAGGTCTCAATCTATTTACTATGTACTGAAAAGCTAAATTATGTATGTATATTTAAATTTATATTATAAATAAAGAAAAAAAAAAAAAAAAAAATTCTTAGTATATGTACCTATTAAAAAAGCTTATAAATGAACAATACGCCATTAATGTACTTCTAAAATACAATGACAAATTTAGAACTTATCATATAATTCATTTAAAATAGTATCGCCCTGTGCTCGAAATTCGAGCTACTTTTGCTTTTAAATTTACATAAAAAATTTTGTGTAATTTATGTTAGACTAATATTACCTAAAAAATTATTTCTTTTTTTCCTATACGTAATAAAAATTATGAGAACAGTGTTGTTAAAATTCTTGGGTTTGAAATTTGCCTAAAAAAAATTTTTATAATTATTCAATTCTAAAAATGTTGTTAATTATTTTTGAGTTTTTGGTTATTGAAAGTTTTTTGTCACGCCATCTGTTTAGGAGCTATAAGGGATTCAAAAATTTAAATTTTGTCATTTTTAAACACCTGTAACTTGAATACATGTAAACATTTTTTTTTAGTGATAAACGAAATTAAAAGCTGTTTAATTACATTGTAACATGTGTCAAAGGTTTTTATACCCTACACCTATAGAATAGATAAAGCGGGATATTAACTTTGGTATGCTGTTTGTAACCACCTAAAGGAAGCGAGCTATATATGAAAAAGTATATATATTATTATCAGCGTGACCTCCTGAGTCGATATAGACATGTCCGTTCGTCCGCCCGGAGGCCCGATAACTCCAAAAATAATGGAGCTATATTGATGAAATTTGAACTGTAGGTTACTAGGACTAAAAGAACGGCGAGGATTGCAAATGGGCGAAATCGGCCTTGGCTTCGGATTCTGGACTTTTTTAATCGGTCCAAGGGCTAATTAACATATATAAAAAATCACGATAACTCAACAACTAATGACGCTATCTTCATCAAATTTGTGCTGTTTGTTTTTAGTAATGAAACTACGGCGGGGATTGCGTTTGGTCAAGATTGGACAATGGGTTCGGAACCAAGAACTTTTTCATCGAATTTAGGCTAAACGAGCATAATTCCAAAACCAAAGAAGATAGAATCTCCAAGTTCGGTATCACGCTGTCTCTTTCTGTTTCCGTAGTGTCCTTGAAATTTGGGACCAATTGGAGTAGTGGGTCGGGGACCAGCCACAAAGTTCCGAAGACCTTAAAGCATATTTTCGAAATTAATAAAGATAGTAACTTCAAACAAATGTAGAAAATTCCAATTTGCCACATGGGTGTTCTGTACTATTTCCTGCGCAGCCCCAAATTTTTAACCAATTAGAGTGGTGGATGCTCTTTTAGACCCCCAAGGTTTAAAAGCTTATCATCGAAATTTATAAAAAATAGTAACTTAAAATTAAGATAGAACGTCCCAATTGTGTACAAGGGTTAACTAGTATTGAAAGAATGGCGGGGACTGTATATGGGCGATATCGTACAATGGTTTCGGGTTCTGGAACCTTTGAAAATTTCAAGGGCTAACAAATATATATCTTAAAAACACCAAAATTCAAAAAATACATATATTTCATATTTTGATTAAATTTAAACTCTAGGTTACTAGTAATGAAAGTACCATGAGAATTGGTTCTGGTCAGTTCGGAAAATGAGTTTGGGTTTTAGAAGGTTTTGATCCATTTGAGGCCAAAATAGTAATAATTCAAAGCCAAAGAATATATTTCATATTTCCTATTGTCCCCTTAATTTAGACTTAATTGTAGTGGTGGTTCAGGTGCCTCCTAAGAAATCCCAAAATTAAAAAGTTTATCTTCGAAATTCATGAAGATGGAAACTTTAAGTTTGATAGACGAGGGTTCTTCCTATTTACGTTTTTATTTAAATTTTTTATATTTTTGAAAGGCAAAATTTTACCTTAAACATATTTTGTATAATATTTTATAAATTAAAAACAAAATATTTTTTTAATAAACGATTAATTCCTTTTTATACCCTACACCTATAGAATAGGTAAAGGGGTATATTAACTTTGGTATGGTGTTTGTAACCACCTAAAGGAAGCGAGCTAGATATGGAAAAGTATATATATTTGTGATCAGCGTGACCGCCTTAGTCGATATAGCCATGTCCGTCCGTCCGTAGGCACGATAACTCAAAAAATAATGGAGCTATCTTGATGAAATTTTAACTGTAAATTACTAGGACTGAAAGTACGGCGGGGATTGCATATGGGCGAAATCGGCCCATGGGTTCGGATTCTGGACCTTTTAATCGGTTTCAGGGCTAACGAACAAATATAAAAAATCACGATAACTCAACAACTGATGACGCTATCTTCATCAAATTTGTGCTGTAGGTTACTAGTAATGAAACTACTTCGGGAATTGCGTAAGGTCGGGATTGGACCATGGGTTCGGAACCTAGAACTTTTTGATCGAATTTAGGCCAAACGAGCATAATTCCGAAACCAATGAAGATAGAACCTCCAAATTTAGTATCAGGGTGTCCCTTCCTATTTCCTAAGTGTCATGTGAATTTGGGTCCCATTGGAGTAGTGGGTCGGGGACCAGCCACACATTTCCGAAGACCTTAAAGCATATCTTTAAAATTAATAGAGATAACAACTTGAAAAAATGTAGAAGCTTCCAATTTGCCACAAGGGTGTTCTTTACTATCTCTTGCGTGTTCCCCTAATTTGGGATCAATTGGAGTGGTGGTTCTGTACCCCTCTCAGACCTCCCAAGTTTTAAAGGCTTATAATCGAAATTACTAAAAATAGTTACTTAAAATTAGGATAGACCGTTCAAATTGTGTACAAGGGTTAACTAGTACTATAAGTACAGCGCGGACTATATAAGGGCGAAATCAGCCCAGCGGTTCGGATTCCGGACCTCTTAATCGATGTCAGGGCTAAGGAACATATATAAAAAATCACGATAACTCAACAACTAATGAGGCTATCTTCATGAAATTTGTGCTGTAGGTTATTGGCAGCGAAACTACGGCGGTGATTACGTACGGTGAGGATTGGACAATGGGTTCGGAACTTAGAACTTTTTGATCGAATTTAGGCCAAACGAGCATAATTCCGAAACCAATGAAGATAGAACCTCCAAATTTGGTATCAGGGTGTCCCTTCCTATTTCGTAAGTGTCTTGTGAATTTGGGTCCCATTGGAGTAGTGGGTCGGGGACCAGCCACACATTTCCGAAGACCTTAAAGCATATCTTTAAAATTAATAGAGATAACAACTTGAAAAAATGTAGAAGCTTCCAATTTGCCACAAGGGTGTTCTTTACTATTTCTTGCGTGCCCCCCTAATTTGGGATCAATTGGAGTGGTGGTTCAGAACCTCTCTTAGACCCCCCAATGTGTAAAAGCTTATCATCGAAATTAATAAAACTAGTAACTTAAAATTAAGATAGAGCTTTCCAATTGTGTACAAGGGTTAACTAGTATTGAAAGTATGACGGGACTGCATATGGGCGAAATCGTGCCATAATTTTGGGTCCCGGAACCCTTGAAAAGTTCAAGGACTAACAAACATATATCTTACAAACACCATAACCCAAAAAATAATGCCGGTATTTTGATGAAATTTAACAGTAGGTTACTAGTAATGAAAGTACCATGGGAATTGGTTGTGGTCGAGTTTAATTTCGAAGCCAAAGAATATATTTCCTATGTCCTATGTGTCTCCGAAATCTAGACTTAATTGTAGTGGTTCAGCTATGTTCAAAGGTACTTGCTGCATTTATGTAAAATTTATTTTTATATTTAAATGAATTATATGAAAAGGTGTAAATTTTTAATTGTATTTTAGAAATACATTTATTGCATATTTTGCGTTTATAAGCTTTTTCTATTAGGTATATAAACTAACCATTCAAAATAATTGCAATTTTTAAAAATTTGGATTATTAAATATATTATGCTTTGATTATCTTTTTATCACAAAATTTAATAATTAGAATTTTTTCATTTTGTAATTGAATTGGAATAAATATATTTTCATTTATTTCAAGTTTGTTTGTTTTTTAATATTTTTAAATAGATAAATTAGTAAGAATTTGTAGTATTTTTTAATAGATAGGGTAATTAGAAAATGTTTTTAGTATTATACAGTTAATTTGGTTAGCTATGTCTTACGATCAAATTAATAACAGCTTCTATGGTGTTAAAATGACTTATGGATATGTCCTTAAATTTGAACCAAATAGGTGTAGGGTATTTCTAAGTCGGTTGCACCGACTGACTGTTTCTTTACTTGTTTTTAATTTTTATTATATCACATATTTTATTGAATTATTACCATAGGTGATATATAATTAAAACATTTTTTACGTACTTAAGGTACTTGCTGCATTTCTGTAAAATTTATTAATTTATCAAAGGTACTTGCTGCATTTATGTAAAATTTATATTTATTTATATTATATTTCAATTATATGAAAAGTTCTAAATTTGTAATTATATTTCAGAAATATATTTATTGCATATTTTGCGTTTATAAGCTTTTCTATTAGGTATATTAACTAACCATTTAAAATAATTGCAATTTTGAAAAATTTGGATTATTAAATATATTATGTTTTGATTAGCTTTTTATCGCAAAATTTAATAATTAAAATTCTTTCATTTTGTAATTGAATTGGAATAAATATATTTTCATTTATTTCAAGTTTTTTGTTTTTTAATATATTTAAATAGATAAGTTTGTAAGAATTAGAGATATTTTTGAATAGATAAAGTAATTAGAAAATAGTTTTAGTATTACAAAGTTAATTTGGTTAGCTACGTCTTACGATCAAACTAATAACAGCTTTTATGGTTTTAAAATGACTTATGGATATCTCATTAAATTTGAACCAAAAAAATTTTCGTTTAGTATTTCTAAGTCAGTTGCACCGACTGACTGTTTCTATACTTGTTCTTAATTTCAAAGTATGACGGAGCTACATCCCCCGCAAATTCCAAAAAAGCTTTATATTTAAATTAGAATAACAAGAGGTCTGTTAAGTATATTTTCAATCTAAAAACGGTAAAATAGAGCTGCTTTTATAGGCTTCACAAAAATATACGGCTAAAATGTATAAGGTTTCCATACGGTACTAAAATTTACCATTATACAAAACTCAATTTTTGCAAAATGTTTGGTCTCACATATCTTCAAAACGATTCAAGATAGGGCCTTAAAATTTTGGGACAAGAAATAAGTAGGAGTCGGTTAAAAATTTAAAAAGATTTTCATCTCCTTGCTCGTTGAACATTTTAAGCTAAACAAAAACAAGTGAGTAAAAAACCAAGGGCTTTTAAAAAGCACATTTTCAAAATTATATAGGGTTTCTAATTGAATATTTCATCATTTATTTTTATAAAAATATATATAAAAATAAATGATAATATTATAATTTAGTTATTTCATTAATTTATTAACTATATGACTAATATTGAAAAACTTAGAATATAATCCCAATGCACTCAAGAAAACCTGTTAACAAGTGCGAAAAATAATGTTGGAGCTTCTATGTTAACGTTTAATTTTCGAAAAATTTACACAAAACTTATTCACTTACTGCTTTATAAAAACATAAAAGTTTTAATTTTTAAGACCTTTCACTTCAATGGCAAAGGTTCCTTAGCAAACTTATGATGGATCTGCCCAACCCCTTCCTGTCCTCACCCTTTTATTTTTTTCGGTTCTAGGAATTCAATTGTGAACTCAACCAAAATTTGGAATTTCACCCCTAATTTTTTATCTAACAAAAATGGCTAAAACTAAGAGACAATTTCTTCAATTTAAAGAACCCATTTTAAATTTTAGAAAAACCTTTAACATAATATGTTAAAAAATAATGCTGCAGCTGTAAATTTTGTATATCAATAGAAAAAAATTTGAACATTTTCGAGTCCTTATAGCTCCCAAACAGAGGACGTGAAAAAAAATTTTTTTTAACTGTCTCCTACTGATTGCAAGACCCTAGCTTGAACCGTTTATAAAATATGTGGGGCCAAAAATTTTGCAAAAAGTGAGTTTTGCATAATTGTAAATTTTGGTACCGTATGGCAACCCTAAAAATTTGCTTTTTAAAAATTTATAAAGTTTATAAAACCAGAAATCTGTTGCCGTTCTCAGATTGAAAATACATTCTACAAAACTCTTGTTACAACAATTTAAAAATAGGGTTTTTTTTAACTTTGGGGGGCTGTAGCTCCGTAACGGGTAGGGCTAGAGAAAAAAATTCTTCTACGAAATAATTTTTTTTCTAATATCTACGCGTTTCTAAAATTTCTTTACTCTATTTCAAACTGTGTAAAAGTTTTGTAAACATACGAACGGACGGACAGAGTGAAGCCTATATAGGCACATTTTTACAAAATTTTTTGAAAATGTGCTAAAGAGAAAGATGTAAGTCGGCGCCTATAACAGTCTCAAAAATTTAACCCATTTAACCCAAATATTTTGTTTTTAATTTATGAATACAGTGTTTCATAGTTAATTTCTTAGCCTTTTAAACCTATAAAAGTGTTAAATAAGAATGGAAATAGGAAATAGTGTATCAAATTTGAAGTTTCTATCTTTATTAATTTCAAATATATGCTTTAAAATCTTGGGAGTAGTGGGGGTGGTACGCAAACCTCTATTTCAATTCATCCAACATTTCACGTACACAAACCAAATAAGAAAAAACACCTGTACCCCAAATATGAGGTTCTATCTTCTTTTGTTTCGATATTATACTCCTTTGACCTCAATTCCATCAAAAGCTTCTTGAATCTGAACTCATTGTCCGAGCTCGAACAGAATCGATTTTCATGGTACTTTCATTACTAGTAACCTAGAATTTAAATTTAATCAAAATAGCGTCATTAGTTTTTGAGTTATTGTGTTTTTAAAATATATGTTTCTCAGCCCTTGAACTTCTCAAAGGTTCCAGAACGCGAAACCATGGTACGATTTCGCCCATATGCAGTACCCGCCATACTTTTAATACTAGTTAGCCCACGTACACAATTGGGTCCTTCAATCTTAATTTGAAGTTACTATTTTTATTTATTTCGATGATAAGCCTTTATTCCTCAGGAGGTCTAATCCTAAGATGGTTTAAACCTGAACCATCACTCCAATTGATCATAGATTAAGGGAACGCGTAGAAAATGGCAAAGAACACCCTTGTGCCAAATTTGAAGCTTCTACATTTGTTTCAAGTTACTATCTTTATTATTTTTGAAGATATGCTTTAAGGTTTTTACTATGTGGATGGTCCCCGACCCACTACTCCAATTGGTTCCAATTTTCGAGGACACTTAGGGAATTGGAGTGGTCTCTGATACCAAATTTCGAGGTTCTATCTTCTTTGCCCTAAATTCGATGAAAAAGTTCTAGAATCCGAACCCATGGTCGGATTTCGCCTTTATGCTGTCCGCGCCCTTCATTCAATACTAGTAAACCCTTGTACACAATTGGAACGTTATATTCTAAGAATGAGGAAAATGAGGGAAAAACATACACTGGTGAATTAGTTACTGTTTTATAAAAACATAAAAGTTTTTATTTTTTAGTTCTAATAGCCGTTCAATGGGTAAAGATCCCAAATTTTGCTAAGCAAACTTATGATATTTCTCGAATATCTGCCCATCTCCCTCCTGTCCACCTTTCCATTTCTTTATGTTCTATGAAATCAATTGTGAACTCCACCAAAATTTTGAATTTTACCTAGAAGTTTATTATATAAGCAAAATTGGTTAAAACTAAGAACAATTTCTTCAATTTAAAGAACCCCTTTTAAATTGAAGATACTCTTTAACATATGTTTAAAAAAAAGCTGCAGCTTTAAATTTTGTATATTTAAAAAACAAAATTTTGACAGGTTTTAGAAATTACAGGAGTTTAAAAATGGCAAAATTTCAATTTCCGAGCTCTTATAGCTCCTAAGCAGGGGAGTCACAAAAGAATTTTGCTAACCAACTCTTACTAATTTCTGAGGACCTAACTTCTCCCAAAATTTTAAGATCTTAGCCTGATCCGTTTAGAAGATATGTGACTTTAATATTTGGCTTTATTGAAAATACACTTAACAGAAAGAACTCTTGTTTAACAATTTAAATATAGGGCTTTTTCCAACTTTGGGAGGTTATAACTCCGTAATAGGCGGAACTACAGAAAAAAGTTCTTCTAAAAAAATTTATAAACATACGGACGAACGGACGGAGGAATAGAGTGAAACTATATAGGCATATTTTTACAAAAATTAAGAAAATGAGTTAAAAAGATATATATATATTATTTGATTCTGATAAAGCATTGAGATCACATTCGAACCCAGGTCCTGCACACCCGAAGCCACTTCGCTTTGTTGAAGTATGGCGGAAATCGAATTTGGGCGAAATCGGCCCATGGGTTCGGATTCTGGACCTCTTAATTGTTCTATGGGCTAACGAACATATAAAAAAAAATAAAGATAACTCAACGGCGCTATCTTCATAAAATTTATGCTGTAGGTTTCATGTAATGAGACTATGGCGGGGATTGCGTGCGGTCGAGATTGGACAACGGGTTCGGATCCTGGATGTTTTTGTTCGAATTTAGGCCAAACGAGCATAATTCCGAAACCAATGAAGATAAAACCTTCAAATTTAGTATCATTGTGCCTCTTCCTATGTCTTTAGAGGCCTTGAAATTTAGGACCAATTGGAGTAGTGGGTTGGGGATCATCCACACAGTTCAGACCTTAAAGCTTATCGTTCAAATTAATGAAAAAAGTAGCTTAAAATTAAGATAGAACGTTCCAATTGTGTACAAGGGTTAACTAGTATTGAAAGTATGACGAGGACTGCACATGGGCGAAATCGTACCATGGTTTTGGGTTCTAGAACCTTTGAAAAGTTGAAGAGCTTCCAAACATATTACTTAAAAATACAATAACTCAAAAACTAATTACGCTATTTTGATGAAATTCAAATTTTTGGTTATTAGTAATTAAAGCAAGAGGGGAATTGGTTCTGATCGAGTTCGGATTCTAGAAGCTTTTGATCGAATTGAGGCGAAACTAGTATAATTTCGAAACCAAAGAAGATAGGACCTTATATTTGGGACACAGGGGTTTGTTCTATTTGTTTTCAGTACGGGAAATTTTGGATGAATTGGAATAGCGGTTTGCGTACCACTGCCCTACTCCCATGACCTTAAAGCATATACTCGAAATTAATAAAGATAAAAAATTAAAATTTGATACACTATTTCCTATTTCCGATCTTATTTAACACTTTTATATTTTTAAAATGCTAAGAATTTTACTATATATAAAATATATTACGTATTATATTTTATAAATTAGAAACAAAATATTTTTTTAATGAACGACAAAATTTTATTTTTTTTAATTTTTATTATATCATATCTATATTTTATTGAATTATAACCATAGGTAATATATAATTAAGAAATTGTGTACGATACTTAAGTTGCAAAATTTATTTTTACATTTAAATGAATTATATAAAAATTTTTAAATTTATCATTTTATTTAAGAAATACATTTGTTGCATATTTTGATTATTAAATTTTGTGATCAAAAGCTAATGAAAGCATTAATGGTTTTAATTAACATTAAAAACCATCAAATTATGTATAATTTTATTTTTATATTATTTCAAATTAATATTTCTTTCGAATAACTTTGAGTTTAATTATATAAAACATTAAAAAATTAGTAAATTAAAGGAATAAATTTAAAAATTATTTCAAATTGAAATAATTAATCAAAGGTACTAAATCATTCAATAGTAAGTGCACTACAGCTAAAAATCCTGAAAAGAAGTAACTGCTACATGCGTGTAAAATTTTATTGAATAGGTAAAAAGTTTTAAGAGTGTAATTTTGTAACTGCATTTTACGAAACATTTATTTCAAGTTTATTTGTTGTTTACTATTTTTAAATAGAAACAAGTGATGAAAAAAAACCAAGGGTTTTTAAAAAAGCACATTTTCAAAATTATATTGTATTACATACTGAGTTTAACTTTGGAAATATTTACTTGGAAATAGTTACTACTGACTTATAAAATTTACTGCTAACAGTAAATTTTTTATTTAAAAGTTGTTATAGCCCTTCAATGGGGAAAGTTGCCCAATTTCTCAAGTCTCTAACTTCAACTCCCCCCCCCGTATCCTCTAGTTTTTTAGGTTCTAGGAATTAAATTGTGAATTACACAAAAATTTGGAATTTTACTTAGAATTTTATTATCTAAGCAAAAATGGGTAAAACGAAGAGACATTTTCTTCAATTTAAGGAACCTTGGCTCTTTTATTCAAGTAGTCAAGCAGTATAGACGTGTAAAAAAATTTTTTTTCTATCGTTCCAAAAAATTTTTATAATTATAAAATTTTTAATACATTAACTAAAAATAAACAAAAAAATAATAAAAAAAAAAAAATAAACAAATAATATAATCAAATTAATATTAATATTTTCTTTTTCAAAAATATATATATAAATATTATAATCATAAGTGAAAATTTTTACGCGCCAAAAACTATCACAAAATACAAAAAAAACCAAAAATATAGAATAAAAATAAAAATTAATAGCAAAAAAAAAAAAATTAAAATGGTGAAACAATGCATCAAGTGCGATAAAGGAATCTATGCTAATAGCAAGGGATTACTGTGCAGCGGTGCTTGTGGTAGAGTATACCATACCAGGTGTGTGGGAGTCTCAGATGCCCAATTCGAAGATGTAAAAAATGGCAGATTTCTTTGGAGATGCCAACATTGTCCTTCGGATAATGAATCTTTTGTGGTACTTGACGATGGAGATGAAACCACGTTGTTTTACTTTTTTTTCATCTTTTTTTTTATTTCTTCTACTCTTTCTTAATTTACTTTTGTTTATGGTGTACTTTGTCAACTTTGTTATATATGTGCAAGCAAAGGTACATATGTACATATGTACATGGATGTATATGCATCCAAAAATATGTGCCCATGCCTGCACATATGAAATATTGTTGTCTATTTAATAAATTAATTACTAATTCATATCACTTCATTTATTTAAAAAAAATATACGCACTTATATACACAAATTCACATTTTTTACTTTACAATTCTAGTAATATTTTTTATCACTTTTTTTTTTTTTTTATTGTAGAAATTATTAAAAAAAAATTTATAAGACACTATCAATTTTGTACTGTTTTAAACCACGTTGTTTTACTTACTGAAATAATCATTCATATAAATCATATCGTCACAATTTTTAAATGCATGATAAAAGCTCTCTCTTGTTTAATGTTGCTATTCCGTTATGCTACTATTGTTTTTAATTACAAAGATGTTGTTTGATATTAATGAAAACATTAAAGTTAATTATTTTACAGGGTTAAACAGGAATGTTATGGTTAATTATAAAAATAATTTTAATATAATTTATTTAAATATTCAAAGCCTTCGAAATAAATTAAGTAATTTAGAGGTTTTAATTAATTCTTTATATTGTGAAATTCATGTAATTGTGTTAACTGAAATCTGGCTTCTAAGTCATCAAAACCAATTTTATAATATTCCAGGGTATTCCGCATATTTTTCAAATCGCGAAAAAACGGCGGTGCTGCTATTTACATATCTAATAAAATAAGCAGCAATCTTGTATTTGAAGAAAACTTCTTCAACTCAAATATTCTTGGAGTAAAATTGCAAAAACCAAAACTAGACATAATGTGCTTCTATAGGGCTCATCAGACAAATTTAAAAGATTTTATTGACAGATTGGATGAAATTACATGCAAATATAATAAATCTCTAATCCTAGGAGATTTCAATATTAACTTGTTAGATAAAAATAACTGTGATGTAAGAAACTATTTGAACACACTACTTTGCAATGGCTTTGTGGTCTACAACAATATAAATGACAAATACGCAACAAGAATAGGCACTAATTCTAGAACTATAATAGACCATTTCTGCACGGATTTAATTGAATACAATTATAATCTACACGTTGCTAACACATCTTTGTCGGACCATCAATTGCTCTTTATTAGTTCAGACCTTAGTATTACTAAGGAAGAAACTAACTTTACAAAAAAAATTTTAAATTATGAAAGCTTTCCACTGACATTTTTTGGCAAAATCTAGGCAATTTTAATACTTTGGATGAATTTATCCAAGTGTTTTCTGAAAAAATCAAAAATTACACTGAAATAATTTCTCCTAATAACACCAAGAAAAAACATGAGTGGATGAATAATGAGATTATTCGTAGCATGAAGATTCGTGACTCTTTCTATAAATACAAAAAAAAATATCCTAATGACGTAAATGTTAATGAACTTTATAAAAAACATAAAAACATAGTCAAAAGACAGATAAAACAAGCTAAGTATAATTTTTGTAATAAGATAATATCTAGTGACCCCAATAATAGTAGGAAATTATGGTGTCTTTACAAAAGAATCATGTATAATATAAATAGTTTCGATAATAATAATACTCTAAATGAAATTAATTACAATAATAGCGTTATAAATAACTTTCAGCAAATCACAGATACAATGAATTCTTATTTTATAGATGTTACAAAAACCTTAGATATAGCAACAGACCCCATAGATGAAATATACTTGGCTTCATTTCCAAAAAACATCTACAATCAATTTTCTCTATTTCCTACAAACTTGGAAGAAGTCCAAATGACAATCAATTCATTAAATTTGGGATCGGCGACTGGACATGATAATATTTCATCTAAAGTGTTGAGAAAGTTCTCAAGCCAGTTAAGTCCAATACTGGTTAAGTTTATCAATATATCTTTCGAAGCTGGTTCGTTTCCTGACTCACTTAAACATGCCATTGTTACCCCGTTACATAAAGCTGGTGATAAAACGCTTCCATCAAATTACCGTCCAATCTCAGTTCTAAATTCAGTCTCAAAAATATTTGAAAACATTATTAAAAAAAGACTCGCGTGTTTCTTGAACTCAAATAGTATATTGCATAAAGAACAATATGGGTTTGAAGAAAATTCTAATACGACGGCTGCCTGTTTATCTCTAACTGATTTCATATCAAAAAGTATGGATAATAAAAAATTTACTGCTTGCCTATTTATAGATTTGCAGAAAGCCTTTGATTATGTTGACCATAACATTCTTCTTTTTAAGTTATCTCAATTGCAATTTAGTGAGACTCAGTTAAATCTTTTTAGATCATATTAACACAACAGAAAACAACGAACACACTGTAATAACACCTACAGTAATATGGAACACATAAAAAAAGGGGTACCTCAGGGATCAATTCTGGGTCCTGATCTATTCAAAATCTATATTGATGATTTAGCCAGATTAGAACTAAAGGGTGTATTACAGCTTTTCGCAGATGATGCGGCTATTAAATATTCTACAGATAATGAGATAGATTTAAGGGAATCAATTATACCTTGATATTATTGAGAAATGGCTTCTTAAAAATAAAATGTCATTAAATATAAAGAAGACAAAAGTGCTGCTCTTCGATAACAAAACTTTTAGTTTTTCTAGTATCAATTATAAATCTAACCACATCAGTGTAGTGGAAAGCTATAATTATTTGGGATTGTTAGTAGATAGTAGGTTCAAATGGCAAGATCACATAGATCATATTATTAAGAAAATTATACCCTATGTATTTATATTAAGAAGAATGAGGAAATACTTTGATAGGAACACATTGTATGTTATATACTCATCCTATATTTCCTCAAACTTAACATACTTAAATCCACTCTGGAGCAATGCGCCACAAACGTATATAAAAAGACTTGATATCATACATAAAAGGGCTATAAAAATAATAAAATTTTACTCAATTACACATCCGTCCCATTTAATATATTCGTCACAATATGTAAGTCTTGAAACTATATGCAAAAGAGAATTATACTTTCTGGCCTATAAAATAATTAACAACTTAATCAAACATAACTTCCTAATTAATCGCAACATAGATATACATAACTACAATACTAGAAATAAGGCAAACTTTTATCTTTCATTGTTTAGAATGGACAAACAAAAAATGAATTGTGTATATAATAGTTTAAGTGCTTTCAATGGTTTATCAGATGATTTGAAAAATATTAATTCTTATAGTTTATTTAAGAAAAAAATAAAAAATTTGCTTTTAACCCTAAATTAAATAACAAAATGGTAGAATGCTCATATATTATTATAAATATATCATAATGGATTATCAGATGATTTGGAAAATATAAATTCTTACTTTTAGTTAAGAAAAAAAAAAAAAAATTATTTTAATTATAACAAATTGTTAAAAGATATACTTAAAATTGCTTGACAATAATATTAATCTATACAACCAAATGGCTTACTTAGGCTATGGTTAGAAAAAAAACTAATTAAATAAATATATATAATAATGTAAAAAAAAAAAAAAAAGACTATTTATAATTCTATTAGACCCACAGCCAGGGTCGTATGCAAACAATTAATTTATATATAAATTGTAAATCTATTGTAAAATTTATTATTAAGATTTTAAAATAAAGAAAAAAAAAAAAAAAAAAACCCCTTTTAAATTTAAAAAAAACCTTTAACATATGTTAAAATATAATGTTAGACCTTCAAATTTTGTATATTAATGAAAAAAAAATTGGACAGGTATTCAAGTTACAGGTGCTTAAAAATAGCATAATTTCAATTTTCGGGCCCTTATAGCTCCTAAACAGGGGGCTTGACAAAAAAATTTTGTGAACTGACTCCTACTATTTTTTTAGGATCTAACATCTCCCAAAATTTCAAGATCCTAGCTTGAACCGTTTAGAAGATATGTGGGGCCAAAAATTTTGCAAAAATTGAGTTTTATATAATGGTAAATTTTAGTACCGTATGGCAACCCTATACATTTAAGCGACATATTTTTGTAAAGCGTATAAAAGCAACTCTCTAATACCGTTTTTCGATTAAAAATAAACTTAACAGAACTTTTGTTATATCAATTTAAATATAGGGCTTTTTTGGAATTTTCAGGGGCTGTAACTTCGTCACCCTTCAAAATTAAGAAAAACCTTTGACACATGTTGAAATATAATTATAGAGCTTTGAATTTTGTCTATAACAAAAAAAATATTTTAACAGGTATTCAAGTTACAGGTGTTTAAAAATAGCAAAATTTCAATTTTCGAGCCCTTATAGCTGCAAAACAGGGGACGTGACAAAAAAAATTTGTTAACCGACTTCTACTAATTTCTGAGTATCTAACTTCTCCCAAAATTTCAAGACCCTAGCTTGAACCGTTCAGAAGATATGTGTGGCCAAAAAATTTGCGAAAATTTAGTTTTGCGTAATGTTAAATTTTAGTACCATATGGCAACCCTAAACATTTTCCTTGTAAAAATTTATAAATTTTATGAAACCAGCTATCATTTGCCGTTTTCAGATTGAAAATATATGTAACAGAACTCTTGTTATAACAATTTAAATATAGGGCTTTTTTCAACTTTGGGGGGCTGTAGCCCGTAACAGTTGGGGCTACAGAAAAAAATTCTTCTACGAAATTATTTTTTTTGCAAAAACTACCCATGGTTAAAATTTCTTTTGTCTATTTTAAACGGTGTAAAAGTTTTAGTAAACATACGGACGGACGGACGGACGGACAGAGTGAAGCTATATAGGCACATTTTTACAAAATTTTTTGAAAATGTGCTAAAAATTAGTAAGAGTTTTTATTATTTTTGGATTGATAAAATAATTGGAAAATGTTTTTATTATTATAAATTTTATTTCGTTAGCTATGTCTTACGATGAAACTAATAAAAGCTTTTATGGTTATTATACCCGTGCATACATATATGACATCGGCGATATTAAAATTGCTCCTCCGTTTGTAACGCATCGATCTAGACGAGCTAGATATAGTGTCAAGGGTACGTATCGGCTCAGAAACGAAAAATTAGTCGATCTAATCTCAAAAACTAAAAGGGCTAGAGTCTTGAAATTCACACAAAGTCATTTTTAGACAATTTCTAGGTTCCCTATTGTTATTGGTTAAAATCGGACTAAGGCTTCAGGGAGCTGCCATACAACTTTTTTGCACCAGTATGAATTTCTTCAAAACTAATTACACTACTAGGATGAAAATTACACAAATTTAGTTTTATAATTACTCCGGCACTTATATGAATTTTCAAAATGTTAGGACCCCATTTTCGGGGGGCTGCCATACAACTTCTTTGCACCAATATGAATTTCTTCCAAAATAATTATACTACGAGGATGCAAATTACACACGGTTAGTTATATAATGAATCGAGCACTTATATGAAGTTTCAAAATGTTACGGCCCCATTTTCGGGGGCTGCCATACAAAGTTTTCGATTCAATAACTGTGAATCTGATGAAGCTACGAGGTTAAAATTAAAATTGGGCAGGGAAAGTAATAGGCCGCCGGACTTTTAGAGTGGGCCAATTTTTTTTTTTTTTTATAGTTTTCAAAACTTTTTGTAAAAATGTGTCCGTATGTTTACAAAAACTTTTACACCGTTTGAAATAGAGTAAAGAAATTTTAACCATAGGTAGTTTTTGTAAAAAAAATAATTTCGTAGAAGAATTTTTTTCTGTAGCCCTACCTGTTACGGGGCTACAGCCCCCTAAAGTTGAAAAAAGCCCTATATTTAAATTGTTATAACAAGAGTTCTGTTAAATATATTTTCAATCTAAAAACGGCAAACGATAGCTGGTTTCATAAACTTTATAAATTTTTGCAAGACAAATGTTAAGGGTTGCCATACGATACTAAAATTTAACATTACACAAAACTCAATTTTTGCAAATTTTTGGCCACACATATCTTTTGAACTGTTCAACCTAGGGTCTTGAAATTTTGGGAGAAGTTAGATCCTCAGAAATTAGTAGGAGTCGGTTAACAAAATTTTTTTGTCCAGCCCCACGCTTAGGAGCTATAAAGGCTCGAAAATTGAAATTTTGCTATTTTTAAACACCTGTAACTTGAATACCTGTCCAAATTTTTTTTTAGTAATATACAAAATTCAAAGCTCTATAATCATATTGCAACATGTGTCAATGGTTTTTCTTAATTTTGAAGGGTGACAAAGCTACAGCCCCTGCAAATTCCAAAAAAGCCCTATGTTTAAATTGATATAACAAGAGTTCTGTTAGGTTTATTTTCAATCGAAAAACGGCAGAAGAGAGCTAATTTTATAGGCTTTCTAAAAATATGTCGCTTAAGTGTATAGGGTACCCATACGGTACTAAAATTTACCATTATAAGAAATTTTTGGTCCCATATATCTCCTAAACGGTTTAAGATAGAGTCCTGAAATTTTGGGAGAAGTTAGTTCCTCAAATATTAGTAGGAGTCGGTTAATAAAATTTTTTTGTCAAGCCCCTGTTTAGGAGCTATAAGGGCTCGAAAATTTAAATTTTGCTATTTTTAAGCTCCTGTAACTTGAATACCTGTCATTTTTTTTTTATTAATATGCTAAATTTAAAGGCCCAACATTATATTTTAACATATGTTAAAGGTTTTTCTTAAATTTAAAAGTGGTTCCTTAAATTGAAGAAAGTGTCTCTCAGTTTTACCCATTTTTGCTTAGATTGTATAATTCTAAGTAAAATTCAAAATTTTTGTGGAATTCTGTGGAATTCACAATTTGTGGAATTCAAAATTATTTAAAAAATTTTATCAAATTAGATAAAGTTAGATCCTTGAGAAACTTGGCGCAGTAAAATTTTTAAAGGAAACAGTAACTATTTCCAAGTAAATATTTCCAAAGTTAAACTCAGTATGTAATACAATATAATTTTGAAAATGTGCTTTTTTAAAAACCCTTGGTTTTTTTTCATCACCTGTTTTTGTTTTTTTTTGGTCTTTTTTTGGTTTTTTTTTTTGTTTAAGCAAAACTTATGGGATAATAAATTAAAATTTTTTTTTTTTTTTCAAGCTAAAATTATGGGACAATGAAATAAATTTTGTTTTGTGTGTTTTTTTTATGGTTTTTTTTTTGTTGTTTTTTTTTTAATTTTTTTTTTTTTTTTTTTACGGTTTATTTTATACACCATAGTGGGTATGCACGGGTATTTAAAAGTTGACAAGGGCAACTATAATCTTCCTCGTTTTTGATTAAACAATTGAATAGAAATAGAGTCAAATAAAATTAAAATTCGAAAATACAAATTGTGATTACAAAATGTTTATTTTTTTTTTTAACAAAATTTTAGAAATAGAAGGATATAGAAAAAAAGAGAATAGAAATTTTTTTCTTCTTATTTATTAGCCGAAATTCGAAAATTAAAGATTATTTTGATTTTTTTTTATTGATTATTGTTTTTGCATTAAAAAAGTGTACAAATTGAATACATACTGAATTAGTATTTTGCAGCACTTCTGTATCTTTCGAACATATATTTTTAAAAATATTTACTGGTAAGAATAATATCTACCTAGGGGTTGTGACCTATTGTGACTTTTTGGACATAGGTAATATTATAATTACATCTATGAATGAGGATGATAGCATTTTCGTTTTGGGGGATTTTAATCGTCCTCTTTTATCTTTTGTCATTGACGAGATAATAATCAACTACTAAAAGTTAATTTTTTGGATGAAATCGAATTTAATCTTATAAGTTCATTTTATGAAAATCATATACAACAAATTATTCAACATTCAAACAATAATGGTAGATGGTTAGACCTTCTCTAATGCTCATTATGATGTTTTAGTCCATACTTCAAATGAAAGTGAAAACCTCTTTGCTAATTCACTTCATCATAATGCAGTAATTATTGAACTAAAAACTATAAATCAACAATTATTTTCTAAATCTTACAAAAAAGAAATTGTATACGATTTCAATAATGCTAATTACGAAGGCATTAACATTGCCTTATCTAATATTAATTGGTACGAGCTGTTAATGCAGCAAGATTTAGATTTAGTAGTTTTAGATTTTCATACAATCTTATCAATTATAATTGATAATTACACACCAAATATTGTAAAAAAAGACAAATTACAGGAACCATGGCTAGATAGGGAGCTGAGATCTCTACGAAATCGTAGAAATAAATTATATAAAATCATTAAATCTTCAGATGATCCAAGTTCCGAAACCATTAATGAGCATAAGAAATTGTCGGATAAATTTAAAAGAGAATCCACCACATCGTACGACAGTTACGTGCAGAATATTGGTAACTCATTTTGAGTAATCCTAGGAAATTCTTCGAATTTGTTAATACAAAACGTAAATCTTCAGGTTATCCAAACTCTATGTCTTTGGATGGTGAAATCTCATCGTGCCCTGTTGATATTTGCAATTTTTTTCCTCAAAAATTCCAAAATGTTTATCGTCAGTCACAAACAGGACAAGCAAACATGGCTTTCCAATCCTTAAGTAATACTTTGCCTCTTATTCAAAATCTAAACTTATCATTTGAAGATGTCTTTTCAGCAATTAGTAATTTAGATATTAAAAAAGGATCTGGGCCCGATCTTCTTCCTCAAATTTTCTTTCAATCCAATCACATTAATTTTTAACAGATCTCTCATATCAGGTACATTTCCAAAATTTTGGAAAACCTCATACTGGATTCCTATCCATAAAAAAGTTAGTGGTAAATCACTAATAGATAATTATAAAGGTATAGCAATTCAGTCGACTTTACCTAAATTATTTGAAAAACTTGTAACCGATAAAATTACCCATTTTTTAACCCAGAACAACACGTTTTTTGGAAAGGACATTCAACCACTACTAATCGGATGGTTTTCACATCAGATATATTATCTACGATGGAAAAGGTTATCAGATTGATGCAATATATACAGATTTTAGTAAGGCATTTGACCGGATAAATCATGATATATTAGTAGATAAACTGGTAAAATTAAATGTCATTGGTCCCTTCTTAAAATGGATAAAGTCGTACGTCACCGAAAGAGTATAATTTGTTAAATTTCAAGGTACTATATCTAACAATATGTCTGTGTACTCTGGGGTACCCCAAAGTAGTCACTTAGGACCAATTTTGTTCAATATATAAGTATATAAGAGATCTTTCTGTTTGTTTATCAGACATTGCTCACCTTACTTATGCTGATGATCTTAAAATGTACCATGTAATCAAAAATGGTACTGATTGCTGTTTCCTTCAATCTAAATTAGAGTGCCTAGATAAATGGTGCTCTGACAACATGCTAGATCTCAACGTCAGTAAGTGTTACACTATGAGCTCTTCACGTAAAAGATCCTCAGTTATGTATAATTATTTCTTACAAAACTGCAACCTAGTGCACGTAGATCATATCACAGATCTGGGATGCATTTTGGACAACAAATTAAATTATAATCTGCACAATGAATCAATGTTATCAAAGGCCAACAAAACGCTCGGTTTTATCAAAAGAAGAGCAAGAGAGTTCAACAATATTTGGGTAACAATAACTTAATTTTGCTCACTCGTGCATTCACTTTTAGAATACGGCAGTATTATCTGGAATCCTGCTTTTCTCATTCATAGTGCAAGAATTGAATCAATTCAAAAACTGTTCCTCCTTTTTGCTCTAAGACATTTACATAATCCCAAAGACTTTCATAACCTTCCATCATACCATGAAAGGCATTTAGTTAACTTACTGAGCTTAAATTCTCGTAGAATCTTACTCTCGAACTGTTTTACGTTCGATGTCCTATCCAATGTGAACCTTATTAAATATAAAATGAAAATAAATAATAATGTTAGGCCAACAAGACATACCAAATTTTTAATTGAAACATTTAATATAACTGAATATGGAAAAAACGAACTCATAATCAGGTGTTGTATATTATTTAATCAATTTAACAACCTTTTCTGTGACACAATTTTAAAAAATGCTTACAAATCTAAATTACACAACTTTCTTAAAAAAACGTAACACATTAATATACTTTAATTTTAAAATGACATAATTTTAAATAATAACAAAATTTAGGTAACATTTATATAAATTAAATAAAAAAAAAATAAAAATATATTAATAAATTTCTTAGTAAATACAATGGCTCAGCTTACAAAACAAAAAAAAAATTAAAATAAAATAAGTAAAACTAAGCTAATTTGTATTTTGTATGTTAAGTTATGTTTTTAATTTTTTGTGTGATTCATAATTATTAAAATGTAACAAAAGAAAAAAAGTAAATAACTTTGTTGATAATGTATTATGTATTATTGTGTAGTCCTAAGTCAGCAATTTTTTTTTTTTTTGTTTATTGTATATATTATAATACTAGTAATTATAAGTTTAAATTTAATAATTCTTATAACAACCTTTCTTTGGTTTAATAATAAATAAATAAAAATAAAATTCTAGATATATAATATGGAGGCAAATATTAAAATAAATTAATTCAAAACCTGGTTACTTCTTTTGAATGTAGGTAATAAATTAAACGACACCTTTTCTTTATAAAATTCTTAGCTTTTTAAAAATATAAAAGTGTTAAATACAACTGAAAATAGGAAAGAACCATCGTGTATCAAATTGAAAGTTTCTATCTTCATGAATTTCGAAGATAAGCTTTTAAATTTTGGGATTTCTTAGGAGCCACCTGAACCACCACTAGAATTAAGTCTAAATTTCGGGGACACATAGGAAATGGGAAATATATTCTTTGGCTTCGAAATTATACTCGTTTGCCTGCAGATCCATCAAAAGCTTCTAGAATCCAAACTCATTGTCCGAACTCGAGCACAACCACTTCCCATGATACTTTCAGTACTTGTAATCTAGAGTTTAAATTTCATCAAAATAGCGGCGTTATTTTTTGAGTTATACTGTTTTTAAGAAATATGTTCGTTAGTTCTTGAACTTTTCAATTCCAGAACTCGAAACCATGGTACGATTTCGCCCATATGCACTCCCCGTCATACTTTTAATGCTAGTTAACTCTTGTACACAATTGGAACGTTCTATCTTAATTTTTATTAATTTCGATGATAAACTTTTAAACCTTGTGAGTCTAAGAGGGGTACTGAACCACCACCACTCCGATTGATCCAAAATTAGGGGGACGAAAAGGAAATAGTAAAGAGCACCCATGTGCCACATTTGAAACTTCTAAATTAGCTTGAAGTTACTATCTTCATTTATTTAGAAAATATGCTTTAAGGGTTTCGGAACTGTGTGGGTGGTCCTCAACCCACTACTCCAATTGGTTCCAAATTTCAAGGACACTAAGCATATAGAAAGAGACACCCTGATACCAAATTTGGAGGTTCTATCTTTATTGGTTTCGGAATTGTGCTCGCTTGGTCTAAATTCGATCAAAAAGTTCTAAGTTCCGATCCCATTGTCCATTCCCAACCGTACACAATCACCATCGTCATTTCATTACCAGTACCCTACAACACAAATTTTATGAAGATAGCGTCATTAGTTGTTGAGTTATCGTGATTTTTTATACATGTTCGTTAGCCCTTTTTTTTTTTTTTTTTTAGTGTTTTATTTTTCTATTCATTATGTTATTTTTTACAATTCAAAAACAAAAACTTAAAAAGAATTCTTATATGCTAAAATGTAATTTGTACATGGCTGACCAATATGTCAGCTCTCACAATTTATTAGAACCATATTAATATATTTCTCTTTTGGTGTTTTAATATTGATATTTTATTTTCAATATAATATAATTTTAGTTTTAATTTAATCTTAATGTAATTGAATTTATTGGAAAAATTTTTTAAATAAAAACCAATTTTTTTTATTTTTGTGTTTTATAAAATCTTAAAACTAAACTAATCTAATACTTATACCTATACCTAAACCTACAATAACCTACGTTACATCTAAATTTTTCCAAAAGTATGGTTTTTTAATTTCTAATTTATTTTTTGCAGGAATATACATATCATATTTAAACAACTCATTGTCATTAATATTTATTATATTTAAATTTAAAGGTATTTGTTTTATTTTCGCGTTTCTTTTATAGTGGTATAAAATCGGAAAGTTTTGATTATTTTCGATATAATTATGTTTGTCCAAAAACACGAATCCTTCTGGAGGCAAAAAACCTGTAACTAGGCAGTTTTTAATGTACTCAAAATTTTCGTACCATGGATGGCAGATTAATGAGTTCTCGTATGATTCACTACTCCTTTGTATATGGTTACGTATGAGACGAATGATAAAATTGTCGATTCTAATTATGTTCGCCTTATCATATATAAATTTATTTGAATAATAGTGCATATTCGTGTTAGGTTTTCTATTGTAATTTGTACACGCTCTTAAACACTTGCGTTCGAATATTCTTAATTTTTCCATCACAGAAGCATTAACATTATACCATATTGGACAGGCATATGTTAGTACTGGACGGATTAAGGTTTTGTAGCAGAGCAATTTAACATTGTTGCAAAGTGTTCTGGAAAAGAACAATTTTCCTAAATTAATAAAGGCGTTATTTGCTTTTCTTATTTGATTTTTAACATGATAGTTAAAGTTTAACAAATAATTATAGTGAACTCCTAAATACTTGAAGTTCACAGAGTTTTTAATTTTTGTTTTGTCTGGAGTTAATATATAAAAATTTCTCCAGCATGATTTAACATTATATTTTACCTTGTTAATAGTATTCCTGAATAACATAGTTTCACATTTTTGATAATTTACTTTTAGCTTCCAAAGATTACTATAAGATATCACTTTATAAAACATTTTTTGTAAAATGTATTGTGCATCTCTTAGATTATTACTCGTTGCGTAAATTGTCAGATCGTCAGCAAATGCTATACTGTAATTGGGCTCTAAATTTTTATTTAGAGAATTCAGTAATTCGCTTAAGTATATATTGAACAAAATTGGGGAATTTACAGTGCCCTGTTGTAACCCATCGGATAATTTGAATTCTTTGGATAAATGATTATCCGGCCCCCATGTGCTAAAAGTTTTACCTCTAATCATGTTGTTAATCAGAATAACTAAATGTAAGGGATATTGATATTTTAAGAGTTTGTATATTATACCATCAATCCAGACGGTGTCAAAAGCTTTTTCAAAGTCCACAAAACATGCTGCTACAACCTTATCATCGTTTATATTTCTACATATATCCGATGAAAGCTTCGTCATAGCATGTATTGTGCTGTGTTTATGACGAAAACCAAACTGGTTTGATGGTATAATATTTTTAATCTCAGTTATTTTGACTATAAATTTATTTATTATTATTTCTAGGATTTTTCCTATATTTGGTAATAAACTTATTGGTCTATAACTGCTAGGATCGGAAGCACTTTTTCCTGGTTTTTTTAATGTAATAACAACTGCTTTTTTCCACTTATTTGGGAAGTAGCTTATATTAAGGCAATTGTTAAAAATTATTGTGTATAAGTTAATTACTGAAATAGGAAGATGTTTTAACACTATATTTGGAATTTTATCTATACCTGCCGATGTTTTACCTTTAAGTTTTGATAAAATATCTTTGAGTTCATTTTGATCTATAAAATAATTATTTAAAGTTTCATTTTCAAGTAAATTATTTGAATGTAAATGATTGTTAAATTTAACAAGGGATATGTTATTTGTTGTGTTATTTTGAATTATTTGGTTTAAATTGTTAATACTTTGCTCTACATTGTTACTTATCGGGGTAAATCTGTTTGTAACTTGCTTTTGAACTTGGTATAAATGAGTTGCCATTACTTCATTTATGTGTTCGTTTTCTTTGATAATATAATTATTGTTTTCTATTTTAAGTTTATTTAAATTTAATTGGGCGTAGTTTAGAATTTGCGTATTGTTAATTGGAATTTTTAAGTAGTCAATTTTGTTTGAGGTTTGTTTTTTATAAATTTTTTTAATTTCAGAAAACAAGTTTTTATTGTTTGATAATTTTATGTTTTTGATTCTGTTAGTCCAATAATTATTTATTGAGAGTTTAATATTTTGTTTTATTAACGAATTTATGTTTTTCAGTAATGAATTAATTCTTAAAAATGATGGTGCATTTTTGTCTATTTTTAATTTAATTAATTTAAATTTAGCTGTAAGTAATTCACTTTTATATTTTTTAAGTCTAGTAATAGTTGGATTTAAGTAAATATCTAGGCTATTAAAATTATTGTTTTTGGATGGGATTGTTAACGACATTGCTTTCCGTATTGAATTTTCAATGTTTTCGATATAAAAGTCAATGTCCCTATCTGTTAGGTTTTTATTGTTCGGAATATTTTTAAGAATATCATCATTTCTTACTAAATTATTTAACACTTTTTTAAATTTGTTCCATTTAGCTTTCCTAAATAAATAAAGTTTTTCAGGTGATGGAGCCAGTAAATATTCTTCCCTATTATTATAACTAATTTCAGTCCCTAAAGCTAAATGGTCACTATCATAAGAAAATGTTTTTATTTGGTTCTGATTATTAGTTTTTAAATTAATTCTTATGTCAGTAAGGAATATGTCGATATACGATTCTCCTCTCGGAAATGACGGTATATCGGACGAATATAATTTAATTCTATACATACACTTAAATCTTTCGATAAATTTTTCGAGAATAGATCCTCGAGCATTATTTGATTGATTTCCCCATTTTGTGTGTTTAGCGTTTAAGTCTCCTGCCAAAATAAAATAGTTGTTAATGTTATCTAATTGAAGAGTTTGAAATAATTCCAGTAATTCTTTATTAAAATTAGCATTATGATTTTGTGATGCATAAGCAGATATTATAAAAAGACTTTTATTTCTATTTAAAAGTCTTATTTTTATAATACATACTTCTAAACATTTGAACCTATTTAGATTATAATCTTTAATTATATCAAATTTTAAATTATTTTTAATTAGAATGGCCGTACCTCCACCTAAAGTAGCTTCAGATCTATCATGTCGAATTAATTTATAATCCTTTATTTTTATACGACTAGTTTTATCTAATTTCGTTTCACATAAGGTAACCACATCCGGGTTGTGAACATTTAAAAAATTTATTAATGAGAGTTGTTTAAGATAAGATCTACAAGAATTTACGTTTATAGAAAACATTTTTAATTTTAATTGTAGCAAAGTTTTATTCATCATCATGGACAGTTTCAAATAAGAAATCTACCCTTGCAGATAAACTTTGCATTTCTTTTTGCATTTCATTTTGTGCATTTTTAAAATCTTCATTTAATTTGTTTACATTTTTTGTTAAATCACTTATAGCTAAAAGTATTTTATCTAAATTTATGTTGTTATTGTTATTTGTATTATTTTCAGATGAAATATTATTTTTATTGTTGGCATTGTTATTGTTGTCATTAATATTGTTATTGTTGTTAATATTGTTATTGTTGTTATTAATATTGTTATTTTTGTTGTTATTAGTATTGTTGTTGTTGTTGCAAACAGCATTTGCATAGGAGCAGGTGCTTTTTACAAAACTATCAATTTTTGTTGTTTTATTTATTGTTTTTTTTATTTTATTTTGTTTACTTATCTCAATATCATTTATTTTTTTTGTGAAGACTGGGCATTTTGTGTAAGATGCAGGGTGACCATATGACTTGCACAAAGTACAAAATAATTTTTCTGCTGGGCTTTCTTTTTTAATAGTGCAGTTTGCTGGTAAGTGGTTACCGCCACATTTTACACATCTTAATTCCATATTGCAATTATAAGCCGAGTGGTTAAATCGCTGGCATCTTTTACATTGTGTTATAGTTGGTTTTTTTAATTTCTCCCATTTTATTATCTGATGGTCAATATGTTTTATATTAAGAATGTTGTTAATTGAACTTTGTGGCTCCGCTTGAACAATATAGATTGGTAACTTTATATTTTCTTTAATTGACTTTTTTGTTGTCATTCTCAATACTTTGGAGAATTTACATTGTTCTACATTATTTGAGTTAAGTAAGTTCAGTATTACTTCTGGTGCGTAGTCGTGATGAAGGCCTTTTAACACAAGGCTAATCGGTCTTTGGCTCTTCATAGTATATGAGAAGCATTCTACTTTAGCTTCTTTTAAAGATTCAAAAGTATTTTTAAATTCATTTTCGGTTTGCAAATACAGAATATGGCGTGTGTTTTTTATTGATTTAATAAAATAATTTTTAATTTTTAATTGAAATTCAATTAATTTTTTTATTATGTCTAAGTCGTTAGACGTAATAAATATTGGTGGCACTTTTTTGTTTTTAATGTTATTAGTTGGGATATTATTTATATTGTTATTTTGTGATTTTGAGTTAATTTCAACATTAGGGTTAGAATTTTTTGGATTATTTATATTTTTATTATTTTTTGGTGGTTTTGAATTAGATGGACCGGGTAAGTTTTTTATATTTTCATTATTAATATTCTTGCTATTATTTGTATTATTAATCATTTTATCATTGTTTTTTGTTTTTAAAATTTCCAAGTAATTAAGGTTACTTGCAATTTCTTTTTCACATGTTTTATTTTTTTCGTCATTGATGATGACGTCATTGACATTATCTGTTATATCAAGATCGTCATCATCTCCTAATAATTGAAATCTATTGGTTTCAGTTGAATTGTCATTTATTAATTGATTCACTTTAGATTTCATAGATAATAATTCATTTTTAATACTTTCGTTATTTATAATTTTAATGTTTTTTTTGCTTGGTACTTTTTTTATATTTTTAGATACCATTTTATGTATTGTATCTTTTTTTATATTCGTGCGTTCGCTGTCATTAAACATGCGGTATATTATACCGCATGAATATAAAAAAGAAAATTAATTATGCACTTATTTTTAACTATTTCTTTTTTTCACTATTCTATATAAATAATTTTAAGTTTTTTGTTAAATGTTATTGTTTTTTGCACTTTTACGCGCGTTTTTCAAATAAATTTTTTAAATTTTAGTTTTTTTTTTTTTTTTTTTTTAAGACCGATACTGTTTTTTTTGTCAATAGCTCACGTCTACTCTTCTCAAGAGATCAATTCGAACTCTCTGTTCGTTAGCCCTTAGACCGATTAAAAGGTCCAGAATCCGAACCCTTCGGCTGATTTCGCCCATATGCAGTCCGCGCTCTACTTTAATTACTAGTTAACCCTTGTACACAAGTGGAATGTTCTATATTAATTTTAAGTTACTATTTTTAGTAATTTCGATTATAAGCTTTTATTATTCAAACTATTTATTACAATCAAACTATATTAGGCGTCGACTTATACTTTAATTTTGTTTTTGGTTTAAAATGTTCAATGAACAAGGAGATTAAAATCTTTTTAAAGTTTTTTTTTTTCTTTATCTTAACAAGTGAACTAGAATTAAAATTCAGGGGGAAAAAAAAATAAGTTCTGTTCGAAAAGAAAGCAAAACATTTTGTTTATACAGTAATTCACATTTATAACGAACTCGGTTTTAAAAATATTATGTTTACAGCGACAGATGTTAAAAGATTTTAGATTTTAGTTGCTGTTGTATTACGTATTTATTAGATTAAAATAAAAATATGGTTCATTTGATGTACCCATCAATTTTTATTATAATAAACTTTACACTTTTTTGCCAAAGAATTAAATTTTACCTAAAAATGTAAGTTGTTTAGTACACTCATATTTCTTTTATTAAAACATATTATATCTTATAATGTTGTTTGGTAATTAATTTAGTATTTTTTATTTAGTGTTAAATATAAAAAAATCATCAAAACCAACGCATCAAAATTACAAAAAAAAAATTGATTAGAAGAAAAACCTTTTTTGTTTTTTAACATAGGTTTGAGGCTGACACATCAAATAAAATTCTAGGAAATGAGTTCGAATTGCCCATTCTAGAATTAGTACATTCTACAATGTTCAAGCTTATACAAATTTTTCAAAATTCACAGCATTTTTTTAAAATGACATTCGTTTATTATGACGAATATTTTCCGTCCGTTCATGGTCCTTATAAGCGAAAAGTACTATATTTTGTTTTTGATTTGCTAAAAAAAAATATTTTTTAACTTCGTATGTTGTTGTTGCTTTATGTTAAGTTTTTTGTAAAATAAAAAAACTGACTTTTTAAATATATTCTGTAGTTACCATTACGTTTGAGAGAAATGATGTTAAAAAATATATTTGCCTAAAATAAAAAAAAATAAATAATCTTTCTTAAAATAATAATTTGTTATTTAAATGATTTGTTACTTAGGGCCAAGCTAAAATCAACGCGCAAGTTACATAATATTATGTTGACATAATGTAGCATGTCATATGTGTTGGCATAATATAGTAAACTCATTCACCTTTCTTTCAAGTATTTTATATTTTTGCAATAACAGGAAATGTAATTTCCTGATCAAATAATTTTATTAATAAATGTTAGAATACATTATTTTGATGATCTAGCATTAAGTTAATTAAAACATATTAATTTAAGTATATATAAGTATAATTTTGTAATAATAAAGACAGTCTTAAGACAACAACAAAAAAAATAAGTCTTTTTATTTTCGTTTAATTAGTCGGAAACGGAATTCAATCAGAAGATTGAATTAAACGAATCGAGAAACTTTTATCCGAAGATAAAATAAATAAAAAATTAAAGATTGTGTTGTATATACATAATATAAACATATACAGGGTGTTCCCGACTCGATGGTCTTCCTTCAAATGGGTGATCGGGCATATCGAGCAGAACAAAAAATTGTATGGGAGGGGGGGGTCTATTTTCATTAGTTTAGAAGTTATGGGGCCTTAACTGTTTTTCGACCATAATTTAGTTTTATTTCGATAATATATTGCTATATTGCTATATAATAAAATTAACAATTAAATACAAATTTTTTTTGTGAAAAAAAAAAATATATATATATATATATAAATAATTAAAAAAATAAAACTATAAACTCTAATATATGTACAATATTATAAAGTGTTAATGCAAACAATACTTATCAATTAAAATACAAATATAATATAAATTAAAATTCCTTATCTTTAATTTAAAAATCCATAACACTATATTAGCAGTGTAAAAACAGTGAAGAGAACCTTTTATGACAAACAATACCAGAAATTTAATTTTTGATAAAAACAGAAATAACATCGCAACTAACCAACTAACGGAAGACCAAAAAGATCAAATCATGCAGCAAAAAGAACAACAAATACAACAGTGTCAAGCACTTATTCAACAACTGCAACTACAAGTTCAACAACAACAACAAGTTCAACAACAACAAGTACAACAACAACAACAAGTACAACAACAACAACAACAACAAGTACAACAATAACAACAAGTACAACAACAAATTCAACAAAGCAACGAAGAGCAAAATTTTACGCTATCTCCTGAGCATACTTTAACACAGTTCAGACATCTTAAACCATTTAAAGGTTCACCAGACTACAGTTTGTCATCTTTTATTAAGAGTGTTGAAGTTACACTTTCTCTTTGCGGAAATAACAATCAGTTATACCAGTTTGCGATACAGATAGTAAGAAACGAACAAATACAAAAAGAAGCAGGCAAATGTGTCCAGCAGCTTGGTGAAAACGCTAGTTGGGACGAAATAAAATCAAAACTGCGGCAGAGTTTTCATCCTCAAAAATCCTACTCAGAATTGTTTAACTATTGCAGATACATAAAGGTTAGTAATTTAAGAAACTTATTTGAAGAGTTTAGGAATGTAAGTTACGAATTAAATGAAATTTATGATTTAGATGATAAGAAACCAGAAATTTATAAGCCAGAAAACGTAGATAGGGATTTAACAGAAATTTTATTAGGAAAAATAGATGGTATAATTAGAGCTCGTATTCAAGAAAATATGAGTATATGTTAGATATTTACAATAAGTTTAGTAAACTAAGATTGTTAGGTGATAATAGGACAATAGATTTTAATCACAGAAAATTAAATAATAAAAATAACATGTTATATAAAAAGTTAAGTAGAATATCTGAACAAAATAGAAATAAAGAATTCGAACTTTCTACAAATAGAAATACAAATAATAGTTTCGGAAGAAATACAATTGTTCATGAAAATAATAACATTAATAATAACGATTATCTTAATAAAGACAAAAAAATTTTGTCACAAATTGAAAAACCCAAATTTAATCCTAATAATTCACAACGTTCTAGACAAACAAATATTTCCAATCCAAGCAGAAATATCAACAACTCTAATCAAAGCAGTGAGTAACCAGTCTTTCTCGCAACTCGCAATTTAGAAAATATAGAAATCTTAATAATCAAAGTCAAACTTATTATAGCAATTATTACAATGACAGTCCAGACTCAATAAAAATTGAAAATTTACAGGGAACTACCTAAAATTTTCAAGACGAGCCTCGGAAACAAACTTACCAATAATATATTTAACAATATATAATCAAAAAATCAAACGCTTAATTGATACAGGGTGTAGTACAAGTGTTATTGTAAGTATTATTCAGCTATGATGCAATTGTAGGACAAAACAAATTAGTCGCTCTTAAAGCTAAAATTATTCTAGACCAAAAATATATAGAAATTAAAAGCAAAAAAATCCCTTTTATTGACAATATTTATCCATTTGACATTTCTAACATAAATACCTTAGAATCTAGTAGTGAAAATTTTTTAAACAAATTAGATTTAAGCAATGTAAACAACGATGAAAGAAATAAATTGTTAAAAATTTTGAAAAGATTCAAAAATTTATTTTTTAAAGATGGAGATATCTTATCCATTACTCATGAAATTCAGCATGATATATTAACAACTACAAATGACCCAATCTATTCTAAGATTTATCGGTATCCAAAAATCCATGAACAAGAAATTGAACGCCAAATAATCGAAATGTTAGATCAGGGAATTATCACGGAAAGCAATTCTCCTTACAATAGTTCACTTTGGATTTTACCGAAAAAAAAAGATAATTCAAGGGGAAAAAAAATAGAGAATTGTGATAGACTACCGAAAATTGAATGAAATTACTACAAGTGACAAATTCCCAA
This sequence comes from Dolichopus griseipennis, assembly GCA_963082915.1. Taxonomy (NCBI): domain Eukaryota; kingdom Metazoa; phylum Arthropoda; class Insecta; order Diptera; family Dolichopodidae; genus Dolichopus; species Dolichopus griseipennis. The sequence continues at coordinate 44,333,807 of OY720444.1, read as the reverse complement.
TTCCTAATATTGAAGCAATATTAGACAAATTGGGAAGGTCACAATATTTGACAACTCTCGACCTAGCTAAAGGCTTCCACCAAATTTTAGTTAGGCCTGAAGATAGAAAAAAAACAGCTTCTTCAACTCCTTTTGGTCATTTTGAATATACAAGAATGCCATTTGGTGTGAAAAATGCTCCCGCCACATTTCAAAGATTAATGAACTCAGTATTAAGAGAGTTTATTAATAAAATTTGTGTAGTCTATCTAGATGACATACTGATTTTCAGCACATCTTTGGAAGAGCACTTTACTAATATAACTAAAAATTTTGAAACCTTAGAAAAACCAGGATTAAAAATACAGGTAGATAAATACAATTTTCTTTGCAAAGAAACCGATTATTTAGGACATGTTTTAATTCCAGAAGGAATAAAACCTAATCCAAATAAAATAGAAATAATTAGAAATCTCAAACTTCCTAATACCCAAAAACAGATTAAATCGTTTTTAGAATTGACTGGGTATTATAGAAAATTTATAAGGGATTATGCAAAAGTTGAGACACAAAAATAAATACGAAAGATCCTAATTACATTGATGCTTTCGAAAAATTAAAAGACATTATTACGATTACCCAATATTAAAGTACCCAAATTTTTATAAAAAATTCAAATTACCTACCGATGCAAGTAATTTCGCAATAGGGGCTGTTCTATCTCAAGATGGACATCCTATTAGCTTTGCATCCCGAACACTAAACGAACATGAAAGAAATTACCCTACAACTGAAAAAGAGCTTTTAGCAGTTGTATGGGGAATTAAATATTTCAGACCGTACCTGTTCGGTAGAGAATTTGATTTACTTACTGATCACGAGCCTATAAAATGGCTACAACTTAAAAATAAAGGTAAAGATATTAACCCAAGATTACAAAGGTGGTTAATTCAATTAGGAGAATATGACGCCAAAATTGAATACATTAAGGGTAAAGAAAATAAAATAGCAGATTTTCTCAGTAGAATTTTTAATACTAACGAAAAAAATTTATTTGAAAATTATAATAACTCTACAAGTACAAATTCGGTTCATGTTGATAGTAACGAATCTTTAGCAACCATTCACTCTCAAGAGGAAAATTTGGTACAACATATACCAATTTTAGAAACGGTTGTTAATCGTTTTAAAACTCAAATTATCTTAGTAGAACAAAAAGAAAAAGATCTAGAAATAATTTCCAATAAGAGAAGAATTTACATAGAAAGAAACGATATTCCTAACAATGTAAGTAATATAATCCGAAGATATATTAACATTGGAAAAATTGGAATATATTCAGAACTTGAAGACCATATCTATAACGAATTTCAACTAAAAATTATCGAAATGTATCCTAACAATAATAAAATAAAATTTGTCAAATGCAGTTATTTTGCCAAGGATATGAAGAACGAAGAAGAAGCTTTAAAACAAATATCTCTATTCCATAAAAGAGAATCTGGTCATGCTGGTATAATAGCCAATTATGAAAGTATCAAGCATAAAATATTTTACCCAAACTTAAAAATCTTAATACATAAAGTAGTAAATAACTGTGAAACTTGTACTGCAGGGAAATACGATAGAAATCCGATTAAAAAGAAATTTGAAATTACCGCAACACCAGTGGAAATTAACGAAATAATCCACGTTGATATCTATGTAAATTCTAAACACTCTTTCATTATTTTTATAGACAAATTTTCCAAACATGCTATAGGTTTTTATCTGGAAGATAGAAATAATCAAACGCTTATAAACAAATTTCGACAGTATATTTCAATAAAAGGAAAAATGAAAAAACTTGTTTGTGACAATGAATTTAACAGTATAAATATAAAACAGTTTTACAAACATGAATATTATAGGAATAATAGGAATAATAGTTCATTTCGTAAAGCCTAATAAACCATACAAGAAAAGCAGACATAAAAAGACTGAACAATACGTTAACAGAAAAAATTAGAGTATTGAATATTGAAAACAAAATCCCAATAAAAGATCAAATTCTTAAAGCCATACAATATTACAATAATACTTATCATTCGACAATTAAAGCTACTCTATTCGAAGTAAAAAACAAGTAAAGAAACAGTCAGTCGGTGCAACCGACTTAGAAATACCCTACACCTATTTGGTTTAAATTTAAGGACATATCCATAAGTCGTTTTAACACCATAAAAGCTGTTATTAAATTGATCGTAAGACATAGCTAACCAAATTAACTTTATAATACTAAAAACATTTTCTAATTATACTATCTATTAAAAAATATTAAAAATTCTTACTAATTTATCTATTTAAAAATATTGAAAAACAAAAAAACTTGAAATAAATGAAAATATATTTATTCCAATTCAATTACAAAATGAAAAAATTCTAATTATTAAATTTTGTGATAAAAAGCTAATCAAAGCATAATATATTTAATAACCCAAATTTTTCAAAATTTCAATTATTTTAAATAGTTAGTTTATATACCTAATAGAAAAGCTTATAAACGCAAAATATGCAATAAATGTTTTTCTAAAATACAATTACAAATTTTAGTTAATATACCCTTTTACCTAATCTATAGGTGTAGGGTATAATAACAAAATAGACAAAAAAATTATTGAAAATAGAATAAACGAGGAAGATTATAGTTACCCTTGTCAACTTTTAGATACCCGTGCGTGTATTAAATAAATAAGAAATTCTTATATTGCAATTGAACTGTTTGACAGAAAATTCAAAATATTTGTTTTTTTATATTTAATTGAAAAAAAATTAATAAAAAAAAAATGAATTAAAAAAACAATATGAATTTAAAAAAAAAAATATGCTCTCAACGAGATTCGAACCCATACTTTCAATTAAAATGTTGACGTCTTAACCACTAAGCCACCGACTTTATGTTCATCTCAATTTTTTTTTAAATTATTATAGTTGCGATGGTATCAATTGTTTGTTTTGAATAACTGTTTTGAATTTTTTTGAAAATGTATTAAAAAAAATAAATAATTTATAAATGAGAATTTTAAGATGAATTTAAAAAAAAAAAAAATTTTGCCCCAGCCAGAAATCGAACCGAAACGTTTTTACTACTAGTACCATATCCTAACCACTACACCATATAACAATAAATAATATGTCTACAAAACGAGTTTTTATTTATCTTAATTTTTTTTTTAAATAATTGTAGTTGCTATAGTATCAATTGTTTGTTTTAAATAACAGTTTTAAATAAGCGTAGTTACTATGGTATCAATTGTTTGTTTTAGATAACAGTTTTGAATTTTTTTATAGAAATATTAAAAAAAATTAATAATTTTTAATATAAATAAGTCTTCTGTCTAATTTTTTATAAAATAAAATGTTTTCAAACATAAAATAAATACATATATTTTATTAAAAAAAAATAGATAAAAAAAAATGAATTTAAAAAAAAAAAAAAATTTTCCTTAGCCTGCATTCGAACCGAGACATTTTTGCTACAAGTAACATGTCCTAACCACTACACCATGAATCGATTAATAATTAAACAACAATTTGTTTGTTTTTATATTTGGTTTCTATTTCGTTATTAATTTTAAAAATACTCATAAAATATCGAAAAATTTGTATGGCAGCTACCCGAAGCCTTTCTCCGATTTTAACCAAAAACAATAGGGAACCTAGAAATTGTCTAAAAATTACTTTGTGAAAGTTTCAGAACTCTAGCTCTTATAGTTTTTGAGTTATCGTGCTGACGGACGGACGGACACACATAGCTAGATCGATTCACTTTTCGATGCTGATTCGATACGTACCCTTGACACTATATCTAGCTCTTATATTTCGATGCGTTACAAACGGAGGAGTAATTTTAATATACCCGATGTTCATATATGTATGCACGGGTATAAAGATATGGCAACAAGAAAAATTACAAAATTAAATAAATCAAGAGAAAATTATACAGAAACTAGACAATTAGGATTTATAAAAAACTGTGCTACCCTTAGACATAAAGAGCAACCAAAATTTCGAAAATACCCTTTCCAAAATATTCATGAAAACAACATTAAAAGACCATTAAAATTTTCAGATCAAAACAATACTACTCTGGATAATAATTCTTTGGATACTTCCAATAACATCACCAACAATGATAGTGGAACAATTGAAATCTGAAATGGGATATGTCGAAATTAAAGTCGATGAAATAGAAATTGTAAGTAATTTTGACATAATCCTTCACATTGTCTTTAGACACAAACTCTTAAACAAAAAATAATATACCTACATCAACAATTAGCAATGACCCTAAAAATTACCCAATTTTATTCGATTTCATAAGACAGAAATATAATGTATAAAATCATTAATTAAAAAAAAAAAAGGAAAATTTATTTATTGCATTAAAATAAATAAAGTCAGTTACAAAAAAAATATAATTGACCTATATTAGAAAGAAAAACAAATTTCTTAAGAATGTGGATTTAAATAATAATGTCTTAATTTTTATTTTATAAGTGTATTTTGTTTTGTAAGCAAAAAAAAAAAACTAAATCTTAATTGTTAATTTTAAATTTTTTCAAGTTCAAGTTCACATTTAATGTATGTTATTTCGAATTAACAAAATGAAATTTAAAACAAAAAAATAAAGTATTTTTTTTTTGGATTCAATATTGTTTTTATTCAACTTCATTTAAAAATTATTTTTATCCCAAATTATTATATTACCTAATTTTTTAAGTACACTAAACTGAGATTTGTTTTTTTTTTTTTTGATTTTTCACAGTGTTGTAAAAACAAAAATTTTTTAATTGAAACTTAAAACTTAAGAAAAATTTTATGAAAAAAAGAAAACAAATTTAAATAAAATTTCGAAAAAATTGTAACTATATCTAGCATAGAATTATGTTAACATAATGTAGCATGACATATGTGTTGGCATAATATAGTAACTCATTCATCTTTCTTTCAAGTATTTTATATTTTTGCAATAATAGGAAATGCAATTTCCTGGTCAATTAATTTTATTAATAAATGTTAAAAAGCATTATTTTGATGATCTAGCATTAAGTTAATTAAATCATATTAATTTAAGTATATATAATTTTGTAATAATAAAGACCGTCTTAAGACAACACCAAAAAAAATTAAGTCTTTTTATTTTCGCTCTAAAGTAAGCGAAATACACAATTTGCACGGTGTATAATTTCTAGAAAAATTTTTAAATAGTTATGTAAATAAATTTACATTAAAGCATACGCGACGTACTGTACCTCGGAGTTATAAAATTTAAAAATTGACAAGCGTATAAAAATATTGTAATTGTTTTTTCTTATGTTGCTGCGATTAAGTTTTAAAAATAAAATATTTTAAAATAATATTTTTTTTCAATAATTTTGTTTAAAACATATATTTTATTTAAAATAATTGAAAATACCTAGCATATGTTTGCAAAAACTAATCTCCCTTAAAAAGAATTATTTGTTCATTAGGTCCCAACCTAAATAAGAACATACGGCGTATAATTTCTGTCAACAAATTTAAAAATAAGTAGGTATATGAATTTACATTAGAGCAGCCAAAATACGCATAGCGCCTCGCCTCGGATTTTAAAAATCTACAAAGTGACAAAATGCATAAAAATATTATTATTGTTTTTTCTAATATTTCTAATATTATGTTTTAAAAACAACAGTATTTTTTAAAATCATTTGTTTGTTTTAAGAAAATTATGAGTCATGATAGCAATACATCATATATCGTATATATAATACACAAGTGTTGGCGAGTGCTGTGTATTATATATATGATATATGATGTTTTGCTATGAGTTGTTATAGCTTGCGTTCTTTTATGAGGAATAAACTCTTTTCTACTCTTAACTGTAACTGTCAGCTACATTACACCAGCTCTTGTAAAAGAGTACATGAGAGGCTAGATAATTAAATAATTTCTGGTAGATGGCTTTAATTAAAATTTTTCAGAATAAATGGATTTTCACTTGAATAGGTTATGTTAAATCAAATTTTTTATTTATTACTTTGCCAACATGTAAAAAAATATTGCACTTGCACATCAAAATTATTATAAAATATACTTCACACAATAAATAATGGCAATACTCATACACGATGGACCTGTTTTGTTGTTATGCATCCCTTACACGATGTTTTCAACTTGGTACGCGTACTTGCGAAGATGAATAGGTTGCATTACACGTTGTGAAATTTTTATTTTTTCCCTAAAACAAAATATTAGAAAAAGAAGAATATAAATTCAATATTGTAAATGTACATACCTACACTATTCATAACAAAATACAAATTGATTTTTAAGAAATAGTGGGAGAACCAAATGAATTACGAGTGTAGAAAGAATAGTTCCACGAGCTGTCAATGTAATTTATTGTGTAAGACAAAAGTACAATTTTATTTAAATTTGCTCACATTTGGTACGATTTTAGTCTCACACAATAATAACATATCATGATATAATTAATTATTAATTTTAAAAACGTCAAATTTTGGAACTGGTTTATATGCATAAACTTAACAGTTGTGAATTAAAAAAAAAAATTTTTTCTATTGTTTAACTGAAATAAAGTCACAAATGCTTTAATTGCTTGAGTGTTTTGAAATACAAATAGAGCAGTTCATAATTTTCACGTTTTATAAAATTTCAAATCAATATATATGTTTTCGTTGTGTAAGACTAATAACGGCTGTCAATATGTTTTTTTCTGTAAAACAAAAGTACAATTTTATTTAAATTTACTCACATTGATACGATTTTAGTCTTATAAAAATATATCATACAATTGATTTGTTGTTTTATAAAAAGTCTAAATTTGGAACCGCTCTACATATCTACTCAAACTTGCCAGTGCGAATTACAAATGATTATTTTTCTATTTTTTAAACTGAAATAAAGTCAAAAATTTTGATTTTAAATACCATAGAAATTTTCCATTTTTTTCAATAATTTATATAATTAAAATAAAATAAAAATATACCAAAAGTCACTTAAAATCAATTTCCATTTAATTTTGCTGCAAATTGTTCAGTGCAACAAGATGCTACAACGCTGCCATTCAGTATACTGCTACATCATTTTGAACGCGACTATTGCCAAAATTCTTTTAAAGATTTTTTTACATCAAAAAAATGTGTCCAAAACAAATATAATATTTTCGGAGTAGGTTACATGCAAACAAAAAATAAAACTTAAAACAGACATTGCCTCTTACTATAATAGTCATATGATATTATATGATTTTGTACGATTGTATGACTTTTCATATAACTAACTATAATAGTCATAGCCATCATTCGATATTATTTAGAAATCATTCGTCAAGTCATAGGCATACAAAACGAAGCGTACATATCATATGATACCATACATATAAGGAAACAAAATTGAAAACAAACTAAAATTAACAAATAAAGAATCAGTCAGTCGGTGCAACCGACTTAGAAATACCTTACACCTATTTGGTTCAAATTTAATGAGATATCCATAAATCATTTTAACACCATAAAAGCTGTTATTAATTTGATCGTAAGTCATAGCTTACCAAATTAAATTTATAATACTAAAAACATTTTCTAATTACACTATCTATTAAAAAATATTACAAATTCTTATTAATTTATCTATTAAAAAATATTAAAAAACAAAAAAACTTGAAATAAATGAAAATATATTAATTCCAATTCAATTACAAAAGTGAAAAAATTTGAATTATTAAATTTTGTGATAAAAAGCTTATCAAAGCATAATATATTTAATAATTCCAATTTTTCAAAATTGCAATTATTTTAAATGGTTAGTTTATGTACATATTAGAAAAGCTTATAAACGCAAAATATGTAATAAATGTATTTCTAAAATACAATTACAAATTTAGACCTTTTCATATAATTCATTTAAATATAAAAATAAATTTTACATAAATGCAGCTTTGAACATAGCTTAAGTATCGTACATAATGTCTTAATTATATATAACCTATGGTAATAATTCAATAAAATATATGATATAGAAAAAATTAACAAAAAAGAAATTTAATGTTTGTAAAAGATTATTTTGTTTTTAATTTATAAAATATTATACATAATATGTTTTTCTTAGCCTTTTAAAAATATAAAAGTGTTAAATAAAAACGGAAATAGGAAAGAACCCTCGTGTATAAAATTTAAAGTTTCTATCTTTATGAATTTCGAAGGTAAGCTTTTAATTTTGGTATTTCTTAGGAGGCACCTGAACCATAACTACAATTTAGTCTTAATTTCGGGGACACATAGGAAATAGGAAATATATTCTTTGGCTTCGAAATTATACTCGTTCGGCCTCCAATTGATCAAAAGCTTCTAGAATCCGAACTAATTGACCAAACTCGACCAGAACCAATTCCCATGGTCCTTTCATTACTAGTAACCTAGAGTTTAAATTTCATCAAAATAGCGGCATTATTTTTTGAGTTATCGTGTTTTAAAATATATGTTTATAAGCCCTTGAATTTTTCAAAGATTCCAGAACCCGAAACCATTGTACGATTTCGCCCATATGCAGTCCCCGTCATACTTTCAATACTTGTTAACCCTTGTACACAATTGGAAAGTTCTATCTTAGTTTTAAGTTACTATTTTTATTAATTTCGATGATAAGCTTTTAAACCTAGGGAGGTATAAGAGAGGTACTGAACCACCACTCCAATTGATCCAAAATTAGAGGGACAAGCATGAAATAGTAAAGAACACCCATGTGCCAAATTTGAAGCTTCTACATTTGTTTCAAGTTACTATCTTTATTAATTTCGAAAATATGCTTTAAGGTCTTCGGAACTCAGTGGCTGATCCCCGAACCACTCTTTCAATTGGGTCCAGACTTCAAGGACCCTAAGGAAATCGAAAGCCACACCTTGATACCAAATTTGGAAGCTCTATCTTTATTGGTTTCGGAATTATGCTCGTTTGGCCTAAATTCGATCAAAAAGTTCTAAGTTCCGATCCCATTGTCCAATCCTCACCGTACGCAATCGCCGCCGTAGTTTCATTACCAATAACCTATAGCACAAATTTCATGAAGATAGCGTCATTAGTTGTTGAGTTAAAGTGATTTTTCATATATGTTCAACTTGAACGTCTATCTTAATTTTAAGTTACTATTTTTAGTAATTTCGATTATAAGCTTTTAAAATTTGGGAGATCTAAGAGGGGTACTGAACCACCACTCCAATTGATCCCAAATTAAGTGGACACGCAAGAAATAGTAAGGAACACCCTTTTGGCAAATTTGAAGCTTCTACATTTTTTCAAGTGGCTATCTTTATTAATTTTAATGATATGCTTTAACGTCTTCAGAAATGTGTGGCTGGTTCCCGACCCACTACTCCAATAGGGCCCAAATTTCAAGGACACTAAGGAAATAGGAAGGGACACCCTGATACAAAATTTGGAGGGTCTATCTTCATTGGTTTCGGAATTATGCTCGTTTGGCCTAAATTCGATCAAAAAGTTCTAGGTTCCGAACCCATGGTTCAATCCCGAACTTACGCAATGCCCGAAGTAGTTCTTTAATAGTAACCTACAGCACAAATTTGATGAAGATAGCGTCATTAGTTGTTGAGTTATCGTAATTTTTTATATATGTTCGTTAGCCCTTAGATCGATTAAAAGGTCCAGAATCCGAACCCATGGGCCATATGCAATCCCCGCCGTACTTTCAGTCCTAATAACCTACAGTTAAAATTTCATTAAGATTGCTCCGTTATTTTTTGAGTTATCGTGCCTACGGAGAGACGACCCGACATGGCTAAATCGACTCAAGAGATCACACTGATCACAAATATATATACTTTTCCATACCTAGCTCGCTTCCCTTAGATGGTTACAAACACCATACCAAAGTTAATATACCCTGTTACCTATTCTATAGGTGTAGGGTATAAAAAGAATTAAAAAATTTCAAAATCAAACATGACAAGGTAAATACATAAATTTTTAATAATTAAATGTTTATGTTTGACATATTATTAGTATGATTGGTTATGACAACTATAGTTGGGGTTATAATTTTGTCATAGGTAATTATATCGAATATTTACCAAAAGTTCATATGACATCGTATGTCTATTATACGGTATTTTATCAGTGGTGTGGTGTTTTTCGTTGTTTATTTCAAATATTACGTTTCGATAAATTTTTAGTTTCTTAAATCGAAAATTTCTTCGAAAATTAATTTTGAAAAGGCAGAATTTTTATTTTTTAGAAATATTTATACAAAACTTAATTTAAATACATATATGTCGAAGTATTAAAAAAATTTCTAAAGTAACTCGTTATTACAAAGTACTCCAAAATGACAGTATTAGGTATCAAATGCTAAAATAGTTAAAAAACTTTCATATCAAAAAAAAATCTGTTCAATTACAGGGGTCCTACTAGTAGTATTATATTTTTGTCAAAAAAAAAAAAAAGAAAAGTTAAATAAATAAACTAGATAAATAGATATAAAGTAAATTAAAGAATTCAGAATCATTGCATGCTTTTCAGAACTTTAGATATGCATACCTTTGTAGTAAAAGTTTAAGATTTTATTATGAAATGTAGTTTCTACTTACCTATGTAGTTATTTAATTTAAAAATGATGTAAGGGGAGGAAAAATTTATCAATAGTTAAAACTTAATCTTATTTTTATTGAAAACTGTTTTTTTTATATAGTAGTTATTTTTATATCTATGTTAGTATGTTATAAATCTTAAAATTGAGATTCAACAAAAAATCCTTCCGTCATCTTGAAAAAAAGAAATTATTTTTCGTGTAATATTAGTCTAATACAAATTACACAAAACAAATTTTTTATGTAAACTTAAAAGCAAAAAAATAGCTCGAATTTCGTTTCGAATACTACTTAATTTAAATTCATAAAAAATTTTTTTAATTTTATTTTTTGTCATAAATGTAAATAAAATATTTTTTGGCCTGTTTCTGATAATTTATGACATTTTATTTTATAAAATAAACCATATCGAACAAAACATTACATCCAAAATAACACATTTAATTGAATGCGTTTGTTTCCTGGACAAATATTTAAATAATCATATTTAAATTTTAAGCGTAACAATTTTAGAAGTAAATTGAAAATAACAGTATTAAAAATAAAAAATTGTTTAAAATTTGGTTTTCAATATATATAACTGGATTTGATTTTCAAATAAAAAGTTCATTAAAATATTTTGTACGATTCCAAATTTGGATGACGTTAACCCAAGTTATATATCGATATAACTCCAAAACTTTTGTTCCTACAGACATTGTTATAGCTTTCCCGACCCGAAATACAGGTATCAAATAGAAAAATAGCTTATAGTTTCAGCGCTATTTAAAAATAAATTGCTGGCTTAAGAAATTAATAATTTGATCGAACGTATTTTATTATGAAATAAGTTCGACAAATTTAAAGTGAAATAAATTTGTTAAAATATCAAATTTTATCAAACTTATTTCACATATACAAAACATAACAACAGCTTTACAAGTATAAGACCTGTTTAGAAAGTCAAACGTTCTGGCAACTTGAGTGGTGTTATAAATTTCTTTGGACCAATTTAGTTTTTACATTTAATCAAAATTTCTTTGTTTCAATTTCATTTTCAATTTATATTTGTTTCTTTCGACTGAATGAAAAATTTGATTAAAAACTAATTTAAATATTTAAAAAACATCCTTTTTGTCATTAACGACAAATATAATCTTACCTAGGGAAATTTAAAATATTTTGTTTTAAAAATGTGTTAATTATGGTTTTAAAATTCAAATACAGCAAAAATTGTCATGCAGTTATTCCTTAATACATAAAAAATCTAAAACCTAAATACATACATTTAAAAACACAAAATATTTTTGATATACTCGTATTCTATTCTACTATATAATTTGAAAAAACTATATAAGTGAAATAAAAATTTCTTTATGCATTTTAAGCGGCAACTTTTAATCTTCACTTTTAAATCCCAACACGCTTTTAATCATAATGACTCACAATGAACAGCAAAAAAGGTTAAAAATCCCATCAACAGATCGATCTAAAAAATTTTGCGTGTTTAAGTTTGACTTTGTTCTTCGGGAGGAACAAATTTAACGAAAAGTCAACGCCTTCAAATAAGTATAAGAGGTGAGAAAATTACTGATTACCTTTCTTACTAATAATTAACTTTATTTGCCGCCACAACACATTTTGCTTTTTTGTACACTGTACAAAATATGAAAGAATAAAAAATTAAGTTTAAAAATGCATCATTGATTTTTGTTCATAATACTACAGACTAAGTTTCAAGCGATAAAGAGGAACATTTTTCACACACACTTTGTATCAAATATCAAAAAGATAAAATCTAGATAGGTATAAAATTCCAATTCTTTTTATTGTAATTTTGAGTCCTTGTCTACATTGAAAAACCATTACATCTAAAAAAGGATGATCCAATAAATATAAGTATACTGCCACAAAAATTTATATCGTATTGTAATTTCACAGCACCACACAATTTCACAGTATAGTAATTTTCAAAAAAAAAATTACATCTACAATCAATAGAAAGGGGTTAACAATTCTTTTTCTGCTAATTTAATTAAATTAAATAAGTACTAAATACTATTAATTAAATTAAATAAGTACTATAATCGTATAAGGTTTTGCACTATAAACTAGTTTTTTTAAAAGTGATATGAATTACACATGATTTTTTTGATATGAATTACACTTAAAAAACTTTTAACTAGACAATTAAATTGTGCTTATTAAAAACTATAACTTTTTTTTCTTTAAACAAACATACTATATTTAATTTATTTTTAGATTTATTTAAAATTATAACAGCAAAAAATATTATTTCATCCTCTATACGTTAAAATGGAAATATACTGTAAACTTTCAAACATATATAAACTTACAGCAGCCAGCATATCATAATATTATTAGACAGCATTCATTTGGAATATTATAAACCGATTTGTGAACATTTTAAAGATCACGAAAATACTATTTCAGGTAATTTAACAATAATAAATATATTTTGGTACACGTTAAATGAAAAAGAGTATTAAGAAACTTAGGCGGAGATAAAAAAAAATACAGAATGAAAAACATTTAAAAATCTGAACTCAACATTGAAGGAAATTATTTCCTTTCATCAGAAAATTTCACCGCCCTGTAATTAAGATACAATGGGCCGACACTCAAAGGATTTTAAACCGCTATTCACTACTAAAGTTAAAGTTACCTCAAACACATGTAAAGATATTCACTACCAAAATTTGCATCCAAACTAGTTTTTTGATCATTTGTTTTATAGAGATAAAATTATTTTAGTTTTGGTGATATAATACACATTTAGATAAATTTATTTCAATAATAAAGTAACATAACATGCTACTTAAGTTTATTAAGAAAGAAATTCTATGCCACGCGAATTGTTAAAATATTTTAACATTAAAAAATCTTAATTAAAAATTTATAATTTAATTATTTTGAATATTTAAACTATTATTGAACGTTTGAGTGAAAAGTATATGAATTAAAAAAATAAGGAGTAGTTTCCTTTTAATTTCATTAAAATTTTTTTACTTGCAAATACCAGTATTTCGTGTACTAAATGCAGACTAATTAAGTGTTCGTATTCGATTCCATAACGACCACCAGCACTAGCACTGAAAGAGTATTTCGTCTACGACATGCATACTATAGTTAAGTGTAATAACGAGCACTAGCACTAGCATTAGCATTGAAAGAGTATTTCGTCTACGGCATGCAGACTGTAGTGCTAGTACTTGATTCAATAGCGAATCAATAGTGAGCTAAGTAAGTTACTTGCAAAAATAAATAATTTTAGTCAAATTAAAATAAAAGTACTCTTTTTATACCCGAATGACTCTGGGTCAAAGGGTATAATAAATTTGCCATTACGTTTTTGGCACAGAGAAATAAGGGGGATAAATATTGACTCAAGTGTATGGATCGGATCAGAATCGAACAAAAAATCGATTTAGCTATGTATGTTCGTCCGTCCGTCTGTCTGTCTGTCCATCCGCACGATAACTCAAAAACTAAAGGAGCTAGGATCTTGAAATTTTTGCAAATTCGTTCTTTTGCAATAGCAGTCATCGCAATTTAAATCCAACCATTTTGGTCCATGAGTTCGGGTAGCTGCCATACAAGTTCTTTTTTTATAAGAGCATTGTTCTATACCTATTCAAGTTGGGTGTCTGAATTTTGCAAAAATAGTTTAGTGTAATGGCCAAAGTGACTGCAAAATTTGTTTAGTCTACTGCAGAGGGTTCGAGTAGCTGTCATACAACTTCTTCTTTTATATGAGAATTACACTACACCAAATAAAGCTGGTATGTTTGAAATTTTGCCAAAAGTAATTAATGTTCATAATAATAATGTTTATATTTTATTTTAATGATATAATGTTTATATAACGGTCATACGGGTATCCCAGAGTTGACACAGTCTACTCTATTACACTCTTCCTCGTTTAATTATTTATTTAATTATAATTAACAATTAACAATTATTTCTTAAATAACTGACAATATTATACAATATATAAATTTTAGTTATGATAAACCTGTTGACTATAAACCAATTATTTCAAAATTCTATTGAACTGAAAGGGCTATTTTTTTCGAACTGAAAAATTTACAATCTTAAATATTGGTCTTTAACATCTTTAAATGAAATTAACTTGAAAACTTTTCAAACTATATACTAGATTACACAAAGTGAATATTTTAAATAAAATTCTTGAATTAAACTTAAATTTATACTTCGAAGGGCTATTTGAACTTCTTAATAAGATCATTATTTTAATTCCTTACGGCAAACTATATGCCACATGCTCAAATCGGAAACGGGAGTTAAAGTAAAGCATAGCAATAGTTTTAAATTCTTTATAAATTTCTATGTATACATAATTATATAATACTTAATTATTTAATATTTTTTGAATTGGATTTTTTTTAAGTAAAGTATCGTGTGAATAAAAATCCCTTTGAATAATTATAACCATAGCATGTTTGGTGCTATTTAATTTGATACACATAGATAAACCAAATCGAATCCTAATAATATAAAATTATACTGCTTTCATCAGAAAATCCCTTATTTGTCGTTTAATTTAATTATAGCATAACGAGATTTTTCAAAATAGTTTTATCTGAATTTTTTTTTGATATTCTTATTTTGTTATAAAATTAAAAAAAGTCATTTTAAAACCTTTATTAATTCCAATTTTTACACTTGTTTCATTTATAAAATTGCTTTTCTTTATCTAGTATGTATGTAAATAAAAAAAAATTTTTATACCCTTATGACTATAAGTCAAAAAGGTATACTAAATTTGCCATTATGTTTGTGACGCAAGGACGGAGGGGGGTAGAAATAGACGGAGGGTATACTCAAAGTCAAAAGGGTATACTAATAAGTCAAAAGGGTATACTAAATTTGCCATTATGTTTGTGACGCAAACACGGAGGGGGGTAGAAATAGACTCAAGCGCATGGTTCGGATCAGAAAAAATGAATCGATTTATTATGTTTGTCCGTCCGTCTGCACGATAACTCAACAAATAAAGGAGCTAGGAATTTGTAGTTTTCACAAATTCGTTTTTGTGCAATAGCCGTCATCGCTGTTGAAATCCAGCCATTTTGGTGCACGGGTTCGAGTACCTGTCATACAGTTTTATTTTTATATGAGCATTACTCTGTATTTATTAAAGCTGGGTGTCTGAAATTTTGCCAAAAGTAGTTTAGTTTTATGGCCAAAGTTTCTGCAAAATTAGGTTGGTCTACTGCAGTGGGTTCGAGTAGCTGCCATACAACTTCTTCTTTTATAGGAGCATTTCTCTACACCTAATAACGCTGGGTGTCTTAAATTTTTCCAAAAATAATTTAATGAAATGGCCAAAGTTTCTGCACATATTGGTTGGTCTACTGCGGTGGGTTCGAGTAGCTGCCATACAACTTCTTCTTTTATATGAGCATTACGTTACACCTAATGAAGCTTCAAATACCCAAATTTTGCCAAAAATAGTTTAGATTTTTGGCCAAAGTTACTGCAAAGTTTGGTTGGTCTAATGCAGTGGGTTCGAGTAGTTGCCATACAACTTAATATTTCTCATGAGCATTGCTTTATATAGCCGAATTTTTTAAATTTTTGCCAAAAGTAATTAAACGGATGATATAATGTTAATATTATGGACACGGTCTACTGCAAAATTTGATTGGTCTACTGCAGAGGGTTCGAATAGCTGCCATACAACTCCTTCTTTTATATGAGCATTACACTACATTTAATGCAACTGGGTGTCTGAAATATTGCTAAAAAGTGTTAAGTGTAATGGCCAAAGCTACTGCAAAATTTGGTAGGTCTACTGCAAAGGGTTTGAGAGCTGGCATACAGCTCCTTCTTTTATATAGCATAAGGTTTGAAATTTTGTCAAAAGTAATTAACCAGATGACAGTCTATTCTACTACACTCTTACTCAATTAATATAAAATAAAAAATATTCATCTATTATAAAACAAAAATAAGCAAGGAAGAGTGTAGTACTTTGTCCATACTAACTTTGGCCATACTACACTCTTCCTTGTTTATTTTTGTTTTATAATAGATGAATATTTTTTATTTTATATTAATTGAGTAAGAGTGTAGTAGAATAGACTGTCATCTGGTTAATTACTTTTGACAAAATTTCAAACCTTATGCTATATAAAAGAAGGAGCTGTATGCCAGCTCTCAAACCCTTTGCAGTAGACCTACCAAATTTTGCAGTAGCTTTGGCCATTACACTTAACACTTTTTAGCAATATTTCAGACACCCAGTTGCATTAAATGTAGTGTAATGCTCATATAAAAGAAGGAGTTGTATGGCAGCTATTCGAACCCTCTGCAGTAGACCAATCAAATTTTGCAGTAACTTTGGCCATATAACTAAACTACTTTTGGCAAAATTTCAGACACCCAGCTTTAATAAATACAGAGTAATGCTCATATAAAAATAAAACTGTATGGCAGGTACTCAAACCCGTGCACCAAAATGGCTAGATTTAAATAGCGATGACTATTGCATAAAAACGAATTTATGAAAATTTCAAAATCCTAGCTCCTTTATTTTTTAATGGGTACAATGACTAATAATCATACGGTTATAAAAATAAATTCGATCTATTAGGTTTATTTTAAATTTGTAACTTTAATAATTATTAATATAATTGTCTTGATTTCTAAAGAATTATTATAAAACTATTTGGATTATAAAAAGACACTATAACATAATATAACCAGAGATTTCATAATAAATACTTACAAACAATTATCACAAAATAGTTTTGCAAGAAGTTTTGTAAGAGTAACTTTGATAAATACATATACATAAATTCAATTGCATATTGATTAAATAAAAATAAATCTGTTAGCTTAGATGCTGATAAATTTATTAAATTTTAATGGTCGTTTTAATTCTGAAAGAGCAAGACAAGGTAAGGATAATATTAAAAAATACAATTTTTCTTAATTTTCATTATTTTTAAAAGAAATTTATACATACCTATTTGTCTTTTTTGTATGTCACATATAAAAATTAATAAAATTATTATTCAAAACAAAAAAAAAAATTAAAAAATTTATTATTAACACCAGTCAACTAGTATCTATAGTTAAGCGATTTTTTTTGTTTACAAAATATATTTTTAAAGAAAGCACTTTTAATTAAGCTTGTAAAACTTTACATTAAAATAGTTAATTTTATATCTTTAGTTATGTGCAGGGGAGATATTTTCAAAAACGGTTGTTTGTGTAAGGATTTGAATATTATTATAGTATTTGAATTATAGATGCAATTAAAATAACACGGATTTCGTTTACGTATTGTTTTTATTTAAACTGTTGTTGTTATTTAAACTGTGTAAACTATTTTATTTAAACTGTAAAACTGTTGCAGAGTTTTCTACACCCACTTCTATCCACTATCCTTTTTTTTTGCGAATGTGTCATATTTTGTTTTTATTTGTCGGATAAGTCCACATGATTCATGAAGTTTTACGGATGATTTTAAGAATCTAAAAGTGAAATGATTTTTTGAAACTGTTGAAATATATAATTTTAAACATTGAACACAATCTTATCACTTATTATCGAATTAAGCAAAGTTTTTATAGAGTTATCATAAAAAAAGATTTTAAATTCTGATTATTGTCGTAAAGTTTAAACAAAAATGTTTAAAATTTGGTAAAATATTTTAATTCAATTTAAAAAATTCAAAAAATTAAAAAAATTTTAAATTTAAAATGCAAAACCAGAAACAGTTGATCGCTAATTAAAAAGTTAACTTTATTTTAATTTGTAGAAAACACATTAATCCTTCGACAGGCTTAGAAGAAATTTATAAAAGATCTCTTATAAAAACTTTTTATTAAAAACGAAGTGAATTATTGATTTTACTGTACGAGTCTTTAAACCCACATGTTACAAATTTAACAGTTCTCTTCATTAATATTTAAAAAAGCAGAAAATTCCCTTTAAAATTGTGATTTTACGGTTATAATCAGATTCTAAATTTATTGACCGGAACAATTTATGTTAAATACGAGTTACTTATAACATTTTCCCCTTATTATTTATCTGACTTTAAAAACCAAATTTCTTTAATTTTTATACGTTTTTTACTAAACCTGGGACCCTTATTTTTTCAAATATTTATTTAAATATATCTAGAAATACGAGATTGAATTTTTTTTTGTGCAGTATGAATGCAATAGAGTATAAAAAGTGTTTGTCTTTGCTTTCATTTTAGATGTCAATAAAATTTCTGTAAATATACATATATATATATATACATATACATTTGTCTTCTCATAGTTTTAAATTAACATACTTCACCCAAAACGGTATTATAAACTTAATTTACCTTTTATGAGTTTATTTAATTCTATTTAACACAAAATTACAATTAACTCTAAAAAAAAACATTTTAAACAAAATTTTGCACTTTCTGTTATACGAGTATTTCTTAAATATTTTTAACTATAATGGCTAAATTCAGCGACGTCAAACCATAATTCATTAAAAATGTCAGTTTAAAAGTTCTTACTAAGATAATAAGTTTAGTTCACTTAGATTATAAAATGGCGATGGGAAATAACGCCTTACGCAATAAAGCCATATAGGCTTTATTTCAATTTTGAGTGAGAAATTAAGCCATATCGCCAATTTATTCTTGTTATATTTGAAAATTAAATCAATTTTTTGCAACACCTACCCATAGTTAAAATTTTTGTCTTTATATCAAACAGTGCAAAGGTCTTTTGAACAATCGAAAGGAATTAGTTAACCTATGCGACGCTCTTTTTAAAACTTTTTTTAAATTTGCTAAAAATATGTAAAAGTAAATATTACCAACTGTAAGAATAGTTATTATATTAATAAGTTTGATTCTAATAGGGGTAATATTAAGAAAGAATGGAATATAGTCAATAGTATATTAAACAAAGATTCTACTTATGATAATAATATAATTAATATTAATATCAATAACGTTATTACAAATAATTCTTTAGAAGTGGCTAATCATTTCAATCAATACTTTGTTAATATTTCCCAGCAACTTGATACGGATAATTATTTTAGTGCATACTCATCGGATAAAGTAGTCGAGGAAAGTTTTGAATTGAGAAGTTTCTTTTTTGACCATATTTCAGCTTATGAAATTCATAAAATAATAACTGGCCTAAAAAGCTCAGATTCTACTACTTCAGAAGATATTTCTAATAATACTTTAAAGAAGATATCATATCAAATTATTGATATTTTGGCTCATATTTTTAGTAATAGTGTAATTTCAGGCATATTTCCTGAAAAATTAAAAAATGCTGAAGTTATTCCTCTATTTAAAAAAGGTGATAGAACTGATGTCAACAATTATAGGCCTATTTCTCTTTTATCCTCTTTCTCAAAAATTTTTGAAAAAGCAATAAAATGTAGAATTTTAGCTTTCCTTGACAAAACTAATTTCTTTAGCTCGAATCAATTTGGTTTCCTGAAAGGCAGATCCACTGAGAATGCTTTACTCAAATTCTGTGGGGAACTATATGAGTCAGTAAATAATGGTCACACTACAACTGCGTTGTTCATTGACATTACTAAAGCCTTTGATCTTGTGGACCACAATATTCTTTTAAAAAAGTTGTTTAATGCTGGATTCAGAGGTTTTATTCTTAATTGGTTTAATTCATATTTAGCAGGAAGAAGGCAAAAAGTAAAGATTGGAGAGATTTTAAGTTCCGACCTTAGTTTAATATCTTATGGTGTTCCTCAAGGGTCGGTACTAGGGCCTATCTTGTTTTTAGTTTTTATAAATTCGCTCTTCTTACAACAATTTAAAGGATCAATAACTGCATTTGCTGATGATACTGCTTTTACGTATAGTTGTAGTAATAGTTTTGATGTAGCTGTCAACTTGAACTATGATCGTGATCTTATCAGACACTGGTTTAATAAGCATAAATTAATAATTAGTCCTAAAACAAAATATATGAATTTTAGTATCAATGGTCCGGCTTATAATAACTTAGATATTTTCTATCATGCTCCTAAGTGTGCAAAGTTTTTAATTGATGCGTATAATTCTGATTCTTTAAGTTGTTACTATATGAACCACCATTGCGATACAAACTGCTTCCTGATTGAAAACGTTAATTCGTTTAAATATCTTGGTATTTTAATTGATTCAAGATTATGTTGATCAGATCATACGTCCTACGTTAATAAGTATCTTAAGAATATTATCAGAAATCTTTATCACGTTAGTTTATATTGGTCTCAGAAAATTTCATGCACAGTGTACTACGCAATGTTTCATTCTAAACTTCAATATGGTATATCGTGGTGGGGTGGGGCATATTTTAACAAAATGCATCCTCTATTAATAACACAGAAGCATGCTATCAGAATTATTTGCAAGAAAAACCGTAATTATCCTTCTTTTGTGCTTTTCAATAAGTTAAAAATACTTCCCATAAGAAACTTATATTATTATAAAACCCTAAAAATTTTTCTTGAAATCAGGCTATTCAGCTTTAAGGTATATTAATAATTACAATTTAAGAATTAATTCTAGAAATATTGTTAAAGTTCCGCGTTTCCGTAAATTCCATTTTTGTCATTTCTATTTTATAGTAGCTCCCAGAATATTTAACAAACTACCTGATTATATTAGACTTACTAGAATTTTAACTAAGTTTTTAAAACTTTTGAAATCTTGGCTTTTAGAAATTAACTTTGTAATTTGTGAAGACCTACTAAAGGTAATTAACTAAATGAGTAAAGTTCCTTCGCTTTTTTTAAGATAAAATTAATTATTTTTTATGTTGTTTTCTACGTTTTTAGCACATTTTCAAAAAATTTTGTAAAAATGTGCCTATATAGCTTCACTCTGTCCGTCCGTCCGTCCGTATGTTTACAAAAACTTTTACACCGTTTGAAATAGAGAAAAGAAATTTTAACCATGGGTAGTTTTTGTAAAAAAAATAATTTCGTAGAAGAATTTTTTTCTATAGCCCCACCTGTTACGGGGCTACAGCCCCCCAAAGTTGGAAAAAGCCCTATATTTAAATTGTTATAATAAGAGTTCTGTTACATATATTTTCAATCTGAAAACGGCAAATGATAGCCGGTTTCGTAAACTTTATAAATTTTTACAAGGCAAATGTTTAGGGTTGCCATAAGGTACTAAAATATAACATTACGCAAAACTCAATTTTCGCAAAATTTTTGGCCACACATATCTTCTGAACGGTTTAAGCTAGAGTCTTGAAATTTTGGGAGAAGTTAGATACTCAGAAATTAGTAGGAGTCGCTTAACAAAAATGTCAATCCCCCTATTTCGGAGCTATAAGGGCTCGAAAATTGAAATTTTGCTATTTTTAAACACCTGTAACTTGAATACCTGTCCAAATTTTTTTTTAGTGATAGACAAATTTCAAAGCTCTATAATTATATTTCAACATGTGTCAAAGGTTTTTCTTAATTTTGAAGGGTGACGAAGTTAAAGCCCCTGAAAATTCCAAAAAAGCCCTATATTTAAATTGATATAACAAGAGTTCTGTTAGGTTCATTTTCAATCGAAAAACGGTATTAGAGAGCTGCTTTTATAGACTTTACAAAAATATGTCGCTTGAATGTACAGGGTTGCCATACGGTACTAAAATTTACCATTATATAGAACTCAATTTTTGCAAAATTTTTGGCCCCACATATCTTCTGAACATTTCAAGCTAGGATCTTGAAATTTTGGGAGAATTTAGATCCTAAAAAAATAGTAGGAGTCAGTTAACAAAATTTTTTTGTCAAGCCCCCTGTTTAGGAGCTATAAAGGCCCGAAAATTGAAATTATGCTATTTTTAAGCACCTGTAACTTGAATACCTGTCCAATTTTTTTTTTATTAATATACAAAATTTAAAGGTCTAACATTATATTTTAACATGTGTTAAAGGTTTTTCTTAAATTTAAAAGGGATTCCTTAAATTCAAGAAAGTGTCTCTCAGTTTTACCCATTTTTGCTTAGATAATAAAATTCTAAGTAAAATTCCAAATTTTTGTGTAATTCACAATTCAATTCCTAGAACCTAAAAAATTAGAGGACGAGGGGGAGGGGGGGGGGGGGGGAGAAGTTAGATTCTTGAGAAATTTGGCAACCTTCCCCATTGAAGCGCTATAACAACTTTTAAATAAAAAATTTACTGTTAGCAGTAAATTTTATAAGTCAGTAGTAACTATTTCCAAGTAAATATTTCCAAAGTTAAACTCAGTATGTAATCAGTCAGTAGTAACTATTTCCAAGTAAATATTTCCAAAGTTAAACTCAGTATGTAATACAATATAATTTTGAAAATGTGCTTTTTTAAAAACCCTTGGTTTTTTTTCATCACTTGTTTATTTTCATTTTATTTTATTTTTTTGCCTTTCCCCACTAATGTTTAAATTAAAATAAAAATTTTTTGATAATTTGAAAAACATATTAAAGTAAGTAAATTTATATTTAGTTAATGATTTGTATGATGCGCCATTCGATACTTGTCTCTTCTTTTGCAAAAGAATGGTAGCTAACTATTTTTATTATTAAAAATTTTGTACTACAATGTAATTTTATTGTATATTGAAAATCAAAATAAAAATATTGAATTAAAAAAAAAAAAAAAAAAAAAATACTTGGTGTTCAGTCATCATCAACCTAAAATGAAAAAGGAATGTTATAAAAGTATTTTATATTTTTTATACAAGCAGTGTATTTTACCTGAATTTGTTTCATTAAATTCCAAATCTCAAAAGTAACTTACAAAATAAAGACAAAGAATTTTTATTCTTTTAGATAATATAAATTTATAATTATCTGATCATTTGAATCAGCAATGCTCCAGGTCCAGTTGTTCCAGCTCAACCCTCCACTTTGCACAGATCCATTAATTTATTTGATATATTTTTTTTTATATTTAATTTATTTTGTTTCTTAACGCAAATATGTGCAAGCTTAGTTTGTTTTAATTAATTTAAAGGATTAATGCTTAATAAAAAAGATTTTGTATTTTTTGCTCTAATTACGCTGTATAAAATTCTATCCTTTTTACTTTAATTGCGTTGTATAACATTTACACCTATAGAATAGGTAAAGAGGTATATTAACTTTGGTATGGTGTTTGTAACCATCTAAAGGAAGCGAGCTAGATATAGAAAAGTATATATATTTGTGAACAGCGTGACATCCTGAGTCCATAAAGCCATGTCCGTCCGTCCGTCCGTAGAAACGATAACTCAAAAAATAAAGGATGAAATTTTAATTAAAGGTTACTAGGACTGAAAGTACGACGGGGATTGCAAATGAGCGAGATAGGCCCATGGGTTCGGATTCTGAACCTTTTAATCGGTTGAAGGGCTAACGAACTAATCACGATATCTCAGCAACTACTGACGCTATCATCATCAAAGTTGTGCTTTAGGTCACTAGTAATGAAACATCGGCGGAGATTGCGTATGGTCGAAATTGTACCATGGCTTCGGAACCTAGAACTTTTTGATCGAATTTAGGCCAAATGAGCATAATTCCGAAATCAATGAAGATAGAACCTCAAAATTTGGTATCAGGGTGTCCTTTCTATTTCCTAAGTGTCCTTGAAATTTAGGCCCCATTTGAGTAGTGGGTCGAGAACCAGCCACGCATTTCCGAAAACCTTAAAGCATATCTTTAAAATTAATAAAGATAGCAACTTGAAAAAATGTAGAAGCTTCAAATTTGGCACAAGGGTGTTCTTTATTATTTCCTGCGTGTGCCTCTAATTTTGGATCAATTGGAGTCGTAGTTCCGTATTCCTCTTACACCTCCCACGTTTTAAAACTTATAATCGAAATTACTAAAAATAGTAACTTAATATTAAGATAGAACGTTCCAATTGTGTACAAGGGTTTAACTTGTATACTTGTAAAAGTACACTAACTAATCTGGGCGAAACCAGCCCATGTATTCGGATTCTGGACCTATTAATCGGTCTAAGAGCTAACGGACATATATGAAAAATCACTATAACTCAACAACTAATGACGCTATCTTCATGAAATTTGTACTGAAGGGTATTGGTAATGGGTTCGGAAGATAGAATCTCCAAATTTGGTATCAGGCTGTCTCTTTCTATTTCCTTTGTGTTCTTGAAATTTGAGACCAATTGTAGTAGTGGGTCTGGGACCAGTCACATAGTTCCGAAGACCTTAAGCATATTTTCGAAATTAATAAAGATAGTAACTTAAAACAAATGTAGAAGCTTCAAATTTGGCACACGAATGTTCTTTACTATTTCATGCTTGTCCCTGTAATTTTGGATCAATTGGAGTGGTGGTTCAGTACCTCTCTTAGACCCCCCTAGGTTTAAAAGCTTATCATCGAAATTAATAAAAATAGTAACTTAAAATTCAGATAGAACGTTCCCATTGTTAACTAGTATTGAAAGTATGACGGGGACTGCATATGGGTGAAGTCGTACCATGGTTTCGGGATCTGGAACCTTTGAAAAGTTCAAGGGCTAACAAACATACATCTTAAAAACACCATAACTCAAAAAATAATGTCGCTATTAGGTTACTAGTAATGAAAGTACCATGGGAATTGTGTCTGGTCGAGTGCGGATAATGAATTCGGATTCTAGAAGCTTTTGATCGATTTGAGGCCAAACGAGTATAATTTCGAACCAAAGAATGTATTTCCTATTCCCTATGTGTCGCCAAAATTTAGACTTAATAGTAGTTGTTGTTCATGTGCCTCCTAAGAAATCCCAAAATTAAAAAGCTTATCTTCGGAATTCATGAAGATAGAAACTTTAAATTTGATACACGAGGGTTCTTTCCTATTTCCGTTTTTATTTAACACTTTTATATTTTTAAAAGGCTAAGAATTTTACCATAATTTAAAAAAAATTTTTAAATTAAAAACAATTTTTTTTTTAATAAACGATTAAATTCCCTTTTTTTTAATTTTTATTATATCATATATTTTATTGAATTATTACCATAGGTGATATATAATTAAGACATTGTATGCGATACTTACGATATATTTAAAGTTACTTTATGTTAAATTAATTATATTTAAAAGAATTATATGAAAAGTTTTAAATTTGTAATTGTATTTTAAAAATGCATTAATTGCATATTTTGCGTTTATAACTTTTCTAAAAGGTACACTAACTAACAATTTAAAATAATTGTATTATTAAAAAATTTTAATTATTAAACATATTATGCTTTGATTAGCTTTTTATCACAAAATTTAATAATTCAAAATTTTTTTCACTTTTGTAATTGAATTGAAATAAATATATTTTCATTTATTTCAATTTTTTTTTGTTTTTTAATATTTTTAAATAGATAAATTAGTAAGAATTTGTAATATTTTTGAATAGATAAAGTAATTAGAAAATGTTTTTAGTATTATAAAGTTAGTTTGGATGTCTTACGATCAAACTAATAACAGCTTTTATGGTTTTAAATTGACTTATGGATATCTAATTAAATTTGAACCAATTAGGTGTAGGGTATTTCTAAGTAGGTTGCACCTACTGACTGTTTATTTACTTGTTTACTCTAATTGCATTATACAATTATATATTGTTTTTAGTTTTAATTACCAAATATTAGATGTCGCCGGCAACTGCTAAAATTATATTTTTATACCCGTATTACTATATAGTCCAAGGGTACAATAAATTTCCCATTACGTTTGCGACGCAGAGATGAAGGGGGGGGGGGGGGGGAGGGTAGATATAGACTCAAGTGTATGAATCGGATCAGAATAGAAAAATAAATCAATTTAGCTATGTATGTCCGTCCGTCCGTCCGTCATCACGATAACTCAAAAAGTAAAGTAGCTAGGATTATGAAATTTTCACAAATTCGTTTTTATGCAAAAACCGGAATCGCTATTTAAATATGGCCATTTTGGTCCACGGGTTCGAGTACCTGCCATACAACTTCTAATTTTATATGAGCATTACTCTATACCTATAGAAGCTACGTGTCTGAAATTTCGCCAAAAATAGTTTAGTATAATGGCCAAAGTTACTGCAAAATTTGGTTGGTCTACTGCAGAGGGTTCGAGTAGCTGGCATACAACTCCTTCTTTTATATGAGCTTTACACTACACCTGATGAAGCTGGGTGTCTGAAATTTTGAAAAAAATAGTTTAGTGTAATGTCCAAATGGCCAAAATTTCTGCAAAATTTGGTTGGTCCACAGCAGAGGGTTCGAGTAGCTGCCATACAACTCCTTCTTTTATATGAGCTTTACACTATACCTGATGAAGCTGGGTGTCTGAAATTTTGCAAAAAAATAGTTTAGTGTAATGGCCAAAGTTACTGCAAATTTAGTTGGTCTACTGCTGAGGGTTCGAGTAGCTGCCATACAACTCCTTCTTTTATATGAGCTTTACACTACACCTGATGAAGCTGGGTGTCTGAAATTTTGCAAAAAATAGTTTAGTGTAATGGCCAAAGTTACTGCAAAATTTAGTTGGTCTACTGCTGAGGGTTCGAGTAGCTGCCATACAACTCCTTCTTTTATATGAGCATTAGTCTACCTACACCTAATAAAGCTGAATGTTTGAAATTTTGCCAAAAATAATTAACCGGATGATATAATGTATATGTTACGGTCATACGGGTATCCCAGAGTTGACACAGTCTACTCTACTACACTCTTCCTCGTTATATAATTGATTTAAATATAAATACGAGGAGGATTATAGTTGCCCTTGTCAACTTTTAGATACTCGTGTATCGTGTATAAAATTTTTGATATTTTCTATAGGTGCTTGTTCTATTATATAACTAGCCGTGTCTAATTTTCATCCCCTTGGTGTTATTAGTTTTCAAGAAATTCATATTGGTGCAAAATAGTTGTATGGTGGCTTCCCGAAGCCTTAAGGTCCGATTTGATCCAAAAAAGAAGGAACCTAGAAATTGCCCAAAATTTACTTTGTGTAAATTTCAAAATTCTAAACCTTTTAATTTTTGAGTTGACGTGCTGACGCACAGTAATAATTCAATAAAATATCTGATATAATAAAAATTAAAAAAAAAAAATTTAGTCATTTATTAAAACAATATTTTAGTTTTTAATTTGTAAAATATAATACATAATATGTTTTACATTAAAATATAATTACCTTCTTAGCCTTTTAATAATATATAAGTGTTAAATAAGAAAGCAAATAGGAAAGAACACATGTGTTCCAAATTTCAGGTTTCTATCCTTATTAATTTGAAAAATATGCTAACCCTATATTGGGAACGTAAAAGAAAAACAAAAGCCCATTTTCAAAATTATATAGGGTTTCTTACTAAGCATTTTATCATTTATTTTTATAGAAATATATATAAAAATAAATGATAATATTATAATTTGCTTATTTCATAAATTTATTAATTATGAATAATAGTGAAACCAATACTTAGAATACAATCCCTGTTAACAAGTGCGAAATATAATGTTGAAGCTTTAATGTTAACGTTTAATTTTGGAAAAAAATGGTCCCCTAAAATTCAAATTGAATCATCCTCATTCATATTTGATATAACATGCTGGTATATCTCGAAAAATTCCGAATATGAGGAATTATCAGAATTAGGAGGAAAGTAAACAATACCAAGGTATAAAAAATGATTACCTAAGTTAACTTTAATAAATTGGTGATAAAAAGAGTGGTAAGTCCTAGTGATTAATGCCACACTAGATAAGGTATTATTTACTGCAAGTAGTACACCACCACTACGGGAACAATTTGTGGCAAGATAATCCTGATCTTTTCTATAAATCGACCAAGTACTGTCCAAAATTTCTTCATTTACAAAGGAATCGTTTAACCATGTTTCAGTGATAGCAATAATATTAAATTCACATGACTAAGCATCGATATATAATTTCTTAAGCTTTCCCCTCATACCAATGCAATTGTGGTAGAATAATTTCAGTTTATTAGAGGAACTAACGCTATTTTTATTTTTGATATATGGTTAGACAGTGTGACTAAATTGGAATTAGTATAAGAATCGATATAGAATTTTGAATTTAAATTGTTATTTGCTGCTCGGCCGAAAAAACTTATTATAATTTTCACGAGATTGATACAAGTGATTGTAGTAATTGCTATTGCAATGACTACGAAAAGCATTAAGATCTTCTTCTACCTGTTTGGAAGTGAAGCCAATTTTAATGTGATACTTAAAATAAAGGTCATATAATTCCTTGTAATTAGATGGTAACCTTTCATTATGTATCAACACAAGTAAATTTGTTCTTGTTTTACCCTCAATTACGCGATTATTTTTGTCATCGTGTAAAAATGCAAGAAATAGCCTCGTATAATTTAGAATTTTTTCATCTCTAAATCTGGAAAGTGCGTAGGTACAGTCTTCCGTTAGAGATTTCTGAGTCATTCTTACAATTGGAGGTAAAAGAGGGTTTAACGAGAAATTAGCTTTAAGGTTATTATTATTAATATTATTTTTAGTATTAGAAATATCATTATTAACATTATTATTATTATTATTATTATTAGTAATAATATCATTATTAACATTATTATTATTAATAGTAGTAATATCATTATTAACATTTTTATTGGTGTCATTATTATTATTATTATTATTATTATTAATAGTATTAGTATTATCATTATTAATATTAATATTATTACTATTATTATTGTCATTATTATTATTGTTATTATTAATATTATTATTATTTTATTATTATTATTATTATTATTAGCATTCTTAATAATATTAAAAGAAGCTGGCTTTAAAGTTTCTTTTCTAGTAAAGTTTTTGTATTTAGAACTATTAGTTGTTGTGTTTCGACTAGGATGTGTTTTTTTTGTATGATTGTTGAAAGGAACGGCAAACGGACTTAAAAGAAGTGTTTTCTGTTGAGTAGAAAGTTTATTATTGTGTTTTAAAATTGTGTTGGAAGTGTTTTTATTGTCTATGAATTTTTTTATTACAGTGCCTTTTTTCCATCTTTTGTAATTCGTTATTTCACAAATTTTGGATTCGGGTACCATAACTTTAAAAAACCTATATTTAGGTTTAAATCTAAGATTTTTAGGAGTAATATTAGTTATTTGTATTTCATTATTATTTAACTTAAATGTATTTTTTATAAACTTACTGAGGTAACTAGGAGTTCTTGATGCAGCCAATTTTGTAAAGAACAATAAATGCAAAACCATTTTGCATTCGTTAATAACCTTAGTTGATTTGAGCCTTTGTTTTGTACTAACTTCCTTGTCAAGAGGTAGTGTAAAACGAACTTTTTTGGCTACTAACTTTGGAGCAGAAGTATTAGATAAAGATGATGATGATGATGATGGTGGTGATGATGATGATGATGGTGGTGATGGTGATGATTATGATGATAATGATAATGATGACGTTGATGTTGAAGTAGACGTTGAATTGTGATCAACTACCTTAGTTGATAAAATTAATGGAGATGAAAGTGATGCAGATGAAGCAGGTATTGAGTCCAAAATAACGGAGGAACCGCATTGTAGTAATTCATCATGTAAGGAATTATTTTCTTTTACTGCTTTTGAATTCTCTAAGGATGTAATAGATTTTGAATCTATAACATCATGCGTCAAATTACTTGAATATTCAACCGTCTTAGAATTAATCGGGTTGAAAATGAAAGCATTTTGAAAATTACTGTATTGAACTGGTTCATCCATTTGTGTCCATACGTCTTTTGAATTTCGACATAGATACATTTGGTTGTATCTAAAAGTATCAAAAGATCTATCCAAACTAGCATCTAGTTTGACACCCATATTGATAATTTCTTTTCTTAGTGATCCAATTTCTCCATTTAAATTCGTTGAGAAATCATTTGTCTGGCTGAACTTTGAAAAGAAGAGTTCTTGAAGTTGGAGATTAATTGAAGATTTAAGCTCACTCGTCAAAGTTTTTATTGATTCACTAGTATTATTTAATATGGTAAGAAGCTCATCTATTTTTGGAACTGATTGCTGTGACAAAGAAGCTTTTTGTCTGTCAGACGTTCTGCTCAAAGATGTCCTTTGCCATCTCGTTAAATGACGCCGAATTACATTTGATTGTGTCATTACATTTTGATGGGAGTCCTGCATATTCATCTTTAATATTCTTAAATGATGCTTTCACAACATCTAAAATCATTTTGATGCTTGAATGAAAGTCCAAGCATGACTCAAATACAAAATATTGAGCGAGAAATGCCGAGTACCAGCCTCCTCTGGGAGCATTTAAACAAACTCCATGGAAACGTTTCTTGCAGAAACTATTACATTTTACAGATTCAGTTTTAGAATCGTATACTGAACAGTTAGCGCTATCGCATTTGATCGACTCCATTTTGATGCTTGACATTTTTTGTTGTTTTTTTTTTCCTTCTTTTTTGGTTTAAGTTATTTTATTAAAAAATTCGTTGGTTAACTTCTTTTGTTTATTGTTTTTTTTTTTTTTTTTTTTGTTTATTAAGTAATAGCACTTTAAATTTAGATCAATGTTAATTTATAAAAATGTTAGTATAGGCAGTTTATTATAAAAAAAATTTTAAAATAACATTTATTACACTTACATTTATAACAGATACTATTTTGAAATAAAGCAGTTTTTTTTTTTAACAAAGCAAAAAAAATTTTTGTATTTTTTTTTTTTATTTTATTTACAAAAAGAAATTATGAAAGAATTAAAAACACGTCTACTTGATTAAGCCTAAAAGCCTAAAAGTTTTAATTCTTAAGACCTAGTAGCCCTTCAATAGGGAAGGTTCCCAAATTTTTGCTTGGCAAACTCATGATGGATCTGCACATCCCGCTTCTGTCCCCACCTTTCAATTTTTTTATCTAAGCAAAAATGGCTAAAACTAAGAGGCAATCTCTTCAATTTAAAGCAATAACTTCAATTTTAATAATTTTTTGAAAATGTGCTAAAAAAACAGAACACTCGTGTATCTTATTTAAGCTTTCTATCTTTATTAATTTTGGAGATACGCTTATTAGATCTTGAGAGGTTCGTGGGACTTACCCGAACCAGCACTCCAATTGATCTCACATTTCAGGAACATGAGAAAAGATCTTTATTAATTTCAAAAATTAGCTTTTAAATGTTGAGATTTCTTAGGAGATACCTGAATCATCACTTAAATTAAGCTTAAATTTTGGGGACACAAAGGAAATAGGAAATATCACCATCGTACAAAATTTTAAGCTTTTATATTTATCTCAAATTACTATCTTTATTAATTTTCAAGATATGTTTTAACGTCTTGGAGTTGTGGGTTCGGATTCTAGAAGCTTTTGATCGAATTGAGAATTGAAAAAAATTCAAATTTGGTATAAAGTTTTTTTTCCTACTTTCCGCATGTTGCTGAAATTATATGATAATAATACAATTATTATTGACCATTTTATTGTCAATATGATATGAATTATGATATTTTAAATTCAATTCAAAGGTTACGAATTAAGATAGAAGAAATATAAACTAAAGGAGAATAGAAATTTTTATAACATACACGTATGAAAAATATAAAAGGGTGTATTAAGTGCTAAATACAAAATGCAATAATTGAAGTGGATAGGGATTCCTTTCCTAAAATAATGGCTGCCGAAAAACTATGTATTGGTTGGGAAAGATGTAAAGTGTTTGATGCTGTCACAAAAAAAGCAATTGAGTCTGGTGAAAATACGTATGCCTTATCTAGATTAAGAAAACACAGAATCTACAATAATGTGAAATTATTTTTATCATATTTTTATGATAAAGAAGATATTTGTTATGATGGTATTACGCAAACAAGTCTAAAAGTACTTATTCATTAAGAAGGGCTGTCAAATAGCTATGTAGAACTCAGAAATTTATACTAGCGAAGTACTTAAACATTTAGCTTATTGACGTTATTATGATTATGAAACGTGGTTATACTCAGATGAAGAAAAATTTTTTAATATACCTGGCTTCTCTGCATCTTTTAACTCTAATAATGAATCAAGAGGAGGTGGAACTGCTATTTTTATTAAGCATAATATTCGCTACACGGTGTTAGAAATTTTGGAGCAATTCAATACTATAATTATTTCGTTAAATAACACTTCCCCATCTTTAAAAATTGCAGTTACCTACAAAAAACCAAGTGATAACAATAGCGATTTACTAGCACATCTGGATTTAATTTTTAACAAATACAGGAATATAGTTCTGATGGGTGATATTAATACTGATTTATTAACAGACATAGAGCTCTCCAGATCTTATAAATTGATGTAAGAATCTAACGGAGTTACCATAAAAAACGTACTTAGTTATGACTCTGCTACTAGAGTGACTGAATATTCTGCTACGATCATCGACCATATTCTGACAGACCTAGAAAAGTTTGACTTTGACATAGAGCTTCATGATATAGTTAATCTGGATCATAAAGCGGTTAGTGTCAAATTAAATAAAGTTTTAAGAAAGATTGAACCTATTTTAAAAAGGGAAATTTGCAACACAAATTTTAAGAAATATAAAGAAAATGTTAGAAAGTTACTTGAAATAAATAAATGTCATAGTGTGGATGACCTTATAAAAATATTGCAAAAAGCAAAGGGGAATTCTATAATTAAAACACTCCGAAGAGTTAGAAACAATAATCATTGGATGACAAAGGAATTATTAAATATGATCAAAAAGAGGAATAATTTGTTTAAAAAGTTCAAAAAGCAGCCTGACGATATTGATCTTAAAGCTAGTTTTAACGAGGAAGATTATAGTTGTCCTTGTCAACTTTTAAATACCCGTGCATACCCACTATGGTGTATAAAATAAAACGTAAAAAAAAAAAAAAAAAATTAAAAAAAAAACAACAAAAAAAAACCATAAAAAAAAACACAGAAAAAAAATTTTAATTCTTTGTCCCATAATTTTACTCCGGTGGTCTGAGTGATGTCCAACTTTTCCAAGTACCTTGTCCTAATATTTCCCTGCCCAATTTTAATTTTAACCTCGTAGCTTCATCAGATTCACAGTTATTGAATCGAAAACTTTGTATGGCAGCCCCCGAAAATGGTGCCGTAACATTTTGAAACTTCATATAAGTGCTCGATACATTATATAACTAACCGTGTGTAATTTTCATCCTCGTAGTATAATTAGTTTTGAAGAAATTCATATTGGTGAAAAGAAGTTGTATGGCAGCCCCCCGAAAATGGGGCCCTAACATTTTGAAACTTCATATAAGTGCTCGATTCATTATATAACTAACCTTGTGTAATTTTCATCCGCGTAGTATAATTAGTTTTGAAGAAATTCATATTGGTACAAAGAAGTTGTATGGCAGCCCCCCGAAAATGGAGCCCTAACATTTTAAAAATTCATATAAGTGCCGGAGTCATTATAAAACAAAATTTGTGTAATTTTCATCCTCGTAGTGTAATTAGTTTTGAAGAAATTCATACTGGTGCAAAAAAGTTGTATGGCAGCTCCCTGAAGCCTTGGTCCGATTTTAACCAAAAACAATAGGGAACCTACAAATTGTCTAAAAATTACTTTGTGTGAATTTCAAGGTTCTAGCCCCTTTAGTTTTTGAGTTATCGTGCTGACACACGGACGGACGGACGGACAGACACACATAGCTAGATCGACTAATTTTTCGATTCTGTGCCGATACGTACCCTTGACACTATATCTAGCTCATCTAGATCGATGCGTTACAAACGAAGGAGCAATTTTAATATACCCGATGTCATATATGTATGCACGGGTATAAAAATGCAAAATACAAAGTGACGTATGAAATAACTAAAGCCAAACAAAATTATTTTAATGATAAACTACAATTAGCTGGTGGTGACCAAAGAAAAATTTGGAAAGTTCTAAATAATCTCATCTTAAAAAAATCAATTGAGTCGAGCAAGTTTCTTTAATTCTTACTTCAGTTCAATCGGTAGCAAACTAGCAGAAAAAATTACTGATGCTGAAAAATACGTAATACAAAATAGATCCGTTGAAAAGTCTACATTTCTTAAACCTACAGATGAAACAGAAATATACAACATCATCATGCAATTAAAAAATAGCTCTCCTGGAGGTGACAATTTTTCAGCTCCTGATTTAAAACATGTTGTTACTTTGAGAAAACCTATAATTGTATGATTGATAAACAGATGTCTAAGTACTGGTATATATCCTGAGTGTCTTAAATCAAGTATAGTTCTACCTATCTTTAAATCTGGGTCAACATTGGATGTATCAAACTACAGACCAATTGCCCTCTCAAATTGTATTGGAAAAGTATTTGAAAAGGTTATAAATTCTAGAATACAGGAGTTCGTGCAGAAAGTTGTACGATTTGTTACAAATCAATTTGGTTTTCAAAAGAAAATTGGAACAGAATCTGCAGTTCTGGAATCCACCAACTCAATTATAAATAAATTGGATCAAGCAAATTATATATGTTCGGTATTTGTTGATCTCAGGAAGGCCTTCGATACAGTAAATCATAATATTTTACTTAACAGATTGCATGAAATTGGAATAATGGGTACAGCTAAGAACTTACTTTACTCATATTTGAATAATAGAAAAACTATTACAAAAATTAATGGAGTTTTTAGTTATGAACATAACATAAACATTGGTGTTCCTCAAGGTACTTGGTCCTACATTATATTTACTTTACATTCATAACATCCAGTATGCGAGTTTGTGAGCTAACTACAAGATCTTTGCTGACGATACTTTACTTATCTATAATGCTAGAACCTGTAAAGAACTTGAAACTCTTGTAAATACGAAAATTGGTTAAAAGGTAATAAATTAACTATAAATGCGGAAAAACAAAGTTTATAGTATAAGTTAACACACGAACTGCAATCAATTTTATAACACCATACAAATAATACAATTTCATAATACAATACAAAACGCATAACGTTAGTTATTAAAATATCAAATTTCATTTAAAGCTTTTTTATATTTTTGTACAAAATTTATTTAATTTTCCCGTGGGAACCAATGTAAAAACTTATTCTAATTGAAATTGTAATAATGCCTACTCGGCATTAATTTTAATATAAATATAACTGTAATTAGTTAGTAAGGACATAATAAAATAGTTTCTCAACAAACTAACTTGTTTTTATTTACTTCTTATGAATTAAGCCTTTTTCCTCGATATACCCAAGGTGAGGCTGCCTTGGGCACAAGAATGAAAAGTAAGGATAAAACAATAAAATAACTTATATAAAATAAGAATAAAATTAATATAAATCCCAATCTATTGCTAAATAAGACTAAAATTGAAAGAGTTCCTGCATATAAATACCTTGGAGTTGTAGTTGATGAAAAACTGAAGCATATTAATAAATTGGTAAAAAAAATTGTGCGTCTCCTGGGTGCCTTCAAAAGAAGTGGAATTATAATGAATAAAAAAATTGCAGATAAGTTATATTATTCTCATATTATTTCGCACATCAGATACAATTTATGTAACTGGTCCAGCTCTTCATTATGGTTGAAAGATAAAATTAGTGTTCTAATAAACAAAGCCATTAAATGCTTACATAAGTACGACTGGCTTACACCAAGAGAAAATTTTATAATAAAAAAAAAAAAAAATATTAAAGATATTTAAATACAAGTTTTAATTCCTATATATTTTTACTTTTTTATTTTTATTTTTTTTTTTTTTTTATTGCAATCATTTTCCTCTGTTTACTTATTTGGTGTTCAATATAAATTATTTACTTTTACTTTATATTACAAACTTATATTATTAGGTATTACTTGTTATATATAGTTTAACTTTGCTTTTAAAAATTATTATGGAATCAATTTCTTTAAGTTCAGATGGCAGATCATTAAATAATTTTAAACACTTATATAAACAGTTATTCTTCTGCTGATTTGTTTTGAATAACGATAAATAAAAATTCGACCTATTTCGTGTATTGGGCGTATGTATGTATATCATTCTGTTTAAAATAAAATTTGATTAAGAAATGTAAACGTAATACGTACGATACTTAAATTCTTTTCAAGGAAAATTTTCTCTAGTAAAAGTATTTGACTCTAATTTTTCAAATACTTGTAAAGTATTTGGCAAAATCATTTCAAATACTTTTTTAAAATAAAAGTATTTAATTAGAATTTATCAAATATTAGTAAAGTATTTGTGAAAAATATTGCAAATACTTTTCATGAATAAAAGTATTTGATTTGGTTTTTTTTTTTAAATACGAGTAAAGTATTTAGAAAAGTATTTCAAATACTTTTATCAAGTACTTTCATGTCGAAATTAGAGATATGACAGTTTTGTAACATTTTCTCTACAACAGCATTGAAAACCTAAGTCGAGTAAAAGATTTTTTGTCCTTTTAGCACAACTTTTAGAAAAATGCATTTATATAGAGATCAAATAAAATTATGCCTTTTGTATGATTGTCTAAATAGTCATAAGGAAATTTTTTTTAAATTCCAATCTGATCTGTAGTAGTATGTATATGCCGTTTCAGCGGGATGAGCTTTTTATTAAGCTTTTTTATTGTCGTTTCAGCGGCAGGAGGAGCTTTTTTCGGCAGTTCTCCTAAAGTTATGCAATAAAATTGTGATAAGTAAAAAGTTTTGTGCTTTTGAGTATTTTAAATTAAGCTTAGCGAGTTCTTTCTGAACTTTGGTAGAGAACGGTCGATGTTAATAAATTTCACTTTTGAACAATTAACTAAAAATAAAAAAAAAATTTTTTTTAAATTTACTGACGAATTTATTCGCAGTATATAATATTATAAAATATTTAACAAAAATTTAACCACAATTAAAAAAAAATTAATTAAAAAAAAAGGAAAAAAAATACCGCTTTTGTATAGTGTGATTCATATAACTGGATTGCAAAGATGCAATCCGACAATGCTGAGGTAGAGAACGAGGACAGCTTAAGGTCCACAATAAACATGAAGCTGTGTGAAATCCTTAAAACTAAAAATACCAACAAATCCTTGAATGTTGCAGCAAAAACCAGGAATAGGCATCTTCGTGAAATTGAGGAGCTAAAAGAGATTATAAATAAACAAGAAGAAGATATGATAATATATAAAACATTTTACGATAAACACCACGTGATGAATAGAGCCGCTCAAACTTCGGATAATTTTTTTAACCCATTGATGGAGTTGGAAGAACAGGAGGATATTACAGTTAAAGAAAATGACCGAAGTACTCCCACAATTGAGGTTGGCACCGCCGCGGGTTGCACCTCCGAGCCTAGTATAGAAGAATTGGCCAGAATAACTGAAATAAAAAAGAATAAAAATAAAACAGAAAAAAAAATTAACGATAAAGCCGACAAAAAAAATAAAATGCCACCCATTAACTTTGGCAATACAGATGTTGCTTATCTAAAAAAGTTAATGAAAAATAATTTACAGATTGACGATTACCTGATCAAAGAAAGAGGCAACGAACAAAATATAATTTACACGAATAAACTGGAAGACCATACAAAAACATGTGAGCTTCTAGAAAAATCCAAAATAAATTTTTTCACATATACTCCAAAGGAAGAAAAACGAGTCACGGTAGTTCTGAAGGGACTAAGCAGCTCCCACACATGTGATGAAGTCATGGAAAGCCTAAAAAATCATGAAAGTAAATCTTTAAAATTCGAAAAAGTTACCAGATTGACCACCAGACATTCTATTAAAAATAATGCACAGCTACCATATTTTATAGTACAGGCTTCACCCAACAGCACATTCAATGAAATAATTAAAATAAAAACTTTAGACCATCAAATTATTCGATGGGAAAAATTACACAAACCAGACATATTGCAGTGTACACGATGTCAACGTTTTGGACATTCCGCTGCTAATTGTAAAATGGAGCAAAGATGCGTGAAATGTGGAGATAACCACCCACCAGCAGAATGCTCAATAAAACCGGAGGATCCAAGAGAAAAATTATTTTGTATCCTATGCAAACAAAATGGTCATCCATCATCATTCAAACTGTGTCCTGAGTACCAACTAAAAATACAAAAACGTGATGAAGCAAAAGAACTTACCAAAAGAAAGATCGCAAATAAACACATGTTGCAGAATACAGTTCAGCCAAACCTATCTTTCTCTAGTGTGGTAAGATCAAATAATACTAATAAAAATAATTCTAACACTAATAATATAAGTAATAGTAGTAGTAGTAATAGCAGTAATAGTAGTAATTCTAACAATGATAATATAATATTAGAAATTAAAAAATGTTTTGTGGATATGCAAAAAGAAATGCGTAAAGATCTCAAAAGTGTTAGAGACGATATAAAAACTAATAGTAATAGAATCGATATTTTATTCAAACACTTACGCATCTCCAATCAACAATGAATAACAATTACTCATTAATATCAATAAATGTCAATTCTCTAATCTCATACAATAAAAAACTCTCACTCATACACTTTCTCGAAAATTACAAACCAGATATAATTTGTATGTGTGAAACGAAATTAAAAATATCTGATCACATGTCAATCAATAATTATAATCTGATTAGAAGAGATCGTACAAATGAAATTGAAGGTGGTGGTGTTGCCATAGGCATAAAAAATAAAATTGTTTATAAAATTATAAATTACGATAGTTTTGATGATTTTATTTGCATTGAGCCATGTATTATCCAACTTCAATTAAATCAAAGAAAAAAGTTATTTATAATTTCTATTTACGCTTCAAATAGAAATTCATATAACTTTTTAACAGAATTAGAAAAAATTTTTGATTTGTTAAATTTATCAAATCCAAATAATTTCTATATATTAACTGGCGATTTTAACGCCAAACATACATCATGGTTAAACACTGTAAATAATGCTCGAGGTGTACGACTACATAATTGGATACAAAATAAGAGTATTTGTTTTAAGCTTCAAATACATATGACAGATGCACCCACACTACCACGTGCAAACTCATATTTAGATTTAGTAATAACGGATACCAGAATTAAAATTAATTATTCTCACGCACATAAAAAACTCACCACACTCCCATATAATAGTGATCATAACGCCATACATCTCTCTTTCTCTATAGATAATAATTTTAATTTTAAATATACCGATTGGGAAAGATTTCAAGCTAAATTGGATCAAAATTTTTATAAGGAATATAATACAAATAATAACAATAATAACAATAATAATAATAATAATAATAATAATAATAATAATAATAATAATAATAATAATAATAATAATAATAATAATAATAATAATAATAATAATAATAATAATAATAATAATAATAATAATAATAATAATAATAATAATAATAATAATAATAATAATAATAATAATAATAATAATAATAATAATAATAGTAATAGTAATAATAATAATATTAATAATAATGATAGTAATAATAATAATAATAATAATAATAATAATAATGATAATAATAATAGTAATAATAACAATAATAATAATTACATTCCAGATGATTGTAATATATCAATTCAAAACATTGATTATCATCTGGAAAAACTTAATAATATAATAACAAAAACAATGAAAGAAACTATTCCAAAATTTAATAAAAAAAACAACATAATGAAATTCTACTCTTCAAACTTAAAAAGATTATTAAAAAAAAAAACAGAATTAATGAGAGATATACACAAAATACACAAACAAAGATTAAATTTTGCTTCTTCCAACATGCAACTTCTAAAAAGTCTACTTCACAATATTAATTCATTGATAAAACAACAAATTAAAATCGAAATAAATAAATATTGGACTAAACGTCTGCAAAATATTGCACCCAATAATAGTACAAACATGTTCCCAGAAATAAATAAAATTTTTCGGAGAAAAAATTATAATGAAATCTCTCAACTACACATAGACCATAATGACGCACCACTCTTATTTCAAAATAATATAGATGTTAATTACTTAAAAAAAACAAATTCTAATAAATATATAATTAAAAACAATACTCAAATTTATAATATAATAGGTTCATACATAGAAAAAATACATACAATTAATACACCAACAAATAGTAGATTTCATAACAAAATAATCAATACAGTCCAACATTTCAAAAATCACATACACAATTTAAGAATAAACAATTTCACCATATGTAATTTTTCTACCGCAAACAAAGCTTCAAACCAGAATTTCGAAAGTAGTGAATTCACAAACCAAGAAGAACTGGAATTAAAATTTAAAAGCTTAAAAAATAAAGTTTCTTATGGTGTTGATGAAATTCCAAACATTGTTTTAAAAAATTTAAGTTCTTTAATAATTTCTAAATATGTTATTATTTTTAATAATGCAATTAATCACTCGTATTTTCCCAAAGCATGGAAAATGTCGAAAATTATTTTGCTAAAAAAACCTGGCAAAGACCCAACTAATCCAAGTAACTACAGACCGATTAGTTTAATGCCAAACATAAGTAAGGTTTTCGAAACACTGATTAATGACAAATTAACAGCGTTTTCGATTACCAAGAAAGTTATACCAGAAAACCAATTCGGATTTAGACATAAACATGGCACAGTACATGCCATTACAAAATTAACCTCAGATATTTGTTGGTTTATAAACAAAAATTTTGGGGTAGGTGCATGCTTAATAGACATGGAAAAAGCCTTTAACACGGTTTGGTTAGATGGTATTATTTTCAAACTCTTAGAACAAAAAGTACCTAATAACTTAATAGCCTT
Organism: Dolichopus griseipennis; assembly: GCA_963082915.1. Classification (NCBI taxonomy): domain Eukaryota; kingdom Metazoa; phylum Arthropoda; class Insecta; order Diptera; family Dolichopodidae; genus Dolichopus; species Dolichopus griseipennis. The sequence continues at coordinate 44,292,448 of OY720444.1, read as the reverse complement.
AATAATGAATATGATATATAATAATAAGTTTTATATTCAAAATAAGAATTCAACGAATGATAAAACTTTTAATATTGACAATGGTTTATTACAAGGTACAGTAAATGCACCTATACTTTTTTCAATTTATATAGCAGATTTATTACATTTATTAGATCGCATAAAAGGTAATAATTATGCATTAGCTTTTGCTGATGATATTATCATATATTATGCCGATAACAAAGTAGACCCTATTAAGCATTCAGTGCAAAAACTTTTTAATATAGTTAGAGATTACTGTCAAGTATGGCTTATGAAAATAAATTATAATAAGTGTGAGACTATTTTATTTCGCAATACAGTCAATAAAACGGGTTTCGACATAAAAAAAAACTGGAAAGATTTTGTAATAAAATCACCAGATAATATCGCTTTATCCAATAAAAAAGTAGTTAAATACCTGGGTGTTCAATTACATAGAAACCTAAATTATATCGATCAAGTGAAATACAGTATATCAAAAGGTAATAAAGCATTTATGGCAGCTAAAAAACTATTTTACAATAAAAACATTAGTAAAAGAGTTAAAATAATTTGTTACCAAACATTAATTAGGCCAACACTTGTATATGGTGTACCAATATGGTACAACATTAGTGCAAGCTTAATGGAAACATTACGGAAATTCGAAAGAAAGTGTATAAGAGTTTGTACCAATTTAAACAGAAAGCCCGAATCCGACTACAAGCATTTTTACTCCAATAAATACTTGTACAAGGAAGCTAAAATCATTAGAATAGACAATTTTATAATAAAATTAGTCAGAAACCACTATGAAAGAGCACAAAACACTCCAGAAAATGGTTTAATATCACATATATTCTACCACAATATGGAGTACATTAGAAAGACCTTGCTCACAGGCTTTATAGCCCCTGAGCATTTTATCTTTCTGGACAAATATGGCTATATTCAAGACGATAATCATGTCCCCCTATTATACCATTATAATAGACGGGCTACATACAAAGTCATAGAATATAACCCGGGCGATATAAACGGAGAACATCTGAAATACGATATGTCAATACCAGACATAGACAAATTGCTAAAAAGAAATTATTGGTGGTTGGAAAACACGTAAGATTAGTCAAAATAAAAAAAATTATTAGCATTAAGTATTTGATACAATTTGTTTTTAATTAGGTTAGGTTATTTAAGTAGGTTAAGTTTTATAAAAAAAATGTTTAGTTATTGGTTTTTATATTCCCAAGTTTTTCCAATAGTTATAAGAATAATATTAAGTTGATAATTCAAATTAAGTCTAAAAATAAAATAAAATTTCGATCTAAATTAACATAAAAATTAAGCTATAATTTAAATGTTAAATATAAAATAAAGAAAACCGTTTTTGTAAATTTTTCTAGGTTAAGATATTTGTAAGATTTATAAAGGGATAAATAAAATTTAAAATTAAAAAAAAAAAAAAAAAAAAAAATTAAGCTTAGCGTTTAGAATATCAGTCATGTTTAAATTTCAAATTAAAACAATAATAAGCTTAAACTAGTTTGGGTCTTTGAGTATTTTAAATTAAGCTTGGTTGTTAGGATATCACTTATGTTTAAATTTCAAATTAAGATATTGTGCTTAATTAAATATGAAAAGTTTTAAAGCTTGGTTTAAATACAAAGTTAATATTATCAAAGTTTAAGCTTGATTTATTATTTTCCGTAAAAATTAAAATAAAGTTTTATAAATTAATAAAATAAGCTTAAGCTATTGAGCTGAGTATTCTTAATTAGATATGAAAAGTTTTTTAAATATCAGTTATGTTTCAATTAAGCTTAAGATATTATGCTTACTGTTCTTAATTAAATATGAAAAGTTTTTTAAAGTTTGGTTTAAATACAAAATTAATATTATCAAAGCTGAAGCTTGATTTAATATTTCCGCGAAAATTAAAAAAAAATTTTATGAATTAAAAAAATAAGCTTAAGCTATTAAGCTGAATACTCTTAATTAGATATGAAAAATTTTTTTTTAAATATCAGTTATGTTTAAATTTCAAATTAAAACAATAATAAGCTTAAGCTAGTTTGAGTCTATGAGTATTTTAAATTAGGCTTGGTGGTTAGGAAATCAGTTATGTTTAAATTTCAAATTAAAACAGTAATAAGCTTAAGATATTGTGCTTATTGTTCTTAATTAAATATGAAAAGTTTTTAAAGTTTGGTTTAAATACAAAGTTAATATACAAAACTAATATGAATGTTAAAATTAAAATTGAAAAACAAATTTAATGTGTGTATAATATTTTTTTTATTTATTTAAACATAATTGTGATTTTTTATTAAGCTAACATGATTTTTTGTTTTATTTGTTTTTGTACAACTACTGCTGAATGGCATAATGCCTCCAAGCATATGTTTTTATATTATTTTCAGTTACATATCTTTTATTATCTAATGAACTTAAAGCTACTTTATTTAAATTTTGTGTATAAATTGTATGTAAATGAGATCTAAATATTTTCATTTCTTTTGAACAAGTTTGATTTTTTAACAAACAATTTTTATAATTATCTAATGTTAAAGAATTGTCAACATATTTCTTTATTCCTTTAGCTTTATATATAAAATACTCTCAGCATCGGCATAAATAACAAAAGGTGATTTCAATTGTTGTTGATAATTCTTAAACTCCAGTGTATTTTTTTCAACAGACGGAAGCTTTGTAACTACTCTTTTGCATTCGGGTTTGTGTAAGTCACGTTGCTCTAATGTATAAAAATGTTGCAAGCACATATTACAAATATATATTAGATGAGTATTCCCTGTTACAAATCGACTTATCAATCTTGATAAATGTTTTATGTATACAAAATGAAATTTTTCATCCCTTTCCAAAAGCATTAAATTGACATGAAACTTTTTTTCACATTTTGTTAAATAAAATGGCTCTACAACCTCATATTTCTTGTTCATGACTTCCAATCCAAACAAATTTATGCTTATGTCATTATTAAGTTGTTCGAATAAATTTAATTCAGACAATTTAGCTGGAAATTGCATATTGCCAAAATTAAGTTGTAAAATATCACCAAACTCAAGGTTGACTATGGGTTGAGAAATGTCAATAATTTTGTATGAAGATGTTTGATTTGCACTTTCAGCGCAAGTTTGTAAGGCTGTTACCAAACTCCACTTAAAACAGAAATTATCATTATTGTAAATATTAATGCAGGCTTTTTTATCTTCTATGTTTTTTGGTAACATAATATAACTAGAAACGCGGATTGGTTCATATTTATTAATATTTATTTCCACGTGTGAAATTCTAATCAACGCCCAGCAACTATCCTTTTCTTGGAAGTCTTCTACTTGTTGTTGAATAACGTTTTTAGCATTTTCAAAAAAATTATTAAGATCGTCTGCCTGTGTAATGTTAACCATTCGAGTTTGAAAAGATTTGATTGATATATTTTGAAACTCTTCTTCTGTTGGTTTTATATATTCACCGAAAAGTTAAGGTTTGCCTTAAGGACATTGTGCTTTTTTAGTGATTGTCTCAACAATTCAATGATATCGGTTTGAGCCTTTTCTAAAAAGTGTGATGGATTTATTATCGCTTCATCATCATTATCTCTAATAAATGTTTCTACTCTATTTTGAAAACATTTATTAATACACCTAACATTAGTTTTAATGAATTCTGCTGCATTTTTCTTATGTTCATTTGTGCGAATGTGGTAGTTCCAAAAATTATTTGAGATGGTTGTATTGCTAACTAAAATGGATTATAACATAAGATCATATATATATTTATATACTTTTTAAAACCACCGGATAAAGACATTTAAAAAGCTCAATATGAATTTCACTCTGCAGCAATGTTGCATCTTATTAGCATATTTACTTTTTTTTTTTTTTTATAGAAAGCTTATTATTCTAATTATAAAATCAAATAAATCTATAAAAAGTTGTTGATACAATACATCAGCTGCAATATCCGGGACAACTTTTTAATTTTTATTATATTTGTCAAATACAACACCAATGTTGCATCGTATTACCATATTAACTTTTTTTTTAGAAAGGCGCACCTGCATTACTATTCTCTAATCATCAAATCAAATAAATCTATAAAAAGATGTTTTGGTACCGCGCGCGCAGCTGCAGCAGCCTTCACAACTTTTTAATTTATAGGATATTTTTCAAATACTCTGCAACAATGTTGTATCATATTAGAATGTTGAATTTAAAAAAAAAAAAAAAAAAAAAAAAAATTGCATAATTGCATAATGAGTTAATGAGAGTAGGGAAGTCATATATAAAGACAACAAGTTTCCTTTACTATCATTAAAAATTATTTACTTTATTTTAATAATACATAATATTAGAAACAACATGGTAAGATATTTTTTATTTTTTTTTTATTTTCTATTTTTAGGCTGGTTCGTCGGGTTTTTAAAAAGTTTAATGGAATTGGGAGTGGGTTTAGATGGTGAAAAATATCAAAATTTAGATACGAAAAGAGGTCAAACTGTGGTGCTTTGCGAGGTAGAAGATCCAATAACCAATGTAAAAATTATATTTTTCATGCCGGACAGGTTTTCAAAAAAAGTAACAAACGAACCGGAATTAGAGGAATTGAATAGAGCTCAGTTTTATTTCAAATTTTTGGCACGGGATAAAGACAAACAAAATATGGCATTATTTGAATTAATTCCAACGATTGAATCGCAGGAAAATTTTTTTTTAAATAAATAAAGTATAATAATAAAAATTTTTTTTCCTTAAATTAAATTTTTTTTTTTTTTTGTAGATACTTATGATGGTGATAAGGGGGCCCCTTGACGCGAGGGGCTTGTATTCAAGACTAGTTTTGGTCTGTGAAAGTCCGAAAAGGTCTGTGAAGGTCCGAAACGGTCTGTGAAGGTCCGAAAACGTCTGTGAAGGTCCGAAACGGTTTGTGAAGGTCCGAAACGGTTTGTGAAGGTCCGAAACGGTCTGTGAAGGTCCAAAACGGTCTGTGAAGCTCCGAAACGGTCTGTGAAGCTTCGAAACGGTCTGTGAAGCTCCGAAACGCTCCGTTAATAGTTTTAAAAATTTACTGCTCTATAGTATATCTAGATATCCCCACTTTTGTTTATGAAATCAGAGTTATAAACAAAAGGCTAGGTTATTATTTTTTTTTTAATTATAATAAAGAACAAAATGAATAGCAACAACAACAACAACAGAATAGCTATAGTTAGCAGAAAAGCTATAATTGATTTACAATTTGTTATTGGAAATAACAAACAATATTTTTTGAAAGAATTTTCTTTGATAGCTGATGGTTCTCTAATACCAGTGTTTTTAATATTTAAAGCACCGTACTCATTTGAAGAGTTAAATAGTGAAGTTAAACGACAAAATGAATACAACATAAAGAACATTAATAACATGCATTGGAATGATGGCTTTATAGAGTATTTGAAAGTTAAAAATGGCTTTGAGGAACATTTAACAACTATATTTTAAAAGCAATTTTTAGACACTTTTATTTCAAATTCAGTAAAAGTTATCAATTTAGATAACAAAATTCCATCTCTACAGAAACTAAGAAATTACATCACCATTTGCCCTCCTCATTATAATACAGAAAATTTGTTGCAAAGATGTGCTGTAAAAAATTGTAAAAACTTGTACATATATTTAATAAAAGATAATAATAATTGGCTTTAAAAAATATTTGTTTTATTTATTGTTGCACAATATATTTTTTCAGACATAAACAATGGTATTTCATAAATTTTTTTTTTTTTTTATCCTTATTACTCCTCTTGGGAGCATAGGATATCTACTAGCCATCTCCATCTGCTTTTTTTTTCTTATCCGAGGCTCTGCCTTGTGTTTCGAATCGTTTTTTCCTTTTTCAATTAAGTAAATGATTGGTCTACTGTAATCTATCTACAAGATGTCGCTTCTTAATTTTTTCCCTAATGACATCTATCGGTCAAGTAGAGAAACCGTGTCATGTTTTTAGGTGCGTACTGCCATTGTAATTGCATATGACAGTTGCAATTACATTGTCGTTCAATTACATATAGGTTATTGTTTATTCAGTATTAATTATTAGATTATAGAGTATAGCTGGAAACACGATTATAGGTATATTTTTATATTATTTGTTACAAATTATTTATTATTATATTTTTAGGTATGGAATTATTATATTATAATTTATTATATATTAATTTATTATACTTATTAATTTTACTGGATATGGTATCTCCCACCAGGATTCGAACCCGGGACTGCCACAGTGTTTAGATTGCAAGGTTGCGCTCTAACCATCTAGGCTAAGGAGGAGATCTCATAAAATAGTCTAGAATAATTGCACTGAGCTATATGTAAATTCATAGGAATATAAAAATCTTCTTGTTCCGATTTCAGTTTATTCCTTTCAATACATTTGTCGAAATACTTGAATACATATTCCCGCACATTTAATTCAGCACCATTGTTATATGACATCACTGCTTGTATAAAGTCCAACATAAGGCAAAAGCGGGTGTACTTGTCCACAGACTGATGTAAGGTCACTTTGTAAACGCTTATTGTTGAAAACAAAACATTTTGATTGATTTTGTAGAAATTTCACATTCTCATTGTGGAATGGTGGATTTCCAAATAAATCAAAATATTCTACACAACCTTAAACTGGCACGAAAATTGCTAATCAATGTGTTCCTTTTTCGGTAGAAGTGTCGGTATTTATTACTAAAATACCAGGTTTTGAAATATTTTTCCGTATTTGATCAAGAGCAAAAACACCTTTAAACAATTTACTTGTGACACTATTACATTTCAGCGCTTTCGTTATCTTAAGTGTATTAATTTTTTTCTTGTAAACGAGAAATATCAATCAGCTGAGTATTTCCACTTATGTACGCCGTTAAAAATTCAACTTTAAGTTTACCATTTGTGAACACTATATCGAATTTTTCAAGCAAATTTATTAAATTATTAGTGGTTTTTTCATTGTCCATATGTCCAAAAGAGTAATTCTTGATGTCTGTTCTTTTTAGCTTTCGTCTGAATCATTGAAAAATAGAAAAAAATCTTGTTTTTCTAATGCCAAAGCAATTCGAATGTCAACCTTATTTAAAAGTAATTTGGAAGTGTTGAAAAAATCTACATGTAATTTTCCCATTAATTCTACTATTGTAGAATTATATTATAATTTTTGCCTTGATTTAGAACAAGAAATGTTAAAATCATTTACATTTGGTTTATCCAATTCCCAACCAGATACTTCCAGATGTGTTTGACTGGAATCTGTTCCATAATTTGGTAAAGTAGTTAAGTCTACTTTATAATGGTATAATGAGTCTGACGGAGTGATGTTTTTTTCCATTTAGAGTTACATTACATTGTTTAATTAAAGAGTGTAGTAAATTATTTACAACACTGGACTGCGGGCTGCTTTTGGATCAGCTCCGGTTCCTACTTTATCATTTGCACTCCAAACTGATCCATCTTTATTTAATATTTGAATTTTAAATTTGATGTAGGTTGACGATAAATCTCGATATGTATCTCCATTTCCAAGCGAAACAAATTCAGTAGTTGACGGTGACGCCTCTAAAGAAGATAAAGGATTGTATGCTACCTCTTCTGAACGCAATATACTTGTTTGTACTGGTAATGATGCAAAAAGATTAAGTTCAGATTTCATACACTTTACATTATTTGAATATATCAGAGGTTTAAATTTGCTTTTTTCGTCGCTTCAACTTTAAATGTTTTTTTTTAGAAACTGCTCGTCGTTTTATACTGCTTCGTCTTTTTATGGCTTTTCGCCTTCCACCATCCATCGAATGCAGTTGATTAACTACTGATTTTTTTAGATTTTTCATGCCACCTTTACTTTGATCAATTACAGTTTCTTTTATGTTTGCACCAGATGCTATATCATTCAAAATATTTTTACTTGTGTTCATAGCTTCTGTTTTAATTAGGTTCCAACCTGATGTAAAAACTGGCTTTAAGTAACGAATTAAACTTCCGAATATATTTCCAAAACCACGACCTCTTTGAATAGCTGGATAAAATTGTAATAGAGGTCCAATATCGTTGATTTCTCCACCTACTTGAGAGGAATAATTTCTCACGTAAGCTCTTTCCATGTTTGATATGATATCATATTTGAGTAGTAGTATTTATATTGTTTTTAAGCAATCATTGCTTTTTAAAGTGCAGTACAATTTTTGTTGGATAGTAACTGGAAACAAAATTTATTCCATCGCCGTATTGGTTGCAAATTTCGCTATCGTATCAAAACAATTTTTTTCTATAGGTATGTACTGGACATTTTCAAATTCAATATTTGTAGGTATTCTGGAATTTTCTACGTTGATAGCTCTTAATGCACGTACTTTGCTACTTCCAAAAACAGATGATTGAATTATATCTGAATATATCACCACCATTCCATTCAATTCGTCTTTATTTTTAGCAATAGCTTATTTAAATAGTTCAGGTAATTTTGTTTTGAAATTTTTTATATATTGTTTCTGTCGAAATAATTCATTTAGCAATGTTTTTATATTATAACTGTGACTAACTTTTATAAAGAAGCTGTCTTCATCAAAAGTCTGTGATATTCGAATTAAACCTTTTTTGTTTTGATCTGCTACTTTTTGAAGCAGATCAAAAAACATTATCATAATTTTTAGTATTAGAGATATATGTCAAAACTTCATTAAAAAATTCTTTGAAAACTTGGTTTCGAGTAAATCCCGGATTAGGAGTTATATTTTTAATAAGTTTTGGCAAAAAATTAAATTTCCAATCATCCAAATGTAAATTCAGAATCGTCATATGAATAATATGTGTAACCTATTTGGTTACTTTAATTTTTCCAAGAGGTTTTTCAATGTTTCTTACGTAAACATCATACTCTCCAGTATTAATAAGAGCAAAATTCTCCTTGTTAAATTTTTCCGTTTGTAGGAAATCGTTCAGATAAACTTCTGAAATACCTACTTTCCAGTTTCCGTTTCTTAAATAGGCAATTTGTGAATATATCAAAGTGAATAGGCAATTTATTTTCGAATGAAGCTAAAGTGTTGTCTGGAAAAAGTTTTAAATTATCATTACTAAACAATGTTACATATAAGTCATCTTGACTATCCATCTTTGTTAACTTGTTTTAAGACATAAAATGTTGCACTATTTATATGATGTCCATTCCGGTGTTGATAAAGTTTTTAGTTTTGGACTTCTTAGTAAAGGTTTTAATTTTCGTTTTTTTGTTTCAGGAAACTGTGAAAGTATAGTTGAGGAAATTGAACTACCGGCCGTTCTTAGTGTCTTCTTTTTTTCAGGAGATGGTGCAGCAACGATAATAACATCACCACTTGGTGTTTCAAACATTCGATAATCAGAACTTAGAGATGGTGTTTGTACTAGTTTTTCGTCTTTCAACATTTCAGTTTGAGCTAATTTTCTAAATTAATTTTCATTATCTAAAACGATATCCATATCTGAATACTCTTTTTTAGGGGAAGCCGCTAGAAGAAAATTTATTCAAAAGGCATATAAATATTTATTAACCGTTATTGATACATTTTCAAAATTTGCGTATGCTGAACCGATTAAAAACAAAAGCGCTGATAATGTTTTAATCGCAATGAAAAATATTTTTAAGCGAGCTGGTAAAAAACCAAAAAATTTACAATCTGATCAAGGTACGAAATTTTTCAACAAAAAATTTAAAAATCTAATGAGGATATATAAAATTAACAATTATCATACATATTGTTATGATTATCATACATATGGCTTGGCTTTGATAAAAGTCATAATTCATGGATAAATAAAAAAGATATTATTTAATGAATAATAATTTATTAACTTTTAGTATAAAACATGCAATGCTGTTATTTAATATTAAAAACAACTTTTTAAAACCAAGTTTTATAATTTTTTTTTTTTTTTTAACTTGAACTTGATCACGTTTTCAATTTGTATTTCATGATCACGCCTTTATATTAATAACAATATAATTTCAAACGTTTATTTGTTTCATTTTTTTCAAAACTTTTGCAGTTAAGTTAATAATCAAATTTCTATCAATTTTTTAAGCTTTTCAACTTTAAAATGGCAGTTGGAAGCTTAATTTTCAAACACAACGGACGAGCTTTATCAGCTTTGAATTTTGTAAATTTTCCACGTAAATATTAAATCAAGCTTAAACTTTGATAATATTAAGTATAAACCAAATTTAAAAAACCTTTCATATCTAATTAAAAATATTCAGCTCAATAGCTTAAGCTTATTTTTTTAATTTATAAAACTTTTTTTTAATTTTCTCGGAAATATTAAATCAAGCTTAAACTTTGATAATATTAATTTTGTATTTAAACCAAACTTTAAAAAACTTTTCAAATATTTAATTAAGAACAGTAAGCACAATATCTTAAGCTTACTACTGTTATAACTTTAAATTTAAAGATAACTGATATTCTAACAACCAAGCTTAAATTAAAATACTCAAAGACTCAAACTAGTTTAAGCTTATTATTGTTTTAATTTGAAATTTAAACATAACAGATATTCTAACCGCTAAACTTAATTTAAAATACTCAAAAGAGTCAAAAGCACAAAACTTTTTACTTATCACAATTGTATTGCATAACTTTAGGAGAACTTCCGAAAAAAGCTCCTCCAGCCGATAGAAACGGCAATAAAAAAGCTTAAAAAAAGCTCCTCCCGCTGAAACAGCATACATACTACTTGTTTATTAAACATACAATTTATACATCTTATGAAATTATTCCTCTTTTGAAAGTAGTTTAGAGATTTTGGATTTGGCTATAGAAAATTATTAAACAAAATATGAAGACGAAATAATAGGAGTTATACTTTAAATATTACTAATTAATCGTAACCATTAGTATGTAATTAAAAAAATGAAAAGTTTTTAGAAAAATTTTATATTATGGTATTTTTACTGGGTTCTGGTAAGTAATCTATACGAGTAAGACGTTCGTGTACTAGTTCTCTAAAAATATGCTTTAAGAAATATTTTACTGGCACTGGGAATGGTAGATAAAATACTTGAAAATGAACAACTTATGTTAATATTTTTAATACAAATAGATTATTACTTATTAAATTTGGAAGTAAAGTTTAATTTATGATCATATAAAAATTGAAAACAGTATTTTATATTTTTTATTATTTCTATTTATTTCATTAATCTGTAATAAAGAACATAATATATTATAATTATGTTTTATAATATTTCATACATAATATAATTTTACAGTACTTTACTCGCATTTAAAAAAATCAAATAAAATACTTTTATTCATGAAAAGCATTAGAAATATTTTTCACGAATACAATACTAGTATTTGCAAAATTAGAGTCAAATACTTTTATATTGAAAAGTATTTGAAATATTTTAAATTAAAAAAATTAAGTCAAATACTATTACTTAAGAAGTATTTGAAAATTTTATTTGGAATTATTTTACTTAAATAATTTTACTGAAATACTTGAAACAAATATTTTTACTCGATAGTATTCGTATTTTACGTATCGTATAGTATTTGTATTTTACCCAGCCCTGGAACAGATGTTGTTTCAACTAGATTAGTCATAGGTAGTAGATTTTTATTTTAGAAAGCTATCTTGGTTATCTAGTAAAAGATTTCTACAGTCATAGTAAATAGAATCCGTTATAATTAATTGAAATAATTTCGAAATTGAAGATAATTTGGCTATCGGGCGATAGTTATAGTAATATAATTTTAAGCCTACTTAGTGGCCTGATATAAGATATTTTCCAAAAAGGAGGAAAATATCCAGAATTTAATGAATTTTTGATGAGCAGTTTCAAAGGCGTAGTGAGAGTGTTAGAAAACTTGCTCAAAATTATTTCCAGTATACCATCAGTTCCTGGAAAAGTATAATCTGATAAGGGGAATTAATTTTCATGAAACGTAAAAGAAGAATCGCTATATGAAATTCTAAAAAATGCGAGAAAATATTTCGAAATAGTTGAAGCATCCTTACTAGAAAGAGAATTAAACTTATAAATGTTGGGTAGTCATCACATTTACGTTTAGAATTTATGAATTTCCAAAATTTCTTCAGTTTAAATTTTAATTTAAATGCCATTAGGTTATTGTAATTATTATAAAGTACATCAGATGTAATTTTAAAATTCTTAAACAATATGGCAAAATTGTTATATTTATTAATATCTTTCGTTTTGAGATATTTACTAAGAGATCTATTTCTTTATTCTTTTGGTTTATTTCTGAGAGATCTAAGATCCTTTGTGAATCATGGTGGACTAGAGTTAGAACGTCTGTTTTTTGTAATAGCAACAAATTGAGTAAAATCATAGAATTTTTTTTTTTTTAAGTTAATTTTCATTTGATTAAGATCTATATTATTAAATATAGACGTGAATTTATAGGTATTTAAGAAATTTATTAGTTCGAGAAAATTGGTTTTATTGAAATGCAATTCTGCTTCATGATTTACGAAATTTTAAAAAATAGGTAACATTTATTGGAGGGTGATAGAGGTCAAACGCCATAAGTGGTAACACCGATTCACAGAAAATAATATTATTCCGATCCGAGAATATTAGAACTAATTGTTTATCTTTAGAATTGCGACAGTGTTGGAAATTATTGAAATTTAAACTATAAATAAATTTCGAATCAAGTTCACTCACTGAAAAATCAGGTATCAAAACTGATTGTTCGTCCTGTTTAATCCACTGCCCTATTCCGTGTTAGTATCTACATGGCCTCTTTGATCTCTTGTGAACTTGGTGGTTCAGTATAGATGTTTAACTCTGGACTATTTAGAACACTTATTCTATTCGTTGTAATAATGTTTGTGTTGCTTATTTCCTACAAATGTTCTTTCCATTTCTGGATTTGTGCATCAGTATTTGAGAGTGGGATGCTGTTCTGGTCTCTCATTCATTAGGTTTCCGTGTTTCTGAGGCTAGTAATTTTACCTATTAGTAGGTATAACTCCCTTGGGTTGTTCTGACTTGCCGCTCTTTCTGCGTTAGATGCGAGTTTTTCGAAGTGTTTACGTTTATCTCGTCTGGCAGCTTTCTTTACTTGTTTCACAATATTCCTGTATTCCATAGTTATTGCTCTTGTAAGTCTGCTTAAGATTTCTTATTTTCTAATCATTACCCACGTTTCGTTACTTATCCAATTTTTTTTCTCGGGTTCCATAGTGTCAAGCGACTTTTCTGCGATCTGATTTATGGTCGCAACTAACTCTTCCCATTGTTGATTTGCATTTGTATGTGTTTTTTTTTTTAATTATAGTGGACATGTTAGATTTTATTTTAGTGTTTTGCAGTTTTTTAAGATCTAGATGTTTTCTTCTGCTGTAGTTGTTGTTTCTATTAATTTTCCTTAGTTTCATCTGGAAATCGCCTGTTAGCAATTCGTGGTCACTATTGATGTCAGCACCCCTTCTGTTTCTAACATCGGTCATTGAGATTCTCCATCTTCCGCTTATAAATATGTGGTCGAAATGATTTCTGGCGTTACCACTTGGTGTGGTCCACGTGTATTTGTGTATGTCTTATGCAGGAATATTGTGTCACCAATAGTGAGGTTGAATGTTTGGCATAAATCTATTAACCTTTCTCCACTGTTGTTTATTGTGCCGCATTATCTTATTTAGTTTCGTGTGTCTCCATTATCTAATTTAGTCCATTGTTGTTTGAACCCACTTTTGCGTTGAAGTTACCCATAAATATAATGATGTCTGATTTTCTAGTACTATTAAGTTCTGTGGTCACTCCTACATAGAATTTATCCTTGATGTTATCTTCTACGTCCTCTGATGGGTCATAGTACTGCATTACAGTGGTGTGTCGTATTTTACTCTTAAATCTAGCCATTATTACTCTATCTGAAATTGGTTTCCATATTTCTAGAGAGTTTTGTATTTTTTTCGTAATTATTATTGTTACACCGGTTTCTTCTTTAGATTACTTCCAAATCTATATCATCTTGTTTCCATTGGCTGTTTCCCTTTTTCCATTTCTACTCCATCTAACCTCGCTCAGCCCATCAGCTCAGCGAGGTTAGATGGAGTAGAATTCAGCAATATTGAAATTTGATCTTTACGTTGTGCTAATCTTGATGTTTCACAAAGAGTACGGATATTCCATTGTGCGAGCCATTTTCTTTTTCTTGTGCCGAGAATCGTATTTTTCACTGGACAAGTGTTTAGTTTGCCGTAGCTATTCTACTTTAGATGTTAGCTCCATCCATTATCTAGGAGTCGAAATTACATCATGTCTTAAATTTGTCCGCCGGGTGTTATTGCACGATAATTGGTGACACTAATTCATGATAATTTTGATGTAACATGTTGTTATCCATTTTCGTCAGCGACTCGACAATTGATAATATTTATTTTGTATTGTTTATTAAGTTATAGAATACAGGTAATTGATTAATAAAATTATTTGTTAATATAACGCGAGGGCGTTGAAAATTTCTTATAATAGAAATACTAAAAATTAAAGTAAATTAACCATTACCCTTGACAATTTCTGTAATAAAAATTAGAAACCTCGCAAAGCAAGTACCTTTGAACTTAGCTGAACCACTACAATTAAGTCTAGATTTCGGAGACACATAGGACATAGGAAATATATTCTTTGGCTTCGAAATTAAACTTGACCACAACCAATTCCCATGGTACTTTCATTACTAGTAACCTAGTGTTAAATTTCATCAAAATTCCGGCATTATTTTTTGAGTTATGGTGTTTTTAAGATATATGTTTGTTAGTTCTTGAACTTTTCAAGGGTTTCAGAGCCCGAAATTATGGTACGATTTCGTCCATATGCAGTCCTGTCATACTTTCAATACTAATTAACCCTTGTACACAATTGGAACGTTCTATCTTAATTTTAAGTTACTAGTTTTATTAATTTCGATGATAAGCTTTTTCACATTGGGGGGTCTAAGAGAGGTTCTGAACCACCACTCCAATTGATCAATTAGGGGGGCACGCAAGAAATAGTAAAGAACACCCTGGGCCAAATTTGAAGCTTCTACATTTGTTTCAAGTTACTATCTTTATTAATTTCGAAAATATGCTTTAAGGTCCTCGGATCTGAGTGGCTGGTCCCCGACCCACTACTCCAATGGGGCCCAAATTTCAAAGACACTTACGAAATAGGAAGGGACACCCTGATATCAAATTTGGAGGTTCTATCTTCATTGGTTTCGGAATTATGCTCGTTTGGCCTAAATTCGATCAAAAAGTTCTAAGTTCCGAACCCATTGTCCAATCCTCACCGTACATAATCATCGCCGTAGTTTCATTACCAATAACCTACAGCACAAATTTCATGAAGATCGCCTCATTAGTTGTAGAGTTATCGTGATTTTTTATATATGTTCGTTAGCCCTGACACCGTTTAAAAGTTCCGGAATCCGAACCGTTGGGCTGATTTCGCCCTTATATAGTCCGCACTGTACTTATAGTACTAGTTAACCCTTGTACACAATTTGAACGGTCTATCCTAATTTTAAGTAGCTATTTTTAGTAATTTCGATTATAAGCCTTTAAAACTTGGGAGGTCTGAGAGGGGTACAGACAGAACCACCACTCCGATTGATCTCAAATTAGGGGAACACGCAAGAGATAGTAAAGAACACCCTTGTGGCAAATAGGAAGCTTCTACATTTTTTCAAGTTGTTATCTTTATTAATTTTAAAGATATGCTTTAAGGTCTTCGGAAATGTGTGGCTGGTCCCCGACCCAGTACTCCAATGGGACCCAAATTCACAAGACACTTAGGAAATAGGAAGTGACACCCTGATACTAAATTTGGAGGTTCTATCTTCATTGGTTTCGGAATTATGCTCGTTTGGCCTAAATTCGATCAAAAAGTTCTAAGTTCCGAACCCATTGTCCAATCCTCACCGTACATAATCATCGCCGTAGTTTCATTACCAATAACCTACAGCACAAATTTCATGAAGATCGCCTCATTAGTTGTAGAGTTATCGTGATTTTTTATATATGTTCGTTAGCCCTGACACCGTTTAAAAGTTCCGGAATCCGAACCGTTGGGCTGATTTCGCCCTTATATAGTCCGCGCTGTACTTATAGTACTAGTTAACCCTTGTACACAATTTGAACGGTCTATCCTAATTTTAATTAACTATTTTTAGTAATTTCGATTATAAGCCTTTAAAACTTGGGAGGTCTGAGAGGGGTACAGACAGAACCACCACTCCAATTGATCCCAAATTAGGGGAACACGCAAGAGATAGTAAAGAACACCCTTGTGGCAAATAGGAAGCTTCTACATTTTTTCAAGTTGTTATCTTTATTAATTTTAAAGATATGCTTTAAGGTCTTCGGAAATGTGTGGCTGGTCCCCGACCCAGTACTCCAATGGGACCCAAATTCACAAGACACTTAGGAAATAGGAAGGGACACCCTGATACTAAATTTGGAGGTTCTATCTTCATTGGTTTCGGAATTATGCTTGTTTGGCCTAAATTCGATCAAAAAGTTCTAGGTTCCGAACCCATGGTCCAATCCCGACCTTACGCAATCGCCGAAGTAGTTTCATTACTAGTAACCTACAGCACAAATTTGATGAAGATAGCGTCATTAGTTGTTGAGTTATTGTGATTTTTTATATTTGTTCGTTAGCCCTGAAATTGATTAAAAGGTCCTGAATCCGAACCCATGGGCCGATTTCGCCCATATGCAATCCCCGCCGTACTTTCAGTCCTAGTAACCTACAGTTAAAATTTCATCAAGATAGTTCCATTATTTTTTGAGTTATCGTGCCTACGGACGGACGGACGGACATGGCTATATCGACTCAGGCGGTCACGCTGATCACAAATATATATATACTTTTCCATAACTAGCTCGCTTCCTTTAGGTGGTTACAAACACCATACCAAAGTTAATATACCCCTTTACCTATTCTATAGGTGTAGGGTATAATAATTTAAGAAAGTAAATTTATAAGAAATAAAGTATGGAAATGTATTTTTTAATAAAATGATTGTGTCATTTTTGAATTATGTTCTTTGGATGGGCTATTTGTCAACATATGCCATACTTATTATATACCGTTGGAAAGAGTGTCAAAAGACCTTTTTAACTGTATAATTATAGTACTGGGTGTTTTGGAATATTTTACACTTATAGTCGTTTTATTGAAAGTTTGATTTTTTTTTTTTTTTTGTTCCATTTGAAACTTCAATATCTCAAAAACGGTAACACCGATTTGGATGAAACAAGTTGTATACTAAAGATAATATCATGCCCTACAATATTGTAGATCGCCACATCGCCACTAATAATTTATATATTCGGAAACTTCGAGATATATAGTAGTGTTGTTCATAAATTTTTAAAAGGTTGCATTATTTAGCTTAAGGTCTTATTTAATTTGAAAATATTATATTCCAATTAATATTTTTATACGACTGCATTCTTTTGGAATACAGTCTTTTTTGAATGAATTATCAAAATTTTTGTGTAATAAAAAAAGTAAAAATCTAGTTTTATTGGAAGATAATTCTTGTAATTCTGATTCCTACTGCACACTTATATATAAAATATATAAAAAATATTGATAATTCTCATGATAATTCTAATACGATTTTAAAATAGATAAATATGAAATGAGATAGATATGAAAAGGCTAGATAAGAAAAAGTATATATATTTGTGATCAGCGTGAACTCCTGAGTCGATATAGACATGTTCATTCGTCCACCCGTAGGCAGAATAACTCAAAAACTAATTAAGCTATCTTAATGAAATTTTAATTGTAGTTTACTAGTACATAAAATACGATGGTGATTGCATATGGGTGAAATGGGATTCTGGACCTTTTAATCGTTCTAAGGGCAAACGAACATTTATAAAAAATCACGATAACTCAACAACTAATAACGCTACCTGTAATTTGTGCTGTAGGTTACCAGTAATGAAACTGAGATTTCTCACGGTCGAGATCTGACCGTGGGTTTGAATCCTAGAAATTTTTGATCGAATTTAGATCAAACAAACATAATTCCAAAACCTAGGAAGATAGATCCTCCAAATTTGGTAACAGAATGCCTTTTTCTGTTTCCTTAAGGTCTTGAAATTTGGTACCAATTGTAGTAGTGAATCGGGGACCATCCACACAGTTCCAAAGACCTTAAATCATATAATCGAAATTAAAAAAATATAGAATCTTGACGTAATTTAAAATTAAGATGGAACTTCCAGTTAAGTACAAGTGTTAAGTAGTGAAAGTACGGCGGGGACTGCAATGGGTGTTTTCCTATATCCTTTTTCCTATATTCCTATTTCCTTTGTATTCTGAAATTTAGACTTAATTAATGTGGTTGTTCAGTTGCCTCCTAGGAAACCCCAAAATTAAAAAGCTTATTTTCGAAATTCATGAAGATAGAAACTTCAAATTTGATAGGATTTAATGTTTCACCTTGAATAAAGTTATGGTACTTCGCCAAAGTGGAAGAAAGTGATTTTTTACAGTTTGAAACTTTTTTTTTAAGAAAGGCATCACTAACATGTTTATTTAAGGAGGATTTTGGATCGTTTGAAAGTGAAGAATTACATAATTTAGATTTAATTTGTTTTTTTATTACAGGAGTTATATGATAAATATTCTAGAGTTCAATTATTAATTTTATCGTAAGAAGTAGAAACTATTATTGGAAGGTCAAGAAGGCCGTTGAGAAATGTTGCATCCGAAGTCCAGCTGAAAATATCCAATTTCATTAATTTAATTTTTTATTTACGATTTCAAGTAGCATAGCCAATCAAACGATTTTACAATGTCTTGGAAAGCGTTTCTATTATTTATAATGGTGTTATTTGTTTTATTACATACATAAGTTTTTTCACTGTCAAGATCAGACTTTTGACAGTCTTCACAAATGAAAAAAGAGTCAAGAGATGGATGGTACCAATCTCTACAAAAACCAATCCATACACCATGTAACTTTCTTCTACAAAAACCTTTGCATATAACAAATTTACATTTTTTATTAAATCAATTTTCGCAAATTTTCAATTACTTAATCAAAGTGATCAAATTACGATTAAGCATATGCCAACACAAATAAAAATATAAACCGTTTTTTTTAATTATAATATTAAATTGTTCTTTTAAAAGGAAAAACAAGTAAAGAAACAGACAGTCGGTGCAACCGACTTAGAAATACCCTACACCTATTTGGTTCAAATTTAATGGGAAGTCCATAAATCATTTTAAGACCATAAACACTGTTATTAAGTTTATCGTAAGACATAGCTAACAAAATTAACATTATAATACTAAAAACATTTTCTAATTATTTTATTAATTCAAAAATATTAAAAGTTCTTACTAATTTATCTATTTAACAATTTTAAACAACAAATAAATTTGAAATAAATGGATTCGGAAAATGCAATTACAAAATTACATTTTAAAAACTTTTTATCCAATTCAATAAAATTTTACACACATGCATCAATTACTTCTTTTCAGGATTTTTAGCTGTAGTGCATTTATTGTTGAATGATTTAGTACCCTTGATTAATTTTTATAACTTTTAAAGATTTGATTGGTCAATGTGTTTTCGCAACAAAAATGTTAATTTTGCTGCAAATGAGATCAGTGAAACCATCTTGCTTGGAATGAGGTTGTTAATACCTCACTTTAGAAGTATTTAACGAAAACCGAAGGCATGGTTCAATCGCATTTGTAGTAAAGCATATATAAGGAGGAGGCTTGCAAACGTTACAATCGGTTGAAGTCTCACAGGACCAAATATATAGTGGCCATAAATAGATGCAAGAGCGTTATCAACAAGCAAAAGTTCTTATTTAACCAAAGAATAAAACGTAAGTTGCTCCACATGCCAAAGAACAGCAAGTCCTTTTGGACTTTTACAAAGGGGTTAAAGGAGGACGTAATCGAGTCCTCTTTTCCTTCACTTGTTGATAAAAATAACAGAATTGTGTCAAATCCTAAAGAAAAACAAACTTGTTTGGTGAACAATTTGCTTCCAATTCAACATTGCCCCAGTCAACACAAAATCCACCTCGTATTCCACGCGTTGGCTGTTCTTTTTGTAAAATTTACTTCAGGACACGAACAATGATGAAGAATCTTGACGCAAACAAATCGGCCGGTCCGGATGGAATCACTTCAATGGTTCTCAAAAAAACTTACTCACTATTTCAAAACCTCTCTGCAACCCTTTTTCCTTTCCTTTACATCGGGTACTCATCCTGTCCAATGGAAAGTTGCGAATGTTTTTCCAGTTCCAAAAAAGGCAACAAAATCGATCCTTCTAACTACCGCCCTATTGTTATAACCTCGGTCCTTTTCAAAGAAATGGAAAAAATTGTAAACATAAAGCTTCTGAAATACCTTGACTACAAAGGTTTGCGTTACAATCGACAATACGGGTTGAAAGCCCGTCGTTCAACCGATGATCTCATAACTCATCTTTGCGAGAAGCTAAATATCAGTCTTCACAACTCTGGTGAATCTGATGCTGTAGCCTTGGATATATTTAAAGCTTTTGATGCTTTAACAGCAAAATGCGAGGCTTTATATTTAGGTAGGGTGTTCCTAAAATGGATTGGAGATTTTCTCTCCAATCGAACGATTCGAGTACTTGTGGATGGTCATACATCTAACCAATTTCATATAAATGCTGGTGTCCCCCAAGGATCTGCTCTATCTTCAACTCTTTTCTTAATATTTATCAATGACTTACTTTCAGTTATCTCCAATCCAATTCACAGTTTCGCAGATGAAGGCACCCTTGTGGCTTCCTATGAATTTCAACAGATTTACAAAACAGCAAAAACTTCAACATTTCAATACAAAAAAGACTCAATGCCGTCTAATCTCGCGGAAAATTGCAATTTCTACTCCCAGCTTGTCGTTTCTGGGTATACCTTTGTAGCACACAACAGACCGTAACATTCTGGGTAAAGGGTTAAACCAAAAATTGACCTGGTCAAACCACATTTTTGGTATAGCTAAAGATGCACCTAAATGTTTAGGTTTCTTGTTTCGCTGTAAAACTTACTGGTCTGCACCTGATCTTCTAAAAATCTATAAAACTTACATCAGACCGAAAATGGAGTATAACGCACATATTTGGGCTGGAGCCCCCCAAACTACGCTGGGATATCTCGATAAAGCGTAAAATAGAGCCATCCGTCTTATAAATTCCTGCCCAATGGAAAGTTGCGAATGTTTTTCCAGTTCCAAAAAAGGCAACAAAATCGATCCTTCTAACTACCGCCCTATTGTTATAACCTCGGTCCTTTCCAAAGAAATGGAAAAAATTGTAAACATAAAGCTTCTGAAATAAATTCTTCTGGACTATAAACTTAACTTCCATCTTCACTATGATCATATGATTTCCAAAGCAAGCGAAATGTTAGGATTTATTAAGAGAAGAGCTAAAGAATTTAATAATCCAGCAGTAACAAAAGCTCTCTATTGCTCGTTAGTTCGATTTATTCTAGAATACGGTAACATCGTATGGGATCCAGCGTTTCAATTACATTCCAATAGAATAGAATCCGTTCAGAAACAATTCCTTTTGTTTGCCTTGAGAAACCAATATAATCTTACAGACTATTCTACTCTTCCAAGCTATGCTGTAAGACTTAATTCATTGAATATGTTAACCTTATCTTCACGTAGTCAAATGCTTTCATCTTGCTTTACCTTTGACGTCATAAAAAAAGTATTGACGTTCAATTCTTAGTAAATAAGATTAGACTAAACAATGTAGTCAGAAATACATTTTTCATTGTAAATTTTTAACTTAGTAATCAAATTTGTATTTTTTTTTTTTTTTTTTTTTTTTTTTTTTCCTTTTTGTTAGCTTTAATTTTTTTTTTTGTTTTTTTCAATAGCTGTAAGATATTTTTTGTAAAAACCTTGTTTTGGTTTAATAAATAAAATAAAATAAAATAAATAAATGATCCCAATGTTACCTCATCGCTAACTCCACTTAACCATCGGTGAACCGTTTGGTCACTGACTCTGTTTTATATATACCTCGTAAGAGCGAACATCTGTCAATTGACATCTGTCAATTGATTTCAATACTAGTTAACTTTTGTACACAATTGGAACGTTCTATCTTAATTTTAAGTTACTATTTTTATTAATTTGATTATTAGTTTTTTAAACCTTGGGGGGTCTAAGAGGGGTACTGAACCACCACTCTGATTGATCCAAAATTAGGGGAACGCGCAGGAAATAGTAAAGAGCACCCATGTATCAAATTTGAAACTTCGACATTTGTTTGAAGTTACTATCTTTATTAACTTCGAAAATATTCTTTAAGGTCTTCGGAACTATATGCCTGGTCCTTAACCCACTACTCCAATTGGTCCCAAATTTCAAGGACACTAATGAAATACCCATGGTCCAATCCCGAACTTACGCAATGCCCGAAGTAGTTTTATTACTAGTAACCTACAGCACAAATTTGATGTTATTGAGTTATCGTGAGTTTTTTATATGTTCATTAGCCCTTCGATCGATTAAAAGGTCCAGAATCCGAACCCATGGGCCGATTTCGCCCATATGCAATCCCCGCCGTACTTTCAGTCCTAGTAACCTACAGTTAAAATTTCATCAAGATAGCTCCACAATTTTTTGAGTTATCGTGCCTACGGACGGACGGGCAGACGGACGGATAGACGGACGGAGGGAGAAACATGACATGACTAAGGGCGGACATGACTATATCGACTCAGGAGGTCACGCTGATCACAAATATTTATACTTTTCCATATCTAGCTCGCTTCCTTTAGGTGGTTACAAACACCATACCAAAATTAATATACCCCTTTACCTATTCTATAGGTATACCCTACACCTACAATAAAAGAAAAAATAAAAAAACATGTTGCTCACGTAAGGATTAATTGTCTGAGGTCATTAAATTAAAAAAATGTTTTTGTAAAGAATGTTTAAAAGTAGTTTACAGGTAGATGTAGAATAAAGGTGACTAATTTTTGTTGAAAGGAGTGCAACATACATTGATGGGTTCATTTTTGTACGGAGTATGGAATCTGTATTTTGTTGATAATCAAAAATTTAGTATTTCTTATTTGCCGAACAATAGTGTTAGGTTTAAACTTATTTTAATATTGAATAAGAATACTGTTATTTAGTATAACAAAAGTAAAAAATGACGACAAGAGTTATCTTCCTGAAGATAGAGAAATCAAGTTTAATGATTTAATTCTTAAAAAAATATTAATTCTAGGAGGATTAACAAAATTAGAAGGACTGTACACATTTCTTAATGCAAATAAGAGAAATAAATTAGGTTTGAACTGATTTTATTTTAATTCTATTGGAGTGAACTTAAAACCGAAATTATGCTACCGTATTCTAAAAAAGATCGAACAAGGGAACAAGAGATGGATTTTGTCACACCTAAGCCATTAAATTCTTTACATTTTATTAGCGTTGGAGACTAATTGGTCATAATGAAGATTGTAATTAAGTTGTTTATCGAGAAGAATTCCTAAATCAATAATGCTAGAAACCCTTTCAAAGGTAAAAAAATCTATATTATAGTCATATACTATAATGGAAAATATCATAAACCAAAAGCTATTGTAGTACCTGGATCAAATATGTTTGCTCCATGACAATACGGGTTCATATCAATACAGACTTACCTTTGTGAAAAGCTCAATATTGGTCTTCACCATTCTGGTGAATCTGGTGTTGTACTCGTAGCACTGGATTTTTCTTTGATAAGCTCTGAGAAGCTTTGCAGCACTCAACAGGTTTAAATAATTTAGGCATCGAGTTAATCCAGAAATTGACTTGGTCAATTCACATTTTTGGTATAGCTAATGATACAGCTAGATGTTTGGGTATAGCTGTAAAACTTACTTTTCTCCACTTGATCTTCTCAATATCTTGAAAATATATATTAGACCAAAAATGGAGTATCATGCACATATTTGGGCTGGTGCACCCCAACCGGCGTGGGGATTTCTCAATAAAGTGAAAAACAGAGCTATTCGTTTTATTAATAATCCCAGTGTTACCTCAACGCTCATTTCACTCAGCCATCGGCGCATAGTCTGGTCACTTACCCTATTTTATGGATACCTAGTAGGGACAAACAACTGTTCTAAGAAATAAATCAATTAATGCCTCCACTCAAAGTTTTCAAACGTAAAACAAGGAGTGCAACAGATGCTCATCCCTATTGCATCGAATTGTTAAGATGGCAAAACCCGGATTATGGAAATTCGTTTGTTATGCGCATGGCGAGATTATGGAATCACATTCCTTCCAATGTGTTTCCTAAAGTTGAGAATTCCTATGTGTACGACTTAATTAAATTTAAAAATAATATTAAGACATTTCTCCTAATATCCCTCCAAATTTTCCCCATTCCCCATAATACTAAATTCCCAAATAACCTCCCCAAAGTCCTAAAATCCTTTCATATTCCCATCCCGTTGTTTTTCATAACAAATTTGCTATATTCCGAAAAATATGTAAGTTTTAATCACATATGTAATCGGGAAACCCCTTTGGTAAGTTTTAAAATGATCAAAAAAACATTAAAACACAACTTCAACTAAGATAGGATGGTTGAAATACACAATCACAATACTAGAAACAAATCAACAGAAGAACAATTGTCTGTACAACTGTTTAAAGACGTACAATAATCTTCCAAATGAGGTAAAAGCTGTAACCAATCTCCTTATTTTGGCTACATGCAGTAGCGTCAGATGAAATATCATCCAAAAGTGGAAAATGAAATAAGATCCAAAAAATTGGTGTTTTATTTTACTGTTCAAAAATTAAATAACATCCAAATATTTAGTGAAATAAGATACAAAAAGAAAGAAATAAGAACCAAACATAAAACCAAAATAATAAAAAAATTTATTCAAAAATTACTAAAAATCCAAAAAAAAAAAAAAATCAATTCTTAAAAAAATAATTAAAATCAAAAAAATATCATAACGTCGACAAAATAAATAAATAAAACAAAATAAAAATGATATGATATTATAATATTTTGAATAGCAACATAAATTGATTAAAGATATGGAAAAAGGGTTGCCTTTTTGTCCACAATTTTCCTATTATTATTCCTATTATGAAATAACTTTGACAAAAAACCAAAATTTTTTAGTCGAAGTTATTTCATTTTTTGTTTCAAAGTTATTTCACTACGCCGGTGAAGGGAGTATATATTCCAAATATGCTTACTTGGTGTAAATATTCAATATGAATAATTAATATTGTTTGAAGCATTTAAAAGGAACAATTTTTAATGTTCCATCTATTACATAATTCTGTTCGCTTGGTGTTATGTTCTCAATTATAGATTTTATAATTCGATCAGAAGCAAAAATGCGGTAGTTGATATTTTCTTTGATAATGCCTTTTAAAATGCATTACAAACATTATTGTTGTCGTCTTTGTTTTTTTCATATTTGATTATACCAAACATTTTCCACACTGATCCCTTTTAAAATGCCTGAACTACTTCTAGTGGAGTTTTTGGTGATGTTACAATAGTTTTACTCGTTAAGTGATGAAGGTTTCGTTTAATTTTTTGGAATGAAATATTTTTTGTGGTTTTTTGATTGCTAATAGAAATTTCGTTAAAAACAAAAAAAAATATATAGTTTTTAATAACAGAAATATTTAAATTCTTTATAGAAATATTACTTTTCGCAAACTATGCGGTACTTAGTGCGTAGTATTTAACTCAAAGCATTAATTTCATTTAAAACATTTGCTGAATCAATGCATTGTGTTTTAATTAAATATAATGCTTTTAATTCCATGTATTCAGCCTTCTGTGTGTTATGGTTATGTTAAAAATTAAAAGTAAAATAAATATAAGTTTCCTATAAATTAAAATAAAATCTAAATATAACAAAAGGAAAATAAATTTAAAGTAAGTTAATAAAAAGTGTTAACAAAAAGAATTATTTATGTTCTTTTTTGTAATAGTCAAAATCGAATCTAAAATTGGAGCAGTCGGTAGAATACACTAAGTATAACGTTGATATTGCAAAAGACTAAAATTGGCTTAATGTTCTAATTGGGTCTGGTTAGAACGATATCAATACTTGTTTATAGTGTAGATCATCCGTTAATCGCGAATATTGCAAAATAAAAATTGTTGAACAAATTTAAGAAAAAAAATACAGACTTTAAATAATTAAATAATTAAACTTTTAACCCACTTAAATATCTTGATAAATTACCAGAGTTTTCTGGAAACTTTAAAGAACTACAAAATTTTACGGACCTAGTTGATAGGGTAAGTCCGTTATTAAGTAAATATTATGAAATAAGCCAAAACATATTTGCAGACTTAATTAAGTCAAAACTGAAGGGAAAAGCAAGGGAAATTGTGAAAATAAATAACCCCATTAAAACATGGGCTGAAATGAAAGACGTTCTTATAAAAAATTTTCGTGATCGGTGTAGCCTTGAAGAACTTTTTGAAGAATTGAGAGGTACAACATTCAAAACAAATTCTGTTGATTTCTACAACGAATTCAAAAATATATTAAGACGGTTGAATATTAAAGTTAGTTTAGAATTACGAGCAACTACTGCGGCTCAACAAACAATTAGTAACAATAAAAATTCTGCTCTAACCATTTTCAAGAACAAAATGCCTGAACCAATGCGTTCAATTCTTTATTGTCGTGGTCCTAAAAAATTAGAACCTGTTATAGATATTTTACATGAAGCAGGTTATGCATATATTAACTCAAATAATAAAAACTTTTCTAGTGACTCAGTTACCAAAATTAATGCCAATTATACTAATAATAACGCTACTTCTAATAGTAGAAACTATAATACCGTAGAACATTCTATTAAATAGTAGAAACTTTAATAGTAAATTTAATAATAACAATGCCAACAGGAATACCCAATTTAATAATAATTTTAATAAAAACCACTAAAACAATTTTAGTAGGCAAAACCAAAGTATTAATCATTATAATAGGAATAATCAAACTAATTTTAGTAGGTGCAATCAAAATAATAATTTTAATAAAAATTACTTAAATAACAAAAACAATTTCAATAGAAATAATCAAAATAACAACATTAATAGGAACTCTTTTCAAAATCGAAATCCAAACTACTATAATGCCACTCCTAGTAACAACTACCCACATATAAACAATCCATTTGTAAAAATAGTAAAATTATAATAGAAACAATTAAATATCTCAATCTGAACCAATGGAAATAAACATTGGATAAATTAGACCACTTAAATTTATAATAGATACCGGAGCAACACATTCTATTATAAATCCAAAACTTTGTCATCGAATGTATTTAACAGAACTTAAAAAACCCATAAATATTAAAACCATTAATAAAGATGTAAAAATAACTCATAAAACAGTTATACTGCTTTTTAAAGAATTAGGAGACTCAACAAAGAAGGTTGAAATGTATGTTTTTCCTTTTCATGAAAATTATGACGGACTAATAGGCAATAATATATTAATGCCATTAAAAACAAAAATAGATTTAGGTTCAAAACTTTTAAGTACAATTTATAATGAAATTCAAATACATTTCCAAAATAAAAATAAAGAAACAAAATATATTATCACTCAGAAAGGTGAATATGAATTAACTGTTTCAGTACTCCAAAATGATGGTCGTCTGCAGGAAAGGAAGTCCTCAGATGGCGAAATCACTATTCAAGAAGGAATATATAAAGTACATAACTATACAGCCATTGTAAAATTAAAATTAAACGTATAAAATGACATTAATAAATTCATAGCTATTTCACCGTTACAAACTGAAATCGTGAACTATCATAACTTTAATATAATTTCTGAAACAAATAATAACTATAATGTCTTAAACGTAATTCGTAATGAACATTTATTTATTTTTGAAAAGATGAATTTATCAAAAATTATTAAACAATACTCGCATATATTTTATAATGAAAATTTAAGTTTATCTTTCACAAACGCTATCAAACATCGTATTCGTCCTAACAATGACATTCCAATATTCACTAAGTCTTACAGGTACCCTCAAATTCATAAAGAGGAAGTACAGAAGCAAATTGATGAAATGTTGGATAAAGGTATTATTAGGCCTAGCAGTTCCTTATATTCTGCTCCTGTCTGGATTGTCCCAAAGAAGGAGGACGCCAGTGGGACACAGAAATGGAGACTCGTCATTGGTTATATGAAATTAAACGAAATTACCTTAGACGTTAGACACCCTATACCAAATATTGACAACATTCTAAGTAAATTGGGAAGATGCCAATATTTTACTACGTTGGACCTAATGAAATAAGACCAAATCCTAAGAAAATTGAATCTATTTCCAAAACTCCAAGACAAATAAAACAATTTCTCGGACTGTCAGGATACTACAGAAAATTTATTAAGGTATATATTTAACTACTTCAAGGTGCTAAACCAATGACAAAATACTTAAAGAAGCATGTAAAACTAAAAATTGATAATCCTGAATATGTTCAGAGTTTTGAAACTCTTACAAAACTACTCATACATGAACCAATTCTAACGTACTACCACAGGACGGACGACCAGTATGCTACGCTAGCCGTACTCTTAATGAGCATGATGTACCTTACAGTACAATAGAAAAAGAATTACTTTCAATAGTATGGGATACAAATTATTTTCGCCCCTATATTTTTAGGAGAAATTTTATAATTGAGACAGACCATAAGACACTCCAATGGCTCTTTTCCATTAAACAACCCAACTCAAAAATGGTTCGTTGGCGACTAAAACTTTCCGAATTTGACTATGAAATTAAATACAAAAACGGCGTTCAAAACGGTAACGCTGATGCTTTATCACGTATAGAAGTGAATATTAATGAACATGAAATATCTGAAAATAAAAAGACAAACGTCCTTTTTAAAAATAAAAATATACCAATTAGAAAATCACCTTTAAATATATTTAAAAATCAAATTTCTATTCATAAAACAAACTCTGGTTCTCTTAGAATTAGGAACCTAAAAATATTTAATAAATGTAGAAAAATAATCCACACAAAAAATTTTGATGAACAAACAGCCATTACTATCGTAAATAACCATTTTAACGCTATTTATACAGAAGACTCTGATATTTTTGAAACTTTAGAAAAAGTATTTTTTGAACATTTTTTATCTAGTGGTCATTTAAAATAATTAAATGTAACAAATTATTAGAAGATATAACAAACGAAGAACAGCTTGCCGAAACTATAGAAAAATAACATTTAAAAAACAATCACCATGGAATTTCGGGAGTATGTAATGAATTAAAATTACACAGGCAATTAGTTTGCACAGGCAATTTAAAATGAATTCTAGAACCTGGACTAAATTCAAAAGAGCTGTTTTACAATATCTATTTATTGTAGTAATTTAAAAAAAAAATAGTAGTTGATAATGAATTAGGGTTCAAAGCCCTTCCTTTACGGGAATTTCTTCAAAATCAGTATATTGAAATACATTATACCTCTAACAATAACCATACTTGTAACGCTGACGTCGAACGTCTACACAACACTATTAACGAGCACATTAGACTACTTAAACATGACGAACGAGTAAATTTAGATACCATTGAAAAAAACATTCTTAAAATTATAGCAATGTACAATAACACTATTCGCTCCAGAACCAACCATAAACCCATCGACTTCATAAATGGTAAGGTTAAAGATACTGACTATGAAAATATTCGTAATAAAATTTTAAAAATCAAAGAGAAAACAATAAATACTCTTAATAAAAATAGAACTGATACTGAAATTACTCCCGGATTAAATTTTGTAAAAGATCCACGAGGGGGAGAAAATCACGCGAAATTCAGAAAAATGGAAATAGAAATATTAGACGAAGACCATATAACCAATAAAGATACTAGTCTAAAATATTATAATTCTCACGTCAAACCCAAAAAGAAATTTCAAAATAATAATAACCAATCAATAAAAGCAAAAATAATAAAAATTAAGAAGAAAAAATCAAAATCACAAATTAATAAAAATTTTTAAGATTTTTATATACTATTATATACTATTTTTCAGATCGCAATGTTCAAATTCACCCTCTTAGTCATAAAACTCATACCATTAACAATAGCACAAAAAATAGAAGTACAAAACATCGTTAACAATAATGGCTGTATCAAAAACTTTATAAAGATCATTCATCTTATTAACATAAAAGAATACGAAAACAGTAGAGAGCTCATACGCAAAAATATTGCACTAATAAAACCAAATTTTTCTCATTCTATGTACAACACCATCAAACATAATTTTGATCTAACAGACAAAAAAAAAATAATTTGAAACCACATAAAAGACACAAAAGAGATTTAATTAATGGATTAGGAACTGGACTTAAATACCTATTCGGTACAATTGACTACAACGACGAACAAGCTAACGAACACCTTGAACAATTATCTAAAAACTCCATATCTCTCATTAATGAGAATAATAAACAAATACTAATTAATAATCAAATTTCTGATCTCAGGAATATTCTGAA
Source organism: Dolichopus griseipennis (assembly GCA_963082915.1). Lineage (NCBI taxonomy): Eukaryota > Metazoa > Arthropoda > Insecta > Diptera > Dolichopodidae > Dolichopus > Dolichopus griseipennis. Next base: position 44,261,796 of record OY720444.1, on the reverse strand, counting down.
ATCAGGAATATCACAAAACAAATTAAAAGTCGACAAAATTTCAACAAAAAAAAGTCGAATAATTTCACAATACTTAATTTCTGTTAATGTGCAAACTAATAACGAAATCTTGGCAATAGAAGACGTAATCAAATACATACAAAATATGTATCAAATTAATTATGACATAGACCTACTCAAAACTCACATTGACGATATAGAACAAGTAGTACTGACAAGTAAATTAGGCATACTATCAAAAAACATTTTGACAAGGGAAGAACTTATAATCTTCTTCCTGACTTTGAAAGCATTCAAGATGCAAAACCGCTTCTGAAATTCACATTGAACCAATACCAAATTTAGTTAATAAAACTATTTTATTAGAAAATTACAATGTTCTTATAGATGATAAGAATAATTGTTACAATTCAAATGTTAAAAATAATTTAAAGAAAAATCTAAATATTATAGAAAATAAAATGTATTAATACTATATTAAGGTTTGATAAAGCGCATTGTGACATGGAAAAATTTTTAAATAAAGAAGTTAAAGAAATAATAAAAGGTATAATTATAACAAAAAATATTGAAAAAACAAATATAAAACAAAATTGTAAAAGCTTTAGCATTACTATTATATGTAATCTTCTTCTCTAATATATAAAGAAGAAAATTTGTTTGTTTGTTTGTTTGTTTATTTGTTTGTCCAGGATTCACGTGAAAACCACTGGTCCGATTGTCACAAAATTTTAAAGGAATAATTCTGGGAGCCCGGGGGGTGACATAGGCTATGTCACATTTTTATAAGTCAACAGGTTGCGGCTCCAGAGCTGTTTTAAGCTTTTTCGTTTTTTGGATGTCGAGTCAAAACGGCTTGACCGATTGACTTGAAATTTTGCACAAATGTTCATCTTAGCAACCGGAATTAGCTGTATAAATTTGGTTGGAATAAATTAACCCATTTCGGCCTGGCGGGCTTCCAAAAAATTTTGTGTTTGCGATTTGTGTCCAATTTTACAGGGTGGTTTCGCAGTCGAAAAGAGAGTCTAGCACAAATTTTTGTTGAGTTCGGTTAACCCGTTTGGGCACGAGGGCCCAATGAAGCTTTTTCAATGTTTTCGATGTCGAGTCAAAACGGTTTGACCGATTGACTTGAAATTTTGCACAAATGTTCCTCTTAGAAACCGCAATTAGTTGTATAAATTTGGTTGGAATAATTTAACCCATTTCGGCGTGGCGGTCTTCCAAAAAATTTTGTGTTTCCGATTTGTGTCCAATTTTATAAGGTGGTTTCGCAGTCGAAAATAGAGTCTGGCACAAATTTTTGATGAGTTCGGTTAACCCGTTTGGGCACGAGGGCGCAAAGAAGCCTTTTAAATGTTTTTGATGTCGAGTCAAAACCGTTTGACAAATTGACTTGAAATTTTGCACAAATGTTCCTCTTAGCAACCGGAATTAGTTGAATAAATTTGGTTGGAATAAATTAACCCATTTCGGCCTGGCGGATTTTCAAAAAATTTTGTGTTTACGATTTGTGTCCAATTTTACAGGTTGATTTTGCAGTCTAAAGAGAGGCTGCAAAAAATTTTAGTTAAGTTCGATTAACCCGTTTTCCACGACGATGCCATGAAGTTTTCTATAAATTTTATTTTCTTATACGATTAAAAGTATTTTATTGAAAATTTTGTACCAGCATTTTAATTAAAACCCACAGGGTTAATTTGGTTTTGACCTGTTTGTGCGTTTTGAACAAAGATTCAATGAAATTTTCAGTTTTCTTCAAATGAAATCTAAAAATCAAAAAATTCAATTTCTGCTTAAATACATAGTATTTTAAAACAGTTTTTCCAAAAAATAAGCCTACATTTCTCTCATAAAATCATAAAAAAACGAGGAAGAGCGTATTACAACTTTCAGGTGAGTACTAAACAAAATATAAGTTGAAAACCAAAATTTCTAAACCTTTTCTAAACCATCGACTATATTTTATTCAAACGTTGGCAATTCAAGAAAACTACTATTGACATAGTATAATGACATAATGGCAAACTTAGTATCCCCATTTGGCCAATAGTCATTTTAATTGAGTTAACATTATTTGCCGGAAACCTAACATCCTCAACTCTATCGTCAAGGAGCACCAAATTGTTAAGAAGCACCATGTATAGAAAATTAGAGATAATCGTTCAAACTGTTTTTTAAAGTTTTTGTTTCGCAATCGGTTAAAAGAACTCGACAAAACATTTTTTTAAGCATTCCCCTAATTCAAAGAAGTTGTACCTACTTTCAGAAATTGGACGTAATTTACTTACAAATTTTTTTTTTAACAATCTTCGGGTCGCAGGGGTTAACAAGTCTGTTAGTAAATTGAACTTCATTTACAAAGAAGAACACATATACAAAATTTTAAGTTAATCGGTTAAATCATTTCTAATATATAACAAAGCAACGAAAAAACCTATGAAAAGCTGTTGGGCCACGATGGGTTAACGGAACTCCACAAATATTTTTTTGTGGCTTCATTTATAAGCAAAGTAGTATTTCAAAAAATTGGCTGAAACTTGCGTTTTTACAATTTGCATGCTTCCGGGCAACGCCGGGTAAATCTGCTAGTAATTTAATAAGATATGAAAATTGTAAAATTGAAATAAATGAAAAAATTTATGAAAATTTTTATACTAAAATTAATGATAAAATAATTTTACCTTTTTATAATACAAAAATAATTGAAAATAAAACTTTGAATTATATAAAATTTGAAGAAATTTATGTTATAAATAGAGAAAATAATAGAAAACATATTAATAAAACAATAAAATTGTAAACAAAAATATCAAAATTATGTAATAAATATATCAATCAATATATTTCTATGTTTTTTATAACTATTGTAATTTTAATAATAAAAAACTTGTACAAAAAGATTAAGAAAATCATAATAAATACTTCGTCGGAGCCTCACACTAACGGTGGGGGTGTTATAAATGATAATGGCACCACTAACTATATAACTTCATTATTTTAAATATAATTAATATTCAAAGATTTATTTTGAATAAATTCTTTAATAAATCTACTTACTTTTCATATAAGTCTTCCGAAAAATCATTTGTTATTTCAATAAATACTTTTCGCATAGATTTACTTTTAGTAAATATATAACTTCCTGTAAATTCAGCATATTCAAATAATGAAGTACAGTTACTCATAAAAAATCTTTTTACTTTAGTTTACCATAGATAAAATTGCTAACATCTTAAAAAACCTTAAATTTTTCAATTGCAATATGAAACCTAAATCTTAATAAGCAATTATTATAATATAAATACTATAAAATAAATGAATACAATTAAGTTCTGTTCTGGATTTTAACAGTAATAAAGCTCCGCATTAATTAAATTAAATTTAAAATATAATAAAAGTAAAATAAATATAAAATTCCTATAAATTATAATTAAAATTAAAATAAATATAAAATTCCTATAAATTAAAATAAAATCTAAATATAACAAAAGTAAAATTAATTTAAAATAAGTTAATAAAAAGTGTTAACAAAAAGTATTATTGGTGTTTTTTTTTTGTAATAGATTAAAATCGAATCTAAAATTGTTTTGCTCAATGTATTTGACTGGCTTCACACAATTGTTGTTTTCCAAAATTATCATTTTAGATTTGCAATTTTTTTTATAACAATTATAATAAATTTTATATTTATAACTAAATTTTTTCCTATATAGCTGTTTTTGTTCCAAAAGGTAAAGTAATTTAGTTTTAATCCTTTTTCCACAAATAAGTTCAAAATCAAAACTTGTCGTTATTTCAATAACAATTTTAATGAATTATTGTATAGTGTACACTATCACTTAAATTCAAATTACTAAATGCAACTAATTGGCTCTTGTTAAATCTTGATTGAATTATTTATGTTTATATTTTAAAATATTCATTCAAAGTCAGGAAATTAGACCTCAGGAAAAATTTTTGAAAACCAAATTTTTTTGAAAGATCTCCAAAAAAGACGAAAAAAGTTCTCAAAAGCAAAAGCCATTTAATACGCAATTTTCAAAATAACCGGAGCGATACGTACAGGGCACGCAGCACGCAATGCAGACGGGTGCGAGGATAGGGCGCAGCGGAGATTAGGAGGGGTTTTATAATTGGTTACAAATCCGAATTATACGCTTTTTCCAGAGTGTGTACATAACCCTCTTTATGTAACTAACTATTATTAAAATCCTTTCTATTTTATAATCTCGCAAATATGTACATATTATAAAAAAAGCGTATAATTATTCATGCTAAATTTTTGAGGACTAATTTCCAAGAGTCATCAACAATATTCGGTATCAAAATCGATGTATACAACAAAAAAATTATTTAAAAAAAACAAACAAACTTGTTTTGTACATGTAACATGGATCATACAGTATTTAAAAGTCTGTTCCCGTTATAAGATCGATTTGTGTAAAACAAAAATTTACAAATTTAAAAAAAGGAAATATAAACCAAAAATATATTTGGATTTAATTTCGAAATTTAGGAAAATGAAGCAAGAACCAAATATATTTTTGGTTCTTATTTCGTAAATGAAATAAAGTCAAAACAAGAATGAAATAAGATCCAAATATATTTTGCTTTTTTTTTTGGATCTTATTTCATTTTTTACTTTTGGATGATATTTCATCTGACGCTATTTCTAAAAAGAAGTAAAATTTTTTTTAGATAATTCGCATAACTTAAATTAATACAAATACTTACATTCAAATAAATTAAAACTTAGCCATTGAAATTTATTTTTGTAGTCAAATACACTTTGTGTTGGATAGATAGTACTATAGTAAAAGTTAAAATCTAAGATTTGTAGTCTAAATTAGTAACCTAATCTGTAATGTTAAACCTAATCTCTAATCCTGGATGTTAATTAATTTTAATAATTTAAAAATCATAATTTAGTCAATATCGCAATCAAAATTACAACTAGAATAAATTTCAAAATAAAATTAAAATTAAAAATTTATTTAATGTCAAACAAAAATATATTTCAAGCTTTAGCAAAGAGAAGTTCATAAGTCATTTTAAAACCATAAAAGCTTTTATTAGTTTGATCGTAAGATTAGCTAACCAAATTAACTTTATAATACTAAAAGCATTTTCTAATTATCTTGCATGATTCCGAAACCAAAGAATATAAAACCTCTAAAATTGGTGTCAGGGTTTCTCTTCATATTTCCTTAGTGTCCTCGAAATTTGGAGCCAACTGGAGTAGTGGGTCGAGGTGGTACACACATTTCTGAAGACCTTAAAGCCTTTCTCTGAAAATAAAAAAGATAGTAACTTAAAATTTGGCATAGGGGTGTTCTTTACTATTTCCTATGTGTTCCTCTAATTTATGATCAATTGGAGTGGTGGTTTAGGTACCTTTCGTAGACCCCTCAAGGTTTAGAAGCTTATCATTAAAATTAATACAAATAGCAACTTAAAATTAAGATATGACTGATGAAATCTTAAATTGTAATATTTAATTCAGTTTTTAACATAATTTTAGTTATTATTTTTTGTTTTTTTTTGCGTACAAAGTGTTAACTAGTTTTAAAACTATGGCGCGCATATGCAGTGCGCGAAATCTCACAATGGTTTCGGGTTCTGGAATCTTTGAAAAGTTCAAGGGCTAATGAATGACATATTTCAAAAAACACCATAACTGAAAAACTAATAAAGCTATTTTGATGAAATGTAAACTCCAGGATACTAGTAATAAAGCTACCGCGGGGATTGCTTATGGTTTATATCGGACAATGGTTCGGATTCCAGAAGTTTTTGATCGAATTGAAGCCAAACGAGTATAATTTCGAAACCAAAAACATTTATTTTTTTAGAAGGCTAAGAATTTTGCAATAAAATATATTATGTATTATATTTTACAAATTAAAAACAAAATATTTTTTTAATAAACGATTAAATTATTTTTTAATAATTTTTATTATAAAAATATATTTTATTGAGTAGGTAATATATAATGAAGATATTGTTTGCGACAATTAAGTTGTGTTTAAAAGTACTTGCTGCATGTATATAAAATTTATTTGTATATTTAAATGAATTATATGAAAAGTTCTAGATTTGTCATTGTGTTTTAGAAATACCTTTATTGCATATTTTGCATTTATAAGCTTTTCTAATAGGAACATAAACTCAAAATTTGTATTTAACATTTATCACAAATTTTTGTGTTTTTTAAATATTTTTAAATAGATAAATTAGTAAGAATTTGTAATATTTTTGAATAGATATAAAGTAATTAGAAAATGTTTTTAATATTATAAAATTAATATGTCTTACGATCAAACTAATAAAAGCTTTTATAGTTTTAAAATCATTATGGACTTCTCATTAAATTTGAACCAAATAGGTGTAGGGTATTTCAAAGTGGGTTGCACCGACTGACTGTTTCTTTACTTGTTATTTTTATTAATATCAGAAATTTGCATTGGAAATTTTTTATGGAATAACAATTATACAAGAGTTTCCAAATAGAAAACTCTGCTCAGTGCCGTCAGGTTAATTTATCGCAACCATCGTACCCAAACAGGTTAATTTATAAGGAATTATGCTCGTTTGGCCTAAATTCGGTCAAAAAGTTCTACGTTCCGAACCCATTGTCCAATCTCGACCATACGCAATCCCCACCATAGTCTCATTACTAGTAACCTATAGCACAAATTTGATGAAGAGAGCTCCATTATTTTTTGAGTTATCGTGCATATGGACGGACGGACGGAAATACGGACATGGCTATATCGACTTAGGAGGTCAATCTGATCACAAATATATATACTTTTCCATATCTAGCTGGCTTCCTTTTGTGGTTAAAAACACCATACCAAAGTTAATATACCCCTTTACCTATTCTATAGGTATAGGGTATAATAATTTATACAAAACAATCAAATATGTAAGATCCGAAAAAAAACTATAGAGTTAATCACTATAATATAATAACACCGCTTTAGAAAAATGGTTTGAAAACTGTTTTTAAAAATTACAGACCAATATCATTAGTTAATGCGAAAAGCAAAATTTTAGAAAAAATAATAAATATAAGAATAAGAACCTTTATAAATAAAACTATTGGATTTCATAACAATCAATTTGGTTTTATAGAAAATAGTTAACACAACTCAACATTGAATCAAATATATGAAGCACTTGATGAAAGGTAAGTTTTTGGCGGCTGTATTTCTAGATTTAACGAAAGCGTTCGACGTAGTAAATTTCGAAAAACTCGTACACTTTTTTGAAGACATGGGAATAAGAGGAGTGGCTAAAAATCTAGTAAAGTATTACATAACAAATAGAACACACTGTACTAGACAGTACACAAAGCGATAAACTTTCTATAAAAATTGGTGTACCACAAGGCGTACTACTCGGAACACTTTTACATCTACTATACATCATGAACATCTCAAATTGTAACATATCGTCTAAATATAATATATATATATATATTTTTTTTTTCCTAAGGGAGGAAAAAATCTTTAAAGGCATATCAGGTATCTAATCCCCCAGGTAGTGTGAGATTTTTACTACACTAAAACAACCACCTCCCGTAGCTAAAATAAAGGGATAAGCACACTAGCTGCCTGCGCAGTATTATGGCTGAAAAGTAACTACAAGTCATAAATATAAATGACTTTTAAGGGTTGAATGGGCAAGCAAAGCGGTATAAGTTGACTTCCTTCTTCAATTTTTGCGGTTCAAATGAATTGAGAAACACATATGGGGGTAATGTATTCCACAATTTGGAGGTGCGACTCTGAAAAAAATTCCTAAAGTTCAGAGTTCTTGTTCTGAAAAGCTTAACTGTATATGGATGTGATTGAGCTGCTAACCGTGTGTTACGGCGGTGGGGTTTGATTTTTTTTTTTTAATTTCTTTTGAAGTATTGCCTAGAAGATATTTATAAAAAAGACAAACAGTTCCTACATTACGGCGGTGACTTAAGGACGTTAAGTCTTTTGTGACGTTATTATTAATGATAATACGAACAGCTGTCTTTTGTATCTTATCCCAGATATTGAAGAGTGGTGCTGGGAGCTCCAGCAAATATGTGAGAGTCATACTCGAATCTCGGCCGAATATAGGTTTTATAAATTTGTAATAGATTAGGAGGTGTAAAGTATTTCCAACTCCTACTTAAGAATCTCAGGCATTTCGCGGCATCTTTTGCGACCGAAAAAATGTGGTCGTTCGACGAAAGTTTTGCATTCATTTCCATTCCTAGAATGCTTAATGATTCGGAATTTTAAATACCCACATTTCCAAAAGAAATTTTAAATATAGGATCGCTCCGCTTAGTTGATAACAAACAGTTTTGGGTTTTTGAAGCATTAAAACTTACCCTGTTTACGCCTCTTGAATTATTTGGAGAAACTTTGGTTCGTTCATTATTTACCCATGTTGAAGTAGCATCAGCTGTTGGTGATAAGACCGAGCCTTGAGGGACACCAAAGTAAAACCATCCAATACAACTTGTATTGAACGGTGTGAAAGGAAAGATTTTTCCTAGACCGAATGGCATGCCAAACGCGATCAAAGGCTTTGGATATATCTAGAGTGATTATGTTCGTTTCGCCATATTTTTCCAAGCAACAATCTCATTTTTCAGTCAAAAATGTCAACAGGTCACCTGTTGATCTATTTGACCTAAAACCATATTGTTGGTCACTTATGAGGCCATTACACTCCAAATATCTTTTTAAATGAAAATTAATTATTAACTTCATAAACTTTGATAGTACTGATGTTAGAGCAATTGGTCTATAATTTTCAGTATTGCTCTGGGCACCCTTTTTAGGGATTGGCTGGACATAAGCAACTTTCCAGATAGAATGGTAAGTTCCAGAAATAAAGGATATGTAAAAAAGTTTGCTTAGTGGATTTTTGGAGGATAATTGATGGAATATCGTCAGGACCAGCAGATTTGTGAACATTCTGACCCTTAAGAACTTTAGCAACAACTCGTGAAAATAAATTTTTTTTAGTTTTGAATTTGTTGGTGCATAGACCGGAGGAGAGGCTGTTGTTGCCGGCAGTATTGAATTGGCTGCGCAGATTTGAGCCAACAAATTTGCCTTTTGTTCAGGGTCAGCAATGACAGCATAATTATAAATCAGTGGGGGTGTTGTAGAAGAAGTGAAGTTGTTTTTTACTGATTTAGCAAATGACCAAAAACTTTTGCTGCCTTTTGAGAAGCGAATAACTTTTTGCCTTAGTAAAAAATCATGTTTAAATTTTTGCTGCCTTAAAATTATTTTGCATCGCTTACTAACTTCTGTAAAAGAGATTCGGTTGCTTTCGGTTGGTTGCCCCCTGAACTCAAAGAAAGCTTTACTTTTTTTCTTAATAGCTTGCATGCATTTTTTGTTTAACTAATTCTGGTTGCAGTGTTTAGCACTTTTAATCTTATTTGGTATGAAAAGATACATGCCAAGAAGAATAGCGCTAGTTAATGCATTGGGAGCTACATCAACATTTCTATTGTTGAAAAAAAGAGACCAATTAAAGTTTTTGAAAAAGGAGTTTCATTGAGGAGCCACATTTTATGTTTGGGGAGAACTTTTTGCTTAATTAAATTTTGAATTTGAAATTGAGAATTGATAAGGCAGTGGTTAGAGCTGCCTAATGGGCTAATGACAAAAATGTTGTATTTTTCCGGATGAGAAGTTAGAAATAGATCCAGAATATAAGCACTATGGCTTAAACAGTCTGGTATGCGAGTAGGTTCTTTCACTAATTGTGTAAGTTGATGAAGAGCGCTGAAAAGTTCTACACATTTGCCTCCTGCCGATGTATGAGGAGAGTATAGGAACCAATTTTTATTGTGAATATTGAAATCGCCCGCTACAACGATTTCAGTTTCGGAATTGTCCTGAAGGATGCTAATTATAGAATCCGATAAAATACCAAATTATACAATTGTGATCTCCTTCGAAATATTTGGACTTCTGTACAAAAACAAAAATGCGTTGAATGGCCACGAAAAATAAATTTGGTCCAAACATAGTTAAACTCTGCATTTGCGCCTATGTTATATTTATCCAGAATTTGGTAGGCCGTATAGTTACGAATATAAAGAGCAGTACCTCTACGGGGACTAAAGAACGTTTCAAGTTTGTAACCAGGAATACTGAACTTAACAGCATCCTGGTTTGACAAAACCTGGGTTTCGTTTAGTGGCAACACGGCTGGATTTTTTGAATTTAATTATCATATTACAATTGGTTTCACTTCCAAACAGGTAGAAGAAGATCTTAGTGCTTTTCGTAGTCATTGCAATAGCAATTAATACAATTACTTGTATCAGTCTCGTGAAATTATAATAAGTTCTTTCGTCCGAGCAGTAAGTAAAAATTTAAATTCAAAGTTTTATATCGATTCATATGTAACTACATAATGTAACTACACTAGTTCCAATTTAGTTACACTGTCTAACCATAGTATCAAAAATAAAAATAGCGTTAGTTCCTCTAATAAAAAAAAAAAAGTTTTTTGACTTTGGTGACACAAAAGGTAAAACATACGGTAAACAAAGCTTAATGTCAAAAGACAATACGTTTTCTAATTGTCCTAAAACTATCTGTAATTTCTTTCCAAATTCTTTTCAAAAAGTTAACTATAATAATTCAAAAAATTAATAAATATTTCAAATCCTATTATTACGGATTTATACCTTTCCGAAGTTGAAATATTTGAAGCAATCACTAAACTTGATACCAAAAAAGGTATAGGACCTGACCTGATTCCACTGATTTTTTTATACAACTGTGTCAGTTATCTCACTTATCCGCTTCATTTTATCTTTAATAAATCTCTTTCCTCAGGTATTTTTCCTCTTTTCTGGAAATCTTCTTATCTTACCCCTATCTACAAAAATGGCGATAAATCATGCGTCGAAAATTACCGTGGTATAGCTATTCTATCAACTATTTCAAAGTTGTTCGAAAAAATTATTGTAAACAAAATTACACCCATCATAAATACAAAACTAAACGAACAACAACATGGATTCAGAAAAGGTCGTCCCAAAACAACAAACCTTTTAGTTTACACTTCTGAAATTCTTAATGAAATGGAAAATTGGCACCAAGTTGATGCTATTTACAAGGACTTCAGCAAAGCATTCGACCGTGTTGATCACAAAATTCTACTAAACAAACTTGCAGTTTTAGGTATTTCTTTATTGGATATTCTCCTATATTACAAATAGAACGCAAAATATCAAATTTCAAAGTTTTTTCTCGGACTCAATCAATGTTACATCAGGAGTATCGCGAGGTAGCCACTTAGGTCCACTCTTGTTTAATATATTCATTTCCGATCTTTCTAGTAAACTTTTCGGTGTGTCACATGTTGTATTTGCTGATGATCTCAAGATTTATCATGTAATTAATAAAAAAAAAAATTAATAAGAGTTCCGATGTTGCACTACTTTAGACAAATCTAAATTGTCTGCAAGAATGGTGCTTCTCTAATAAGTTAGAACTAAATTTTATAAAGGTTATAATTATTATACGCAAGAGATCCACCATTACTCTCGGTTATAATATAAATAACGTAAGCCTTGAAAGAGTTAAAAATATTACCGATTTAGGGATTCTGTTGGATGATTAACTGAACTTCCATCTTCACTATGAGTAAAAAATTTCTAGGGCAAACAAAATGCTCGGGTTTATAAAAAGAAGAGCTAAAGAATTTAGCAACATCGATGTAACTAAAGCTCTTTATTGTTCCTTAGTCTATTATACTACGATCTATTCTTGAATATGGTAACATTGTGTGGGATCCCGCATTTCAAATACATTCTGATAGAATAGAAGCTGTGCAAAAGCAATTTCTTTTATTTGCGTTGAGAAATCATTATAATCCTAGAGATTTTTCAATTCTGCCTAGCTATCTCGTAAACCTTAATCCATTAAATATCTTAACTTTATCCTCACGCAGAAAATTCTTTTTTCTTGCTTTACTTTTGACGTCTTAAGAAAAAACATTGAAGTTCAGTTTTTAGCAGATAATTTTAAAATAAATAATGGGGGCAGAAATACGAGAATCACTAAATATTTAGTTGAAAATACTCAAGAACTGAATATGGAAAAAATAAACCAATAAACATATATAGCATTACATTCAATAAACACAGCCATCTTTTTTCAACACAAATTTCTAGATACACTTTAAATTAAAATTAAAATTTCTTAATGACCTATGACAATAATTTTAACCTTCAATATATTACACTTCAAGATCACATTATTTTATAATTCTATAATTTAGTTATTTTTGTTTTTTTTTTTACTTTATAAATTGCATTTTAACTGTGTTTTCGCTATGTATGCATTTTTTACAATCTACAAAAGAATAAATAAACTTTTATGTATTTAAATTTATGCTTTGTAATAAAATTCCATGTTAATTTTAAGTTTTAGCAATAAGAATTTTTTGTAAAATCCTTGTTATGGTTCAAATAAAAAAAAAATAAAAAAAAAAAATAAAATAAAATAAATTTAAAAAACCTTTGACATATGTTGAAACAAAATGCCGCAGCTTTAAATTTTGTATATTTATAAAAAAAATTTTAACAGGTATTCAAGTTACAGGTGTTTAAAAACAGCTAACTTTCAATTTTCGAGCTCTTGTAGCTCCTAAACAGGGGACGTGACAAAAAAATTTTGTTAACCGACTCCTACTAATTTCTGAAGGTTTAACTTCTCCCAAAATTTCAAGATCTGAGCTTGAACCGTTTTGAAGATATGTGGGGTCAACAATCTTGCAAAAATTTGACTTTTTAAAATTTATAAAGCTTATAAAACCAGCTATCGTTTGCCGTTTTCAGATTAAAAATACACCTAACAGAACTCTTATTATAACATTTCAATAGTGCAATTATTGTAATGTAAAAACTTGGTTCCTTTAATTTTGAAATGTTCATGATAAGAATGTAACTTGGTTTTGGTTGGAAGATTTTTGATACAAATATTTGCCCTCTTAATTTGCAATTGGTTGGAAGGTTTTGGATTATTTTGCCAATACAGCTGGATTTTTCTGTTATTTCTTGATTCGTAGATTCAGTACAATAAACTAAATTTTCTACTCTTGGACATGCTTCGTCAAAATATTGAACGATATGAAGGTTATATGTTAAACAAGGTTTTGTCATGAATCATGGAGGATGACTCAGGGGATAAAATCAGAATTTTAATGTTAAAAATAATATTAGTATTGTTAAATAGGCTTGTAAACCTAGTAATTGGTAGATATTGTCATCTGAATTGAATTGAATTATTATTAAATTTTTCTCGAATATCGCTTATTTCATTTATACTAAGAATTTGTTTTGATATAATGTTTAACCGAGCTAATACGATTGCTTCCGCTAAACTTGTTAAGTGATTGTTTAAAAGATCTATATTGTTGTTAATTTCATTAATGTATTGAGTTTGAATTACTAATTTTTCATTGTAGTCTGATATATATATTACAAATATACTATTATTAAGTTCATCTTGGTAATTTGTTAAATACAGCGAAATGGTTTCTTGTTGGTCATTTATATGTTTGGTAATATTCTCAAATCTTTCTTGCATTAAATAATTAATACCTATTTGGTTATCAATTTCTTTATTTAGATTTTCTTGGTTTCTATTAAGAGTTTGAATTGCTTCGTTAATATTATGTGCATCTTTTGCATCCATGTTACCTGTTATAGTTTTTATCATGGTACCAAGGCGATTAATAAGATCTTTTTAATTCTTATTTGGATATAGAGTATTTAAATTTTGATTTAAATTTTGTAATGTTGATTTAGTTATATTTATTGAGCCTTGTAATAGAGAGTCAACGTTTAAAAAATTTATAGTGTCCTCGATTTTATCAATAGTTTCTATGTATGTATCTAGTCTTACTATATGTAACAGATTGTTGTAACCTTTTATTCTTCTAGCTGTGCCTAATTTTAACGTTAGTATTTTATTCTCCGTCAGGTCTTGTATTTCCAGTCTCTGTCCGTTCACTGTTATAATTCTGAAATTTAAGTTTTCTTTTGCTTTAAGAAATTTTTTATTTTTATGATTTTTTATTGTTTTTTTCCTATTTTCTTTTACCCTATGTTTTGAAAATCTTGGTGTCATTTTATTGGTGTCTTAATCGTTTTCTTAATAGTTTTCCGGTTTTTGTCTATTTTCATTTAATTTTTCGATTAAGGTTTTTGTTTTATTTTCTACTCATTTTTCAATTTCTGGGAAAAGCTTATTTTGAAATGCGTTCAGTTTTTCTAAGTAGCCTTGTTCGGTATTCGGTGAAATTTGTTTTCAAAAGGTGTGTGGTCTTCCGTAAAATAATTCGTACGGTGTCAGTTTTGTTGTGAAATGTACATAAGTTATTAAACATTAATTAAAGATATCGTCAAGATCTTTGTCTCTTGATTTTTCATGTACTATTATATCATGTACTACATATTTTAGTAAAGGTAGAGTGCATTCTTTCTGCAATGCCATTACTACTAGTTTGCTGAAATGATGTAATGTGGTGACTAATATTATATTGTCCACAAAAATCTTGAAATGTGGTTGATGTGAATTCAGTGCTTAGGTTCAACACAATTGTTTCTGGAATGCCGTGAAGGCTAAAGAAATTTTTTAGAGATTTGATCATATTTAAACTATTTCTATTATCTACCGTGTAGGTTGCCGCAAAATGAGAAAATTTGTAAACTATTGTTAAAATTGGATTATTATTTAAGATCTTTGTGCAAAATTTGCATAGGTCTTTTAGCTGTTACAGATATTTCGAACTTTGGTTTAGATTGGTGACGGTCATATTTTAATATATTGCAAGTATCACAATTATTTATTATTTTACTAATTTTTTCTTTCATTAATGGAAAATAAAATTCTATTTGAGATGAAGTATTGTTTCAGTGTAATTACGTATTTTAGTGTTTCAGTGCAACGAATAAGTTTTAATGATCCACATCTAGCGAAATGATTTGAAAAAGAACTTTGAATGAGTTTAAAGGTAGAATCGTCTGTATATATAGCGGTAAGTTTGTTATTGTGGTACAAATTTCTTTAAAATGTCGGTCATGGTTTCTTCTGTAAAGTTAGGTAACCTTATAGTTATTTAGTTGTTGTTTATTTCGAAAAGGTACTTTAAGTTGAATTGTCTAAGATTAACAAAATTAGCTGATGGTTAAATTCATTTAACGGTCGTATTGCAATGGGAATTCCGTCATTCATATCTTCTGAAGCTGAATGAACAGTTGATCCAAATGTTCTATGTACAGTAGAATTTGCATCTAGAACGTGTGCATGCATTTCATCGATTTTAATTCGACTTAAAGAATCGGCATTTGAATTTATTAAGCCTTTTTTATATACAATTTCGTAATCAAACTCCTCGAGTTTTAGTCGCCATCGAACAAGTCTTGAGTTGGGTTTTTTAAGTTTCATCAACCAAACTAAAGGTTTGTGGTCGGTTACTATCTTGAATTTTTTTTCCAAAGATGTTGGGCTGTTAGTATTTCGTTACCCAAACTATGGCCAACAGTTCTTTTCTATGGTTGGATAGTTAATTTCACACCTTGTTTACGTTCTACTTGCATAGCAGATTGGTTTATCTTGTCCAATGATTCCTTGTCCAAAATTGCTTGCATCAGTAGTGACTATAAAAGGTTTTGAGAAATCCGGGTATTGAAGAGTTGGATCATTCATTAGAATATTATTACAAGTTTCGAATGTTTTTATACAACGCTATCTAGTATAATTTTCTTACCTTTTTTCAAACTTTCAGATAAAGGTTTGGTAGGTTTTGCGAAGACCTTGATAAACTTCCTATAATATTCTAGAAGACCCAGAAATGATTTTATCTCTTTTGGAGTCTTGGGTAAAGGAAATTTCTTTATAGCATGAATTTCATCAGGATTCAGTTTAACTCCATCAGTTGTTACAAGGTGTCCAAGAAATGCAATTCCCTTTTTTAAACCAGATCTTTTAGCACATTATCCATTACACGTTGGAATGTGGATGGTGCGTTCTTTAGACCAAAAGGCATACGGATATATTCATAATGACCTCCGTTCACCGAAAATGCGGACTTTTGTATATCTGCAGGATTAATTTCGATTTGATGAAATCCGCTTGCAAGATCTAAGGTTGAAAAGTAACAGCTGGGAGGCACAGTGGTTGAGTGCTGATCTTTCATGCGGAAGGGCCCGGGTTCGAATTCTAGTGAAAGTGAAAAAACTTTTCTGGTTTTCGACTCGACTCAGCTACCATTCGCCATTGGGTTCAAATTAATGGCATAATCAATAATTAATAGTTATAAATCTTTAATAAGAAATACATTAATATAAAAATATAAAAAAATGCAAAATATAAACAAATAATTTAATTAAATAATATAACTCGCAGATATAGAATACCATATAAGTAAAGTATAAAATATTACAATATAAACAAAAAATAGAATTGTAAATATTGAAAATCTAAGACATTTCTACATGTTATAAGGCCTAGTACTATCTCATGTTTAAATTGTATGTGGAATTCAATAAGACCAATTCTAATAACACGAATATAATATGACCCCCTGTTCCAACATGTACTTATGGTATAGACAGGCTTATTAGCCTAACAGTTGAACAGTTAGCGCTTAGAAAAAAAAAAAAAAAAAATACATTTACCTAATTTATCCAGTATTTCATTTATGTTGGGTAAGGGGTATTTATCAGTCACGGTCTTTTTATTCAATTTGCGATAGTCAATTACTAATCGACATTTTTGTTTACCGCTTGCATCGCGTTTTTCCGGAACAATCAAAACAGGTGAATTCCAAGTAAATGTTTCGAATTATACCTTGATTTAACACATCCTTTATTTGAGTTTGGATTTCATTTTTATGAATGTATGGGTAACGGTAAGATTTGGTATAAATAGGCGAATCATCTGTTAGCTTAATATTTTGTTTAATTTGATTAGTAAAAGTGAGAGATTGGCCTCCTTTAGAACAAATATTTTCATATTCTTTACAAACTGCTAATAAATTTCGTTTTTCTTCGTTATTTAAATGTGAGGTTCTTATTAAATCTACTATATCTTGATGAGAAATACTTGAATTACAATTATTGTAATTAATTTTGAAATTATTTTCAGAAAATTCTTCTTTTTTAAAAAATGGCTGAACTTTAATAGACCGGTCAACATAAAGAATTTCTTCTTTTTTTGAAATGTTGGTAAGTTCTATCAAACCATACCAATCTTTTGCTAAATAAATTCCTTCTGAAATTAATATTTTTGGAGAAATTTCAATACTATTGATATGAATGCTGCCATTTTTATAATCTACTGATAGCTTTCCAATTAATTTTAATTTAGGTGGTATTTGAATTTTTTCACAGGTTAAGTTAGGTTTAAAATGAAGATTTATTTCTGTATTCGCGGTTAATAATTTTTTGTTTGTAATATCTACTTTAGCTCTTAAAAGAGTAAGAGTGTAATCCGATGAGACCATCGAAATAGCCGTGAAATTTAAAGAGTAAAACTTCCATTTTACTTATTTGTTGAAATTCCTTAAATATTGGTAAAGTAATTTTTTTGTTTATTTTATGTTTATTTAAAGCTGTAACTATTATAACTGGTTCAATTTCGGTTATGTTATTTGGGTCTACTAAGACAGAGTTTTAAAAGAAGACGAAGCACCTATGTCAATTAGAAATTTTAATGGCTTATCATTATATAAGACTAGCTAATACCCGGGGCGCGTTGCTGCGCCTCTCAATGAAGGTTCAATTGACGTTGATGTTACTGTAAAAAGTTAACACAAAAATTGCACACGGTTTACACATGTAAATTTTAAAATGTATGAAAGCAACCTTTTAAAACGATTTTTCTAGGATTATTCTAGTAATTTTTGAAACTTTCTGTAATTCAAAGCAGTACAAACTACTTTCCAAAATTTGACGTAATTTACTTCCAAAAAATTTTTTAGACCAATCGTAGGACCGACTGTTAACAGACTCAACTCCATTTTCAAGTTGCTTCACACATATAGAATTTGAGGTTAAC
The DNA here is from genome assembly GCA_963082915.1 of Dolichopus griseipennis. Taxonomy (NCBI): domain Eukaryota; kingdom Metazoa; phylum Arthropoda; class Insecta; order Diptera; family Dolichopodidae; genus Dolichopus; species Dolichopus griseipennis. The sequence continues at coordinate 44,243,695 of OY720444.1, read as the reverse complement.
CGGTCAAATCGTTTCTAATTTAGAGTTAAGTTATCTATTATTTATTAATCGTTGGGTTAACGGAACTACACTTTCTCTTTGGGCAAAGCAGTATTGCGCAAAATTGGACGTAATTTGCTTCCAAATCTTTTTTTTGTCAATCGTCGGGCCGGCATGGGTTAACCAATTGCAAGCCTGCTAAAAGAGTTAATTTCATTCTCAAAACGGATCACATATACAAAATTTTAAGAAAATCGGTTAAACCGTTTTTTATTTAGAGTTAAGTATTGAAAAAAACCTAGAAAAATCTGTTGGGCCCCAATGGGTTAGTGCAGCTCAATAAAATTTTTTTGTGGGTTTTTTTTTAGCCAAAGCAGAATTTCATAATAGGACCCAAATTCCCAACCATCGGCCCAACATGGGTTAACAAACTTCAAAACTGTTAATAGTGTCAACTCAATTCTCAAGGAGCATCACGTATACAAAATTTGAAGTCATTTGGTCAAACCATTTCGAATTTAGAGTAAAGTATTGAAAAAACCTATTAAAAGATGTTTGGCCGCAATGGGTTAATGGAACTCAACAAAATTTTTTTTGGGACCTTTTTTTAAAGCAAAGCAGAATTTCGTAAAATCGGACAAAATTTGGACCCAAAATTTTTTTTGACCACCCGTCGGTCCGACATGGGTTAACAAATTCAAAAACTGTTAATAGTGTCTACTCAATTCTCAAAGAGCATCACGTATACAAAATTCGAAGTCAATCGGTCAAACCGTTTTCATTTTAGAACAAAGAAGCTTAAATACCTGCACCACAGCCCCAACTTGGCGGTCCGTTAAAGCAAAATTTTTGGGCCACGATTTCTTTCCGTGCCCTAAAACCTCTATATACAAATTTTCATGAAAATCGGCTGGGCAGTTTAGGAGTCTTTCGCTACGTACAAACAAACAGACAAACAAATAAACAAACTTTCGCTTAGATTTGTGTATATTATGGTAGTATATTTCCATGTTTATTAATATATAAGTTAAATTATTGTTAAGATTAAAGGGTTCCTTTTAATTATTAAAAATAAAGAATATTTGATTTTTAATTTTAACAAATTATTTTATTACAAGATTAAATTAAGACCTTTTACAAAGAATTCTGAATTAAGAATGAATCAATAATATTTCAATAATCAATAAATCGTTCCCCAATTGCATACCCAGCATATTCTTTATTTAATTTCGTTGTTTACAATTCTGTTAACATAAAACTGCAAGCCAATCGATTTCATTAATTTAAAATTTCATAACAAAAGTAATACAAAGTTGAATGAAATAGAAAGTAATACAAAGTTGAATGAATCATTCCCATTACATAGTATTTAGTAAAAGTATTATAAAGTTGAATGGATAAAATTTGACGAATAAGCAAAATTTAGTAATAATAATATTTAGTAATAGTGGAGATTGGTGCAAAATCGGTAACTCTTCCCCCTTCAGATTCAAATGTCCACATTTGACGAATTAATTAAAAAAACGGTGTATCATAAAATTTCTTCCTTCGAACTTCAAGTTTCAATCGTGCTACTGATTCTGGCAATGGATTTTCAGGTTTCAAGTTACTTCTAGCTTGTTCATTAATTTCCAAGCCATCATTTGTAATAGGTTTTGAATGTTGTTCATTAATTTCCAAGTCATCATTTGTAATAGGTTTTGAATATTGTTCATTATTAATTATAATTTTACCCCTTCTTCTAATTAGTAAAATGCAGGCTACTCCCAAGGTTGAAACTATTGCAATAGTAGAAATACTGTAATTGATAAAGTTGTCAAAATATTTTTCTTCTTGTAATTTACTGATATGATTAGTATTATCATTGATTAAGAATTATATATAGATAAACATTTTCATGTTAAAAATTTGTATGAAACTTTTTTCGCATGTTTTTTAAAATTCTCTGAAAATCATTGGCACGAATATAAATGTATTGTAACTATTTCTATTTTATAGTATACCCTTTATTTTTATTCTCTACATATATGCAACATGATTCAAGAATATGAATACTATGACACTAAAGAAAAGAAAAAAATCGAATAAGAAAAAAAACGAGGAAGTGTGTAGTAGAGTAGATTGTGTCAACTCTGGGATACCCGTATGACCGTAGTATAAACATTATAATATCATCCGATTAATTACTTTTGGCAAAATTTCAAACACTAAGCTTTATTAGGTGTAGTGTAATGCTCATATAAAAGAAGGAGTTGTATGGCACTTACTCGAACCCTCTGCAGTAGACCAACCAACTTTTCCAGTAACTTTGGCCATTACACTTAACAACTTTTGGCAAAATTTCAGATACCCAGCTTTAATAAGTACAGAGTAATGCTCATATAAAACAAGAAGTTATATGGCAGCTCGCAAAGTGCATAGTTGTGAATGGAATCTATGAAATTTTATAAAGTGTTTATGTATAGATGTATGTATGTATTCAAATTGATATTTCTAAATTCTTTAATCTTTAGAGGTTTTTGTTGAATTGAGATCAATTGTAATTTTGTTTTAACTGAAAATTTCTAAATTATCTAAATTTAAGATTTTGAAAATTTAGATAATTTAGAAATTTTCAATTTAAGATTTTGAAAATTTAGATAATTTAGAAATTTTCAGTTAAAACAAAATTACAATTGATCTCAATTCAACAAAAACCTCTAAAGATTAAAGAATTTAGAAATATCAATTTGAATACATACATACATCTATACATAAACACTTTATAAAATTTCATAGATTCCATTCACAACTATGCACTTTGCGAGTTTTAGAAAAATTTATTTATTTAAACAAAAATGAAAAAATCAAAACAAAAAGTTTCCCGTTACAATTTAAACCTCATAAGAAATAGAAAATAAAATGTTTGGTCACCTTCAAATATTCATAAAGGTTATTTGTATTGAGATCTATAAAGTTAGATTTTAAAATAATTATTTTAGAACCTTTATATGCATACATATCTATATAGGTATGTACGCAAGTACATACAAAATTTAATAATTTTTTAGAAAAAACGAAATCAATTCGAAAAAATTAACTATGAATTTATGAATGAAAAAATCATTGCTTATACAAGTATGACTATTTGTCAAAAGGGTATACTAAATTTGCCATTACGTTTATTACACAGAGAAGTAGGGGGGTAGATATAGACTCAAGTGTATGGATCGGATCAGAATTGAAAAATAAATCGATTTAGCTATGTATGTCCGTGCGTTTGTCCGTCCGTAATTACGATAACTCAAAAATTAAAGGAGCTAGGATTCTGGAACTTTCAACAAATCGGATTTTTAAAATAAGCCGTCATCATCATTGAAATTCAGCCAGTTTGCACAACGTGCTCGGGTAGCTGCCATATAACTTCTTGTTTTATATGATCATTACTCTGTACTTATTAAAGCTGGGTATCTGAAATTTTGCCAAAAGTAGTTAAGTGTAATGGCCAAAGTTACTGGAAAAGTTGGTTGGTCTACTGCAGAGGGTTCGAGTAAGTGCACCTAATAAAGCTTAGTGTTTGAAATTTTGCCAAAAGTAATTAATCGGATGATATTATAATGTTTATACTACGGTCATACGGGTATCCCAGAGTTGACACAATCTACTCTACTACACACTTCCTCGTTTTTTTTCTTATTCGATTTTTTTCTTTTCTTTAGTGTCATAGTATTCATATTCTTGAATCATGTTGCATGTATGTAGAGAAAAAAAATAAAGGGTATACTATAAAATAGAAATAGTTACAATACATTTATATTCGTGCCAACGATTTTCAGAGAATTTTAAAAAATATGCGAAAAAAGTTTCATACAAATTTTTAACATGAAAATGTTTAATCTATATATAATTCTTAATCAATGGTATTATCTATATGAATTTCTTTTAACAACTTCAAGGATAAATGCTCGCGAAATTGGTTACTCATAGATTTTGGTTGAAGAATAGCTGGTAGGACTTTGAATGTTGTAATTTCTTTTGATACAAAAATTTGATTCATAATTGTGACATTTACATTACCAAATTTGATGACATAAGTACCTGTAAGGTTGTGCTGGTCATGATTTATAAAAATGGTCCCATTATATTGATTTAATAAGATTACGCCTTCATCTATTTGATCAATTGTAGGAATATGTTGACTATTTGTAATACTGCAGTTTGAATTTTTACTTTTCAGAAGATTTGGTATGCAACTGGAGTTCCCTAAATTTACAAGATCATTCTTTTTACAAATTAATATTGAATTTACCGTTTTACAATTATTATAACTTTTTATACCATATATTACATTATCATTAGTTAAAATTTTTGAGAAATTTATTTCATTTACAATATTTACAATATTTTTTACTTTTATTGGTTTTAACAATAATTGATCATAAATTTCTAAACTAGTTAACGGATTTCAATAATATAAAACAAGCAGATGCCGTTTGACATTATTTTAAATTAGCAAAGTCTAAAGCTTCCTCTGGAGTAGAGTAAGGTAGTTTTTCTTTATCTAAAATATTTTTTAAAGTTTCAATTTCAGATTTTGAAAGCAATATTGAATTTATAACTCCTACTCTAGCCCAATGAATAGCATATTTCAAATTAACTATCTCTTCCTTAATAAGTTTTAATTTATATTGCAATTCCAATATAGTTGATTAGTTACAATATTATTTTGCCTAATTTCTCTTAAAATTTGATTTGTACGTTGAGTTAAATTATTTAATCTATCATTATAAATACTATTAATTATTACCTGTTTGTTACTATTATCTAAAATGTTATTAAGTTTTTTCTTTATTAATACAAAATCATCATGATCTGGAGTTTCAGCGATAAACTTCCACGTTGTTCCCAAAAAATTGATTGCTCTTTTGTGTCTACCTTGATTAATTTTTAATATTTGATTTATGAATTCTCCTATTTGAATTAGTGATAACAGTGGTATTATTATTTTGTTTTACAATTTCCTTTTTATAACGATGAGTTAACTTAGATCCTAGCCTTTTGTTATGTTTTACATAAATGACCTGGCCTATCTCGTATTGTCTTAAGGGTTTCCTACTTTTATTATGAAGTTTTAAATCTTTAAATTTTTTTTCTTTAATTTTTTCTATATTAGATAATCTGGTTTTTTCAAACTCTTCTGGGTCGTGTTAGGTGTTCTCCCCAGAAATAATTCAATCGGTTTTTTTCCCGTAGTTGAACGTATGGTATGGTTGTACTCATTTACCGCCCTTTCGAGAAGTTCTTCAAAAGATCGGTTTGTTTTCTCGGCTTTCAGACATTTCATTATTTCAGACAGAGTTGAGTGAAATCTCTCAATCTGTCCATTAACTTCACTTTTATACGGCGGAGTGGTAAATATTTTAATCTTCAATTCATCTTCCATCATTGCTTTAATGGAAGCCGAATTTAATGACTTCTCATTATCAATTAGTACCCACTCCGGAACACCGTAATAAAACAAAATGTCTCTTAACAACAACCTCACGTGTTCTATTGCTCTGCTGGTAATTATTCTAGCTTGAGCAAATTTAGTCAACTTATCTATCGCGGTGAGTACCAACTTTGACTCGGTGGAAAATATGTCGATATGTAAGGTATGACCTGGGTAATTTGGTATAGGTGTTTCCTGTATTTGGGGATTAGTGGGATGTCTGTCGTACTTATTTTCTTGACAGATTGAGCAATTCTTAACTAAATCTCTAACTCTCCTAGCCATTTTAGGGAAATAGTATTTTTGTATAATTTGCAATCTATTCTCTTCCGAACTTCTATGAGCACGCCGATGCGTTGAGATAATTATTTCATCTTGATCAAATTCGTTTTTGACATCTTCTAACAAGATTTTTGTAATACGAATTTTATAACTTTTAAAATGATGGCGATAAATCTCTTGAATTTTTCCCATCATGTTTTCTTCGGTCATTATACCGTTTAAGATGTGAGGGCTTAGATATTTTTTCAAAATTTCAATTAAGTTGTTCTCAGAAAATCCTGGTTGTGTTACGATATGATATTCTGGAATGGATGATCCAGTTCATAACTAATATTATTACCTATTTTTAGCATTATTTGATTACGAAAACCATTTAAGGGCGCTTTGACAAGTTGAATATAATTCTAGGATGAACTATCATCACTATGTTGAGATATAGTCAATGTGTTCAACTTTGTTATAGGAACAATCCTTGATAAAGCATCAGCCACCACATTGGTATGGCCTGGCATTGGTATATTTGAGCTCATAATTGTACTCTTCAATTATGGCTTTCCACCTCTTCATCTTACTGTTGCTGTTCTTATTGCTCAGAGCATACTTAAGAGGTTGGTGGTCTGTATAAATAACAACTTTTTTTGATCCTTAAAGGAAATTTCTGAGTGAGGTTAGAGCCCATACAATTGCTAACATCTCTTTTTCATTAACAGCGTATGACTCCTCAGTTTTTGTTGAAGTTCTAGATAGAAATGTAATTGGCTTACCGTCTTACGACAAAGCACCTCCAATAGCATAATTGGACGCGTCAGTAGTTAGCTCGAAGTTTTTGTTAAAATCAGGATAAGAAAAAAAAAACTTCCTCTGATGTTAACATATTTTTTAATATTTGAAATGATTTTTTTGATTTTAGTTCATCCCATCATTTAGAGTTATAGCAACATTTTTTGATTTATTTTGGACACTGGTTCTCCTTCCCCTCTTAAAAGAGATGTCAAGGGTTTGGCAATTTTCGCATAATCAAGAATAAAACGCCTATAATACCCTGACATACCAAGAAACGACCTTAAATCCTTTACTGTCCTGGGAAAAGGTAAATCACAAATTGCTTGAATTTTTTTAGGGTTTGAATTTATTATGAATCCCAAAAATTCCATTTCGTTTTGTAGGAATTCACATTTGTCTAACTGAACTTTAAGGTTGGCATCCTCTAATGTTTTAAAAATTATTTCAAGATTTTTTAAATGTTCAACCTAATTTTTTCCATAAATTACTATATCGTCTATATAAACGTAAAATCTTTTCCCTATGTGTACTCTTAATATATCATCATGTGTTCTTTGAAAAATTGCAGGTGCATTCTTCAGTCCAAAAAGAAGGCGAGTAACCTCATAATTCCCGTTGTTCACCGAAAAGCAGTTTTTTCTATATCATATTCTCTTAAAGGAATTTGATGAAAGCCATTTTTCAAATCAATTACGGAGCATAATTTGTTTTGACCAAGGTTAGAAATTTTTTTATTTATTTATTTTATTTTACAAACCAAAACAAGGTCGTTACAAAAAAAAATTCTTAAAAATTATTACTTATATTTAAAATTATACAATATAATGACTTAAACAATAAAAAATGCTTATTCTTCCATTCTTAAAAAAAAAAACACTAATTTTATATACAAAATTATGTACATACATACATGCGTGTATATAATGAATAGAATAAATATTAATTTTTGTAGCATATTAAAAAGTAATTTGATATGTTATTATTATGACTTATGACTAAGTATTTATAAAACCAAGTAAAGAAACAATCACTCGGTGCAACCGACTTAGAAATACCCTACACCTATTTGGTTCAAATTTAATGACATATCCATAAGTCATTTTAACGCCATAAAAGCTGTTATTAATTTGATTGTAAGACATAGCTAGCCAAATTAACTTTATAATACTAAAAACATTTTCTAATTACACTATCTCTTAAAAAATATTACAAATTCTTACTAATTTATTTATTTAAAAATATTAAAAAACAAAAAAACTTGTTATAAATGAAAATATATTTATTCCAATTCAATTACAAAGTGAAAAAATTCTAATTATTAAATTTTGTGATAGAAAGGTAATCAAGGCATAATATATTTAATAATCCAAATTTTTCAAAATTGTAATTACTTTAAATGGCTAGTTAATATACATAATAGAAAAGCTTATACACAAAATATGCAATAAATGTATTTCTAAAATACAAATTTACACCTTTTGATACAATTCATTTAAATATAAAAATAAATTTTACATAAATGCAGCAAGTTCCTTTGAAGAAAACTGAACCACTAAAATTAAGTCTAAATTTCGGGAACACATAGGAAATAGGAAATATTTTCTTTGGCTTCGAAATTGTACTCGTTTGGCGTCAAATCGATCAAAAGCTTCTAGAATCCGAACTAATTGACCAAACTCGACCAGAACCAATTCCAATGGTACTTTCATTACTAGTAACCTAAAGTTTAAATTTCATCAAAAAAGCGGCATTATTTTTTGAGTTATGGTGTTTTTAAGATATATGTTTGTTAGCCCTTGAACTTTTCAAGGGTTCCAGAACCCGAAATTATGGTATGATTTCGCCCATATGCAGTCCCCGTCATACTTTAAATACTAGTTAACCCTTGTACACAATTGGAACGTTCTATCTTAATTTTAAGTTACTAGTTTTATTAATTTCGATGATAAACTTTTACACATTGGGGGGTCTAAGAAAGGTACAAAATTAGAGGGACACGCAGGAAATAGTAAAGAACAGCCATGTGCCAAATTTGAAGCTTCTAGTTACTATCTTTATTAATTTCAAAAATATGCTTTAAGGTCCTTGGAACTGAGAGGCTGGTCCAGACCCAGTACTCCAATAGAGCTCAAATTTAAAGGACACTAAGGAAATCGAAAGCGACACCCTGAAACCAAATTTGGAGGTTCTATCTCCATTGGTTTCGGAGTTATGCTAGTTTGGCCTAAATTCGATCAAAAAGTTCTAAGTTCCGAACCCATTTTCCAATCCTCACCGTACGCAATCGCTGCCGTAGTTTCATTACCAATAACCTACAGCACAAATTTCATGAAGATAGCGTCATTAGTTGTTGAGTTATCGTGATTATTTATATATGTTCGTTAGCCCTGAAACCGATTGAAAGGTCCAGAATCTGAACCCTTGGGCTGATTTCGCCCTTATGCAGTCCAGGCTAAACTTTAAGCACTAGTTAACCCTTGTATACAATTTGAACGTTCTATCTTAAGTTACTATTTTTAATAATTTCGATTATAAGCTTTTAAAACTTAAGAGGGTCTAAGAGGGATACTGAACCACCACTCCAATTGATCCCAAATTAGGGGGACACGCAAGGGATAGTAAGGAACACCCTTGAGCCAAATTTGAAGCTTCTACATTTTTTTAAGTTGTTATCTTTATTAATTTTAAAGATATGCTTTAAGGTCTTCGGAAATGTATGGCTAGTCCCCGACCCACTACTCTAATGGGGCCCAAATTTCAAAGACATTAAGAAAATAGGAAGGGACACCCTGATACAAAATTTGGAGGTTCTATCTTCTTTGGTTTCGGAATTATGCTCGTTTGGCCTAAATTCGATCAAAAAGTTCTAGGTTCCGAACCCTTGGTTCAATTCCGAACTTACGCAATCCCCGAAGTAGTTTCATTACTAGTAACCTACAGCACAAATTTGATGAAGAAATCGTCATTAGTTGTTGAGTTATTGTGATTTTTTATATATGATCGTTAGCCCTTCGATCGATTAAAAGGTCCAGAATCCGAACCAATGGGCCGATTTCGCCCATATACAATCCCCGCCGTACTTTCAGTCATAGTAACCTCCAGTTAAAATTTCATCAAGATAGCTCTATTATTTTTTGAGTTATCGTGCCTACGGACGAACGGACGGACGGACGGACATGGCTATATCGACGCAGGAGGTCACGCTGATCACAAATATATATACTTTTCCATATCTAGCTCGCTTCCTTTAGGTGGTTACAAACACCATACCAAAGTTAATATACCCTTTTACCTATTCTATAGGTGTAGGGTATAACAAATTATTGAATGCACAAAAATTAAAAAAAAAACAAAACATAATTAGCAATTTTGTTGTATTTTAATGCAATACAGTACTGTGTGTTATGTTTTAATTATATCATAGTTTAAAAGAAAAATATTGCTTATGTAAGAATTAATTGTCTGAGGTCATTAAATTAAAAAAATGTTTATGTAAAGTGTGTTTAAAAGTAGCTTTTGAGATAGATGTAGAATAAAGATGACTAATTTTGTTGAAAGTAATGCAACATCTATTGATGGGTTCATTTTTACCATACTCTGTATTATGTTGATAATCCATTAAAAATCTTTTATTTCTAGTTTGCCGAACATTAACGTTAAGTCTAAATTTATTATTAAGAGATTGAATAGAAATACTGTTATTTAAAATATCAAAAGTAAAACATGATGACAAGAGTTGTCTTCGTGAAGATAAAGAAAGCATATTTAAAGACTTAAGTCTTGTGTTGTAGCTAGGAAGATTCCCAAAATTAGAAGGGTTATACATATTTCTTAATGCAAATAAGAGAAATTGCTTTTGAACTGATTCAATTCTATTGGAGTGAACTTGAAAGACTGGATCCCAAATTATGTTACCGTATTTTAAAATAAATCGAACAAGGAAACAATAGAGGGATTTTGTTACAGCTAAGTCATTAAATTCTTTAGCTCTTCTCTTAATGAAACCTAACATTTTATTAGCCTTAGAAACTAATTGGTCATAGTGAAGATTATAATTAAGGTTATTATCGAGAAGAATACCTAAATCAGAAATGCTAGAAACCCGTTCAAGAGTTACGTTATCTATCTTATAGTCATATACTAAAGAAGATCGTTTTCGGGTAAAGCTGATAACCTTACATTTCTGTATGTTCAGTTCCAATTTATTTGATGTGCACCAAGTTTGTAAATCTGATAAGCTTGATTGAAGTATAACTGCATCAGAATTATCTTTTACAACTTTATATATCTTTAAGTCGTCAGCAAAAGCAATATGTGGTATGGCGTCTAAATATTCCGAAAGGTCAGAACCATAGGACCAGAAGTAACATTAATAGATTTGGATAACAGACCTTGAAATTTGACGTTTTGGATTCTTTCTGATAGAAATTAAGCCAAGAAAGAAAAGAACCCGTAATGCCAAAAGTTGACAGCTTATTTAGCAAAATTAAGTGATCTACACGATCGAAAGCTTTACTAAAATCTGTGTAAATTGCATCAACTTGGTATCCTTTCTCCATTTGGTTCAGTATTTCGGACGTATACATCATAAGGTTAGTTGTAGTAGAACGACCCTTTCTGAAACCATGTTGTTGTTCATTAAGTTTAACATTAATAATAGGGGTAATTCTATCAACGACAATCTTTTCAAATAATTTAGGAATAGTTGATAAAATGGCTATATCCCGATAGTTTATAACTGAAGCTCTATCACCTTTTTAAAAAATGAGAGTTAAATGGGAGGATTTCTACACTTGTGGAAAAATGCCATCTAAAAGCGACTTGTTGAAGATGGAGTGAAGAGGGATAATTAGATTTTGAGCACAGTTGTGTAAAAAGATTGGGGGGATAAGATCAGGACCAGCACCTTTTTTTATATCCAGACTAAAAATTGCTTCAAAAATATCATTTTGTGAAAGACGTAAATTTGAAATTAGCAAATTTGAACTGGTAGATAAAGAATTAGCAGAAAAAGCGATTGGTGCCTTAGGACGATAAATTTTCTGAAAATTATCTGAAAAGAATTTACAAATTTCTTTAGGACAAGAAGAAAGCACATTGTTCTCTATATCATTGAGATAGGATATCCAAATAACTTACGCTTTGTGTTAACAAAGTCGAAAAATTTTTTGGGTTCAGCGATTAGTTTGTTGCCCATATCAGCAACATAGTTATCGTATGCTGTATTGGCTTTATGTTTAAATTCAATGGAAAGTTGCTTATAATAATTCAATAAATCGTCGTTTGGTGCTGATGAATAATTGATTTTTTTAAATATTTTATTGCGTCGATTTCTTAGATTCCTAAGATCTCTATCTAACCAAGGTTCTGTTGTTTTATTTTTTTTACGAATTTTGGGAATAAAAGTGTCAATAATTGCAAACAGCCTTGAATAAAAGATAGAGATTAGCGAATTAATATTCTGTTGAAGTAACAGTTCGTCCCAGTTAATAAGTGACAAAGCATTATTGATAGTCAGCATTAAAAAAGTCGTATACAATTTCATTATTGTAAGATTTAGCGAAGAGTGGGATAGTAGTAGTGTTAGTAAAAAGATGATCTGCATCATCAGCGAGATTACCCACCACTTTATCATATGCATTTGAAAATACAAGATCTAACCACTTGTCATTACTATTAGGATAACTAATAATTTGTTGTAAATCATTATTATAGAACTCACTAATGAGATCGAAGTCAATTCCATCTTGGAAGTTAATAGGTAATAACAAATTATCAGAGTCATCAACAATAAACGAAAGAGAAGGACGATTGAAATCTCCGAAAATAAAGATTAAGTTATCCTCATGCATATCCGAAATAATATTGTGATAAACAGTGTAAAATTCAGAATATGAGGAACTGTCTGAGCACAGACGAAAATATACAATACCTATGTATAAATTATTCGTACTTAGGTTTAATTTAATAAATTGGTGATCAAAAGAATTATATGTACCAGTAATTATTGGTACACTAGATAAGTTATTATTTACCGCAAGAAGTACACCACTCCCTCGCGAACAATTTAAAGAATGATAGTTACGGTCTTTTCTGTATATGGACCAATTACCATCAAGAATTTCTTCCTTCTTAAACGAATCATTTAGCCATGTTTCAGTTATAGCTAGTATATTGAAATTACATGACTTAGCATCAACATAAAATATTCTGATGTTATTGATATTGTTTGTAGATTGAGAGGTTTTTTTAGATCTCGTAACATTAGATAATGAAATGAGATTAGGATTTTGTTCGAGACTTGCATAATTATTTCGTGTTTGGACGAAAAAACTTGTTATAGTTCTCGCGAGATTGGTACAAATGATTATCACAATGAAAAGCCTTAAGGTCCTCTTCGACATCTTTAGCAGTGAAGCCTATATTTTCATGAAATCTGAGATTGAGGCTATACAAATCTTTATAATTAGACGCCAGTCCTTCATTGTGAATAAGAACTGATAAGTAAGTCCTCGTTTTGCCTTCTAAGACGCGATTATTGGAATCATTATGTAGATAAGCAAGAAAGAGTCTCACATTATAAAGAATTCTCTCATCTCTGAATCTAGACAGTGCAATCTTCAGTTAATGATTGCTTTGTCATTCTAATGATTGGAGATATGAGCGGATCTTGTGAAAGCAAGAGCTTATTATTGTTATTGCTATTAATAATATGTTGATTGCTGTTATTATTATTAATACTTGTATTATTATTATTACTAGTATTATTATTGTTGTTATTATTATTGTTGTTGTTGTTGATGTTATTATTATTATTATTATTATTGTTATTATTATTATTATTATTATTATTATTATTATTATTATTATTATTATTATTATTATTATTATTATTATTATTATTATTATTATTATTATTATTATTATTATTATTATTATTATTATTATTATTATTATTATTATTATTATTATTATTATTATTATTATTATTATTATTATTATTATTATTATTATTATTATTATTATTATTATTATTATTATTATTATTATTATTATTATTATTATTATTATTATTATTATTATTATTATTATTATTATTATTATCATTATTTTTATTATTTTTATTATTATTATTATTATTATTATTATTATTATTATTTTTATTATTATTATTATTATTAATGTTATTACTATTAATTTTAACAATTGGATTACTACATGTACCAACGGGTCTCCCTGAACAAAATTTGGATAATTATTGCTTTTATTTAATTTAGCTTCATTGTTATTATTTTTTTTTTTTTTTTTTAAGCGCTAACTGTTCAACTGTTAGGCTAATTAGCCTGTCTATACCATAGGTACATGTTGGAACAGGGGGTCATATTATATTCGTGTTATTAGAATTGGTCTTATTGAATTCCACATACAATTTAAACATGAGATAGTACTAGGCCTTATAACATGTAGAAACGTCTTAGATTTTCAATATTTACAATTCTATTTTTTGTTTATATTGTAATATTTTATATTTTACTTATATGGTATTCTATATCTGCGAGTTATATTATTTAATTAAATTATTTGTTTATATTTTGCATTTGTTTATATTTTTATATTAAAGTATTTTTTTATTAAAGATTTATAATTATTAATTATTGATTATGCCATTAATTTGAACCCAATGGCGAATGGTAACTGAGTCGAGTCGAAAACCAGAAAAGTTTTTTTCACTTTCACTAGAATTCGAACCCGGGCCCTTCTGCATGAAAGGTCGGCACTTAACCACTGTGCCACCCAGCTGTTTTAAACCCGGTTTCAACGTTACACCTTGAACAAAATTTCCATTTTTTTTTGTTACCGAGGATTGTTTATCTGTGTTAATTGTTTGAGTGCTGAAATGAACTTTTTTTGGTTTAACAGTATTAAAAGGGAAAGCAAAAGGATTGAGAAGAGTTTTATTTGAGCTTGTGTTTGATTTGTTAAGTGTAAAATCTTTAAAGTGTTGAACTATGGTACCATTTTTCCAGTGTTTATAAGCTATTATATCATTAACATTGGGAATAGGTACCATAACCTTGAACGATTTGTATTTCGGTTTATATTTTAAATTTTTTGGTGTAATGTTAACTATACTAATATTATTACATTTAAACTTATTTTTTAAAAAACTATTTAAACTCTTACAGTTGTAAATGCTGGACATTTTGAAAAGTAGAGGGCGATGTTACCATATGTGGCGTTGAATGTAGGTTAATTTGAAAAGTTGGTGGAACCATTGGTTGATAAGGTAGCAATATTTGTTGAGTTAGAAGAAGATTCCGCTTTTGCTAATTCACTATTTAATAAGATGTCATTCACGGCATTAGCGGATAAACTGATACAGTAGTTGTCGGTTTGAAGTACTCAGGCCCCAGAGTAATAGTAGCAGTATCGATAGAACAAATAAAACTGACAAACTGATCCGTTTGCGACCAAACTTCTTTAACGGTCTTTTTTTCATTTATTTGAAAGGATTTGTTCACATGACAGCCGGCTTCGACTTTTTCAGAAAGCTTCCTTATATCTGTTTTTAGTGAACAGATCTCGTCTTTCAGTTTGTCTACATTGTTTCGACCCAATGACACAAAGCTTCCTAATATCCGTTTTAAGAGAAGATATTTCATCCTCTAGCCTGTCCGTTTTATTAATTTTTTCCAATTTATCGAAGATCATTGATTTCATTTCTGCCAGGTTGTGGGCAACTTCGTTCTTTATATCTGCAATCGTCACCGTCTCGTTAGTTGACGTAGATAAAACTAATGAATTTGTGTCGTCGAAGCGTTGACACAAATTCAATAAGACATTGTTAGTGTTGTCTATAAATTTGAGCGCTTTATTTAACACTTGCATTTGATCATCTTTGATATCAAGCAAGCTTGTTAAGTTTTTGTTGTTCATATTTGCCAAGAGATCATGAATGTTAAGGCATTCATCACACACGAAATTGTTACAAAGTCTAGAAGAATGGCAATTTCTTTCTAGACCTACGCAAGTTCCATGTAGTTTTTTACCGCAGAAGCCTATATTATTCTGCCTTGTATTAGTATCATTCTCTGATGCTAAATGAATTGCTTCTGCAAAACTCTTTGGTTTTGCTGGTAAAATGATTGCTCTGTGCATCTCTTTTAATCCATTTTTGATTGGTCATTTAGTTTTATTATTATATTTCTATGATTTTCGCCTTGCTCAGCTATTTGTAACTCATTTAGTTGAGCAATGAGCATTTCAATTTTTGATGCAAATGAATTAACATCCTGATTACCTTGTATCAATCTTGTTAATTCATTTTGGATTTTTGCTGGGTTCTTTTTCGATTTAAAATTTGCATTTAATACTTCCTTCAATTTATCTATGGTATTTATTTGTACCTCAGTTATCAATCTATTCTTAACTTTGTCAGCTAATTTGGTAGCTAATATAAACTTTAACAATTTTTCTTTTTCAGTATCATCTTTTAATGTGTCGGCATAAAATTCTACAAGACATATAAAATTTGAAAGATGCTTAATTTCTCCCTGAAATAGTGGTACAACTTTTATTGCTGTTGTTAACTCAAAGTTTGCTATGTTTTCTGTCTCTATTTCTACTTTTGGTTTCAGATATAAGTTACTATTTTGTAATAATACACTATTTATTTTATTTCTAAATTTTATTACGTTTAACTTTACAAGATCAGAACTGAAGTGACCTTTTTTATTTTTAGCTTTCTTTCAAAACAAATTTTAAAATATTTACTGTTACAATTACATTTTTTTGATTGGTTAATTTTATGGTGTGATTTTATACAAAAACAATAATAATCTCATTATAATTAATTACAAACAAAATAGTAACTGGTGACCATTTACCATTTTTAGTTTTAGCATATTAACAAATATAATAAGAAATATAAAGTGCACCGAGTGTCTCGGTTGGCGATGAATATAAGTGACAATGGTGTTGATGTGTTAACGTATATATTTATCTGCCTTAGTATTTCTTTTAATCTTAAGTTATATGAAAACTCCCAAGTTTCTCTTATTTGTTGTTGTTTGTCATCAATGAACGTTTGTGTATAAGTTCTGTTTGGATTTTTCTTTAACGTTTTTAATAGGTCAGTAAGTTGGTTTATTTTACTGTCCATTAAAATCAAAATTTAAAAAAATTTACATTAATATTTGTTGTTATATTTTACATTATTTTACATTTAATAAAAAAATTTTAAGAATTATTTTAATAAAATTTGAAACATTTTAAATTAATTTACATTATTTTAATTAAAAAAAATTTTATTTGTAATAAATTCTAATTTAAAAAAAATTTTACTATTTATATTTTTATACAATTTTATTAAAAAAAAAAATATTCAATATTCAAAATTTAGTTAGTTTTAGTTATTTATAGTTGTTAGATTGTAGATAAACGTTGAGCACGTTTCGCTGCTTTCTTGTTGACGAAGTATTTTACTGCTTCATATGTGAATAAAATGATGATGGTGATTATCACTTCCTTTAAGACTTCGTTTGTGGTTAGATTTGCTTGTTGTACTATTGTGGAGCTGGATTCTGCTGAAAAAAAACCCATTTTTGTTAATTTTGTTTGTTTGTAGACCTTTTTCTTAATTCGTTAATTTTTCTTAGGGTTTCTTCTTTGTTCTCTAGTAATTTGGTGTATGGCAGACTACTATATAATCTGCTCAGTTCCCTTCGTTTTTGAAAATCTTTGCCACTTCTTTTCCTCTTTTTGGACTGTACCCGTTGTTTATATTCGTCTATTGTTATTTTGATTTTTGCAGCTTCTAATTCTTCCTTCAATTCTTGCTCTTCTCTTTTATTTTATTTTGTATTTGTTGTATATGGGATGCTAAATCTTCGAAACGCCTATGGAATTCTTCATTCTTCATCTGTTACAATTTCCATTTAATTTTTCTTGGTCTTCCTGTTTCTGCTTTTCAGATTTGGTGAACTGTTGTTATCTTTGTTGAGTCGTTCACTACACTATATTCCACGTAAGTGCAGGGTCGCCATGTGATAAGTTTCGTCCGTCGGTAATATCTATTAACAATGTTTAGTTCAGCCCTAACACATTCTGATCAGGCAAGTTAATTGCCTGATGCAAAAGTTTCTTCTCTTATTTTAGTAGCAAGAAGAAGTTGCTAGTCGATTCAGCAATTAGTGCTAGATTGTTTTTGTATTATTATATTATATATATTAGCACAATCATGCATATATATAAGCATGTTTGCACCAAGAAATATTTATTAATATTTATATTAAATATTTTATTCCATGCAAAAGGATCTGCGGGAATGAATTATAAAATAATATATATGTTATTATATTTGGAGTTAGATTAACTCTGATCTTTATTTGAACAAACTACGGTTTATATACAATTTTGGATTCTTTAAAATCCATACAAATTTTATCTAGAGCAATAAGTTATTGTAATTTATTGCTTAGTTACAAAGAATTTAAATTTGGGTTAAAAGAATGCATTATAATATTTTTGACCTAATTCATATCTATAAAGATCAATAACCAAAAATATGAATAATGATTATATGAATACAAAAATAAAAATATGAAAAATGATCACACAAAAATAAAATTAATATATATGTATCATACAAGGCATTGTACTTGCATTCATACAAATATTAGTGAACAGATGTTCCACTTAAAATTGTTGACCTATGTCAGCATATTTTATCATAATGTTAAATAATAATTTTTGATCATTTACATTTGTGGAAATAATTTTATGTACAAAATAATTTTATGTACTTGGTCAAGATATACTACATGGTTATAGTTATTTGGGGTTTTATAAAATGGATTATTGAAGTTCTTATTAAAATTATTATGAAAGTTTTGCTGTGGGCCATTCTGAAAATTTAGTTTTGAATACCGATATGAATTAAAATTTGGTCTTTCATTAAAATTCTTATGATATCCGAATCTGTGATTCTGTTGTATTGGATTTTGTTTTCGAGGATTTCATGGGGACTGATTATTAAAATTCTTATTGTTTGAATGATTTTGACTATGACTAATTCTATAGTTCACATTCTCAAGTTTTAGGCACAGATATAGTGCTTCGGGTAAATCTTGAGGTTCACACATACTTAGTAAACTTGGAAGATCCCCTTTAAGACCTCTAACAAAAGTATCTAGGGCTTTATCCCTATATGATTGTGCTATAGCATCTAATTGATCCTTATTAAAATCCATTGAGGAAAGTTTATTTAAAATTTGTGAAAGATGTTGATATACCTCTTGATAAAATTCTTCGATTGTATTATTTCTTTGTATCATAGTAGTCATTTGGTACTCTAAAGTACCTAAATCCCGTTTATCAGAATAGTGCATATTCAAACATTTAACAATTTTATCCCAATTTAAGGGCGTATTAAATGATTCTAATGCAGTATCTGCATTACCAATTATTTTATTTCGAATTACTGAAAGAATATTATAATGTCTTACAGTACCTTTTAAATTTTCGTAAATCTTAAGAATTCTCTCAACACTTTTTTTCCATGAACCGAATTCCTCTTTTTCCCCTGAAAACTCCCTTAAGCTCTTTATAGCATCGGGTATCTTACCTATACCTGGTAAAGCATCATTGCTTTCCGTAGTAATAGTTTGATATATGTCAGCAGATTCCTGATTCACTCCGGAATTTTGAGATCTAAAAAAATTGGCTATTTCAGATTGAAAAATATCTGAAATAGTTTTCCTTAACGTTTCATTTGATATATTTAAATTTGAATCGTTATTAGGATTAGTTCCTGCATTTGGGTTCGATTCATTTTGATCCAACAAACAGGGTCTAAGTATGGGTGGAGTCATAATGACTAAAAAGAATTTTTTCAAAAAAATATTGAAAGATAAAAATACGAAAAATCTTACAAATTCACTTATTTGTGAATTACAGATAAAACACAGATTAATTAAACAAATACAAAAAATTAATTAATTAAGAAAAAATTTTTTTTTATTTTTAAAACATAAGCTTCGTACCTAAAAAAATAAGTAAAATAAGTAAAATTTATTTAATTTAATTTAAACCAAACCAAATAGATTATATTATATAATTATATATAATATAAGCTATAATTATTTCTCTTAATTTATTTAAATTTACAAACAATTGGATTTATTTTATACAAACTTATATAAAATTTTAAAAAATTTTTTTCCTTGGCCAGTATAATATTTTTTCTTTATAAAATTCTTCTTTTTACTTTTTTTTTATAATTTTTTTTTTTTAAAAAATGCACTAATTAAATATTTATGTGAAATTCAAAAATTTTTTTTTTTTCTCCATACAAATTTGGATACTTTTTTTTTATAATTTAAATTTCACTTTCACTTTCGATATCGATTTTCTTTTTTTGGTACCTTTTAAATTAGTTGCCTTTTTCTCTATTAAAAATTTTATTTGGTTTAATTTTTTTCTTCTTTTTTTCTTTATTATTCTTTTGTTATTTCTATATTTTATTGGCAACTCAAATATTAAATATTAAATATTATTCATTAATAGAAAATTTTCATATATTTTATAAATTTGCAAATAAATTTCATAAATAAATTTCTTATAACTTCTTATAAAAAAAAAAAAAAATTATTTCCTTTTTTATAGAATACTGTTCCTAAGGCAGCCTCACCTTAGTTTGCGAAGAGTAGGCTTAATTCACAGTACCTATTATTTCTATTATTATTTATTTATTTATTTCTTTTTTTTTATTTTTTTTTTTGATATTAAATTTTCTTTATTATTTTTTATATTTTTGTTTTAACTTACAGGGTCATTAAGAGAACCGGCATCTGAATCTGCATGGATGTGTTGTGCCCTTCTACCTTCAGCGGGAACAGGTGGCTGTTACGTGCCTTAATGTTTATGACACGTAACTCCGTTTTGCTACAGATACTCCGGGGCCTCGTTTCCTCTCCCAATTAGCTCAGGTTCCAGACACACGTAGTGGCAAAAACTTTTTCACTTTTTTCAAAAAAATTATTTTTTTTTATTTTTGTATATATTTAGTCTTTATTTTTATTTTTTTTTATTTTAATTTTATAAGCAAAATGTCTATTAACTAAGTTTAACTAAGTTTTAATTTTTAGTTTGTAAATTTTAAAAGATGTAGTTCTAAGTTTTAATTTTAAGTTTTAATTTTATTTTTAGTTTTTATTTTTATTTGCGGGTTCAATGTTTTTTTATTGATTTTTTAGTACAAAATTTTTATATCCACACACGATCACTTGGCTAGTCCCTGCTCGGGCGCCAGTTAAATTATTGTTAAAATTAAAGGGTTCCTTTTAATTATTTAAATGAAAGAATATTTGATTTTTAATTTTAACAAATTATTTTATTACAAGATTAAATTAAGACCTTTTTCAAAGTATTCTGAATTAAGAATGAATCAATAATATTTCAATAATCAATAAATCGTTCCCCAATTGCATACCCAGCATATTCTTTATTTCATTATTTCATTTCTTTATTTACAATATTCTGTTATAAAACTGCAAGCCAATCGATTTCATTAATTTAAAATTTCATAACAAAAATAATACAAATTTGAATGAAATATAAAGTAATACAAAGTTGAATGAATCATTCCCATTACATAGTATTTAGTAAAAGTATTATAAAGTTGAATGGATAAAATTTGACGGATAAGCAAAATTTAGTAATAATAATATTTAGTAATAATGGAGATTGGTGCAAAATCGGTAACTTATATGTATCCGGTGGGCTTAAAACGGCAGGCAAGCAAAAATTTCATTCATTTACTTCAATATCAGGATTTTCAGAATTGTCTTCTTCTATATTATAGTTGTAATAGTTGTCCAAGTTTGTATCAAAATGATAACTAGAATAAATGCTGTAATCTTTTGGATTTTGTTCTTCTACGTTAAAAAGTTCTTCGCTAATAAAGTTGGGTAATTGTGTATTTTGTCTAAAGGTATTGAATTTATTGAAGTTTGGTTTCTGGATGATGAAATGTCCATTGGGGTTGCTCTTGGCTAATATGACGTAGTTGGTCTGTTGTACCGTGTTAACTGATTATTAGCTACGGGTCTGACAAATTGATTTTTTGGTTGTTAAAGAAATTGTTGTTGATAAGATAATTAAAAGGATTGTTAGGTCTAGGTTGCGTGAAACTCTTATTATTTTTCGGAGTTGGTACTATTGCTTGTCCTTCACTTGATCTCTATGGTGTTATAAAATTACTGAAATATATTTTGATTTTTATTGTGATAAAATACTGTGATCGGGTTTCATTTTAGAAGTTTGTTGATTAAAGACTCTTGTATGGAAAATATTTTGTTCTTTGATACAATAGCAAAATACGACTGCCAAAGATTGTGGTAGTATAGCACGGATGGTTGACCCTAATGGTTCTTTAAATCCTGATAGGAAAACGTTAAGATAAATTTCATTGTAAAGATCTTTCTTTGCAGCTATAACATTTTGAGCTTGATATAATTAAACATGGTAGCTTGAATTTCTTTTACGTCAAAATAAAAATTTTCTACTGTTTTGTTATTCTGTTTTAACGTATGTAAATCTTTTATGAGGGCTGTCTCGTTTTTTTTGTCAGAGTAGTGAAGAATAAGGTTTTCTTCCATTTTTTCACATTCCAATAGAGTCCCATTCATATTTAGAGCTTCATTAGCCTGTCCTTCAAATTTGTTCCTAATTGCCCTAAGAATAATTTTGTCATACAAAATTCCGTCAATTTCAGTTATTAATGTTAGGATTCCTTCGACATTGTCGATGGAATCGTGAAACAATCTTGGATTTCCATAAAAAAGGTAAATCCTTTATTGTACCTGGTATTCTTAGACTGTTAATAATACGATTGATAGCGTCACTGTTTTGCATTATGGTTATTTCAGAATCGTACGAGTAAAACTATGAACAGAATCTAAGCTTGAATTAAAAAAGTTATCAAGATTAATTTGGCTTTTGATTAGATTTCTCTAGGGAAGCAGGAATACTAGCTATTAAATTTTCAGATAAATTTCTAGGAGAATATGGAGCAACTCTAGGTTTAAAGTCTTTTGACCTTTTAAACATTTAAAATTTCTATTTTTTAAGAAATATATTTTTATTTTGTTTTTTATATTAAATAAATTTATTTAAAGATTTAGTTATTTAATGAATTTATAAAACTTGTTTAATTTTAAGATATATTAATTTAAAATATATTGATTTAAATTTATGTTTTTTAATCCGGAAAGTGTAAATGCAGATGGTTTGTCTAAATGTATATTAAATGAAATAACCAAGGTATTAGAAACTGATTTCAACAAGTTGGTAGCGCAGACATATGATGGGGCAAATGTTATGAAAGGGGAAATAGGGGGCGTACAAAATAAAATACAACAGGTTTTTCCAAACGCTCACTTCGTTCATTGTTATGCGCATCAATTAAATCTTATTATGAAAAATGTAAAAGCATCAATTAAGTCTTTGCGATTATTTTTCGCAAATTTATCAGGAATTTTTTATTTTCACTTATTTTTTATTTATAATTTTTTGTGTGTTTAAAAAACAAGATTAAGTTTTTTATTTTTATTTTTTTATTTTAAAATTAAATCTAACTTACGTTTTCAAAAAAAAAAAAAAATTTAAAAACAAGTGTTGTGAGTTTGGTAATATGGCCGCATCTCCAATAGTGGCAAGTTAAGTATATTTTTTTTCTTACTTATAAATATAATTTCTTTATTAAAAAAAAATTTTATTTTAGTTTTATATAATTTAAAAATTCTTTTACTTAATTCATTATTTCACAGCACTAATTCTAATTTAATTTGCTAAAAATCTGTTTTATTTTGTGTTAAAATATAATTTTTTAATTTAATTTTTAATTTTCAATTTTAATTTAAAAATTTTACATTTAATTTCATACCGGCACGTGATTTGGTTTTGTTTACATTAAATTTAATACTGCTTTTTTATACCCTACACCTATAGAATAGGTAAAGGGGTATATTAACTTTGGTATGGTGTTTGTAACCACCTAAAGGAAGCGAGCTAGATATGGAAAAGTATATATATTTGTGATCAGCGTGACCGCCTTAGTCGATATAGCCATGTCCGTCCGTCCGTCCGTCCGTCCGTCCGTCCGTCCGTAGGCACGATAACTCAAAAAATAATGGAGCTATCTTGATGAAATTTTAACTGTAGGTTACTAGGACTGAAAGTACGGCGGGGATTGCATATGGGCGAAATCGGCCCATGGGTTCGGATTCTGGACCTTTTAATCGGTTTCAGGGCTAACGAACAAATATAAAAAATCACGATAACTCAACAACTAATGACGCTATCTTCATCAAATTTGTGCTGTAGGTTACTAGTAATGAAACTACTTCGGGAATTGCGTAAGGTCGGGATTGGACCATGGGTTCGGAACCTAGAACTTTTTGATCGAATTTAGGCCAAACGAGCATAATTCCGAAACCAATGAAGATAGAACCTCCAAATTTAGTATCAGGGTGTCCCTTCCTATTTCCTAAGTGTCTTGTGAATTTGGGTCCCATTGGAGTAGTGGGTCGGGGACCAGCCACACATTTCCGAAGACCTTAAAGCATATCTTTAAAATTAATAAAGATAACAACTTGAAAAAATGTAGAAGCTTCCAATTTGCCACAAGGGTGTTCTTTACTATCTCTTGCGTGTTCCCCTAATTTGGGATCAATTGGAGTGGTGGTTCTGTACCCTTCTCAGACCTTCCAAGTTTTAAAGGCTTATAATCGAAATTACTAAAAATAGTTACTTAAAATTAGGATAGACCGTTCAAATTGTGTACAAGGGTTAACTAGTACTATAAGTACAGCGCGGACTATATAAGGGCGAAATCAGCCCAACGGTTCGGATTCCGGACCTTTTAATCGATGTCAGGGCTAAGGAACATATATAAAAAATCACGATAACTCAACAACTAATGAGGCTATCTTCATGAAATTTGTGCTGTAGGTTATTGGCAGTGAAACTACGGCGGTGATTACGTACGGTGAGGATTGGACAATGGGTTCGGAACTTAGAACTTTTTGATCGAATTTAGGCCAAACGAGCATAATTCCGAAACCAATGAAGATATAACCTCCAAATTTGGTATCAGGGTGTCCCTTCCTATTTCGTAAGTGTCTTTGAAATTTGGGCCCCATTGGAGTAGTGGATCGGGGACCAGCCACTCAGTTCTTAGGCCCTTAAAGCATATTTTCGAAATTAATAAAGATAATAACTTGAAACAAATGTAGAAGCTTCCAATTTGCCACAAGGGTGTTCTTTACTATTTCTTGCGTGCCCCCCTAATTTGGGATCAATTGGAGTGGTGGTTCAGAACCTCCCTTAGACCCCCCAATGTGTAAAAGCTTATCATCGAAATTAATAAAACTAGTAACTTAAAATTAAGATAGAGCGTTCCAATTGTGTACAAGGGTTAACTAGTGTTGAAAGTATGACGGGACTGCATATGGGCGAAATCGTACCATAATTTCCGTTCCTGGAACCCTTGAAAAGTTCAAGGACTAACAAACATATATCTTACAAACACCATAACTCAAAAAATAATGCCGGTATTTTGATGAAATTTAACAGTAGGTTACTAGTAATGAAAGTACCATGGGAATTGGTTGTGGTCGAGTTTAATTTCGAAGCCAAATAATATATTTCCTATGTCCTATGTGTCTCCGAAATCTAGACTTAATTGTAGTGGTTCAGCTATGTTCAAAGGTACTTGCTGCATTTATGTAAAATTTATTTTTATATTTAAATGAATTATATGAAAAGGTGTAAATTTTTAATTGTATTTTAGAAATACATTTATTGCATATTTTGCGTTTATAAGCTTTTTCTATTAGGTATATAAACTAACCATTTAAAATAATTGCAATTTTTAAAAATTTGGATTATTAAATATATTATGCTTTGATTATCTTTTTATCACAAAATTTAATAATTAGAATTTTTTCATTTTGTAATTGAATTGGAATAAATATATTTTCATTTATTTCAAGTTTGTTTGTTTTTTAATATTTTATTTATAAGAATTTGTAGTATTTTTTAATAGATAGGGTAATTAGAAAAGGTTTTTAGTATTATACAGTTAATTTGGTTAGCTATGTCTTACGATCAAATTAATAACAGCTTCTATGGTGTTAAAATGACTTATGGATATGTCCTTAAATTTTAACCAAATAGGTGTAGGGTATTTCTAAGTCGGTTGCACCGTCTGACTGTTTCTTTACTTGTTTTCTTTTCTATTTTAATCATTAAAGAAAGGGAAGTACTGAAATTTCAGTTCATTTCTTTTCAATTAACTTAAACAATTTAATTTAAATTTAATTATTTACATATACGTGCGTATTTTTACTTGCACGTAGATTTTGCTGTGTGTGAGTTTTTTGGTTGTAACTAAGTTCAATAAGGTCTAGTTAAAAACTGATGAATGGTGTTATAAACCGATTGCTCACTCATAGCAGTATAAAATAATTTATTTCCATCCAGGTATTGTTGATGGTATTTTGTAAATATTGTTAGCAATACTTTTGTTTTTATAAACGGTGATAACTTGTTCGGGTTGTATGAATCGTACACATACAATATTTAACCTAAATTATAATATAATTAAATTTTTAGTTTTATACGTTTTATTATTATTATTTTTTTTTTTCTTTTCTCAATTTTTACTAATTGCTATTAAAAATTGCCAATTTTCGAGTTAATTTTTGTAATATTCGGGGCCTACAAGCTAATTTTCATGCTAATTTTAGCCCTTGGTGAAACACAAGTCAGTGGACAAGATGATAATTTTAATATTATTGGCTACTCACTTGTTCCACACTTCGTACCCAAAAGAGGAATCGCGAGTTACATTAAAAATGACATTGCTTTCAACACCCTAGCACAAATAAATAATATACAGATGTCTCAATTCGTAAAAAAAATGACCCCAAGTAATTTTAGCACATAGATGTCGCTACTATGACCGTTTGGAACTAAAAATTAGATCTATGGTGAAATAAGAAATTGATTAAAAAAATCCAAAATATACCATGCACAAAAAAAAATCTTCTGTGGTAAAAAATTTTACTCACCACTCACTCCATTAGAAATTAAGCGTTGTTATTGTTTTCGAGTCGATCACATTTTTATCTATGTGGTAGTTCTACTGAACTTATATAATGTATACATAAATAAATAGAATATCGCTGTGTACTTAGATTAGATTATAATAATTTATATATGGATATGTGGTATAATATTATTATTGAATTATAATATACATACATACAAATATATTAATTGTGTATTCATTTATTATAATATAAGAATAAAATAATAGAAGTTGAAAATTCAAATTCAAAAGTTGAAGGAAATTTTTTTTAAAGGTAAGTAATTTTTTAAGTATATTTTTTTACTACATTATATTATAAGAAGTATATAATTTTAATAATTTTTTATTTTTTATCAGCAATAATTTAAAATGGCTTCGCAAAAACGAATTTGCCATATTTTGAGTTGCAAAGCGGACTCAAACACATTTCCTGACCGGCAATTTTTTAAGTTCCCTAAAGAAAATTCAAGGATGTATAGGGAATGGAAGGCTGCAGTAGGAGAATTTAACATGAGAAGAGTTAAAAAATCTCTTATATGCAGCAAACATTTTCAAAGTAGTGATATAGGTACGCTATTATTTTTAAATTTTTTAAATTAATTATTAAAGTAGGTAGCATCTGTAGTATTTACGAATGTAGTATTTCGTTTTTCTTACCTAAATATGTACACAAATTATCATAAAAGTAACTATATTCATGGAATATTGATGTATAATTAAATATTTAGCCAGTTTTTTTAATTTAGTAAAAATTAGTTTTTCACGGTTATCATATTTTGGCGAACATTATATAATTAATATATATAATTTGGCGAAAATTATATAAATATATTAGTCAACTATGACTCTAACTTCTTTTTGTTTTGGTTTTTGTTCATATTATATTAGTCGCTGTATGTAAAAATATTCTCGATTGCATTGTATTGTAATAGGAAAAGATTTATGGAAGAGTTTATTTTTTTCTTTCCTAGTATTTTACTTGCATATTCTTCTTATCTCTGAATATTTTTTCAAATTATGTAAAAAAATTTTATATAATTAATCCTGTTAAGTTTCCTTTTTAATTGAATTTTTTTTTCTACATGAATAGGTACTCTATGTATATAATTACTGTATGATACGAAATTTAATTCTTTTAAATTAATATTAAATTTATTAAAATGCAGGTATACGACATTTAAAAAAAACTGCTGTGCCAAAATTTGCGCTAGAGAAATATGAAAATTCATATTTCGAAAATGATGATGCCCTTAATGTTAATCATTTTGATCGAACTTATGCACGAGTTAACTATTTAAAGCCGACACTTCTGAATGATTTGGACGAAAGTGTTGATATTGAAGAATTAAATAGAGCTGCAAGAGTTATAGATTCAAATAAATTCCAAAATGAATTTTTAAAGTGTGAAAATTGCTGCAAACAACAGCACTTTTACATTAATTCATTAAGAAAATTGAAAAAAGAAAAGAAAGTTTTGACAACAAAGTTGAATAACTTTAAAAAAACGAAAAAGGTGCTTTTAAGAAAAATTAGTAGATTGAAGCAGATCAATCAAAATTTAGAAAAAGAAAACCGTTTTCCGTTAGAAAATTTAATTGACCGATTACCCGTAAGTAAAAATTCTAAAATATTTTCTAAATTAATTCTTTCTGACAAAAATAAAAATTTCATGGAGGACGAAAAATGGATTTCTCAAGTTATCTTTTTTCGTTCTTCAGCAGGTTACAACTTTTTAAGGGATCAGCTTGGTTTTCATTTACCACATCCCTCTTCTTTGCACAGATGGATAAAAATCAAAAGTTTGTTACCTGGAATGGACATTAATGTCTATCAGGAATTAAAGAATTACGTTAATTCAAATTTAAATGAAATTGAAAAGGAAGTAGTTCTTACTTTCGACGAAATGAGTATACAAATGAATTTATCATATAATAAACATAAGGATATAATAGAGGGTTTTGTAGACTACGGGAAAAATACAAGATTAAATGAATGTGCAAAGTCGGTTTGTGTATTCATGGTTAGGAGTATTTGTGGGAAATTTAAGCAACCATTATACTATGTTGCTTGTCCAGGTAGTATACCAAAATGTCAACTCGAGTTAGAGTTATATAAATGTCTGGAGATTTGCAAAAATCTTCAATTAAATGTCAGAGCTATTTGTTGCGACCAAGGTCCAACTAACCGTAGTCTTTTTGCTAGTTTGAATATTTCACAAAATAATTCCAGTTTCTTATATAAAGACCAAATAATTTATTTTATGTACGACATTCCTCATCTTTTTAAGAGTGTTAGAACCAATTTAAATAAACATAATTTATTTACTAGTGATGGGGAAATAAGCTGGAAAGTTGTTGAGTATCTATACAACTTAGAAAAAACAAATACTACCAAAATGTGCCCTAAATTAACTAATGCACATATTAATCCTACAAATTTTCAAAAAATGAGCGTCAAACTAGCTACACAAGTTTTAAGCAGAAGTGTTGCTTGTGGAATCGAAGCTCTTATAGCATTAAATAAATTTCCACTTAATATCAAAAAGTTTGCAAAACCAACAGCGGAATTCATTAAAAAGATGAATAAACTTTTTGATGTGTTGAAGGGGAACCCACCACTTCAGCGAAATGAATATAATTTTAGTTTTCTTAGAGAAATGAGAGAATATATTTTAAATATTAAACCAATGGGTCCTGCAAGAGAACCTTTTTGTTTTAAAGGTCTGGTAATCACAATTGACAGCGTTCTCAAACTAACTGCAACATTATTTTCGTCTAATGACAATATTTTTTATATTTATGCCAATAAGTTTAACCAAGATCCACTCGAAAATTTATTTGGTAAGTTGAGGGCTAGAAATGTTAATAAAAACAATCCGAGTGTTGCCGAGTTTAGCTCCTCATTTGCCAAAATAATTTCTTTAAACATTCTGTTTAAATCAAAATTTTCAAATTGTGAGGAAGACGATTGTGATTTCCTTCGCCTAGATTGGGATATAGTTTTGCAAAATACTGAAGAAACTTCTTTCAATTTATCCAATGGGAATGAACTATCTGAACAAAGCGATGATATTCAAATTGACGACATTGAAAATAATATGAACGTAGGTAATAACACAATAGCAGTAGAGGTACCTAATATAACCGATGTTGCAACAAGGTACTTTGCGGGGTACTGCATTTTCAAAATGTTCAAAAAAATAGGTAAAAATTGTGAAAATTGTTCTAACGAAATGTTAAAAAACAAAAATAATTATAATTTAACAGAAATTCTTATAAAATTAAAAGAATATGAAACTTCAACCAATTATCCAATTTTATCATGGCCTTCAGAAAAGTTCTTTCAAATATGCCGCTTGCACGTAAGTGTCTTTTCTCAATATTTTCAAAAAACACCGTTCGTACGAAACTTAAAACAAAATATCGTCAAACAATGCGAACAAAAAATAAATTTTCATTTTCCCGATTGGTTTCAGAAAGATAATAGTTGCTATGAACATAGAGTCTTATGTACTGATTTCTTAATTCTAGTTTTACTTTGGAAAAATAGCAAGTGGGTTTTGGACAAGAAACAAAATCAAGTTCAAAATAAAAAATTAAGAAATACAATGCATATTTAATTGTCTGTCCGTATTTTTAGCAATCTGTATTCGTCAGTTTGTCTGTCTGTTTAAAAAAAAATAAAGAATATCAATTAATTTTTGTCTGTCTGTCTTTCCGTCAATCTTCATTCCCATGTGTTTTTTGGTCTGCCTAAGAAAACTAAAAGGAATTTTTAAACTATAATAAAAAAATAAATTCATTTTTAATTGTCTGTCCGTCTGTTTATCTATCTGTACATCAGTCTGTTTGTGTGTCTGTCTAACAAATAATAAAAAACAACTGCTCTTCTGTTTTTCAGTTTAAAAGTACATACATACACATATATATATATATATATATAATGTATTATTATATGATTTTTTCATTTGAATTCATTTGTTTTTTATCTGTCTATCTGTCTATTGTCATTTATCCATCAGTGTGTTTGTCTGTCTGATATTTACGAATGATTAACAGCTAAGAGCTATTTTTTTTTTTGTTTCCCTTATATTAAGTACATAGCTAAATTTCTTTAATAAATAATTTCCATAAAACATTAAGGCACAGCAATTTTTTTTAAGGTCGTAACTCGTAAGTATATTTATCTATTGGTTTGAAATTAATTATGTTTTAAATTTTGTTTTATTTTTTATTATTTATTTTGTATAAGTATATAATTGTGAAATAATTATTTTTAAATTTATTTTTACATTTTTTTTTTTACTTTTTTATTTGTGAATAATTATGATGGCTGTTTTTATTTTTATTTTGAATTGTTTTTTAAATTTTTTTGTTTGCATATTTTATTTAATTTATAATAATAATAAGGGTTTTTTATGCCAAATGGAGTTTTATTACATACATTATGTATTTTGAATTATTAATCATTAATCAATAATTTCCACTTGGCTTTTTCCCTTTATAAATAAAATTTAAATTAAAAGGAATAACAATGTAGTTTTTTTATCAAATTTTATAGTTACTTTATTAGGTGCTGAGTGCTGACTACATTTAGAATTTACGCATAATAATTTTACTTAATCGTAGATTATGTATCATTATTTATAGGTAAAGTTTACACTGAATTAAATTCTGAACTTTATTATAATTTTGACTTTTAAAAGAAAAAAATATACCTACACAGTTGTTTCGGCTTTTTTCGTTTTATTAAAAAAAATAAAATAGAAATTGAATTTTTGAGTTGATTGGGTTTTTTTTATTTAGAGAAAAGTAAATTAATTTATGGAAAAATTGAAAAAAATTTTTTTCAGATAGGTATCAATTTACTTTTCTCTTAAGTATGTACGCACTCACATATTTATTTTTATTTCTCAATAAAAATCTATTCAGTTTACCTATTAACAATTAACAAACATCTATACCCGGTGTACGGGATTTGAATTTTTCACACTAAATAATCTATTTTGCTCTTATAAAAACTTATAAATTTAGACTATTCTTCAGTTACATTTGCTAGACAAAATTAAAATTTCGTTGTTTGTCCTTCGCTATAACTCTATATATATTACGGCAAAGAGATATGCACATACATATGGATGCCTGTATGTAGATATGTATATCAAAAATTTTAAAACTCTTATTTTTTTTAAAACAAAGCAAAAAATTTTTATATATTTCATAGTAAAAAAAATAACACAAAAAAAACAAAAACAAAAGCAATAAAAACTATACACATCCATATAAAAATGGCTTATTAAAAAAAACATATTCATTCAAAAGTAATATTTCCATCTATTTGTGTTTTTTAATTTATAAACACATGCAAATACTTATACCACCTTATACGATGAGTGGTGAAGTAAAAGGTATTTTTGCCTATGGTGTAATTTTAAATAAATTATTTCAATTTTATTTTATTCTAAAACCAATTTTGTCAATTGGTTTCGATCTTAACTAATTTTAATAAAATGTCTTAGATCAATGTCTATTAAAAATTAATGGACCTTAAGAAATGGAACACTTTTTTTGTATGGAATGAGACATCTGTATGTTATTTATTTGTGACCCTAGATAAACCTATTAGCCCAACCTTCCATTATATTTGGGTTAAAATTATCGTTGAAAAGTATGTATACATTTCTGTTTTTTATAGAGATCACCCAATTCAAATGAACAAGAAACTGCTGTGAAAATTGACAATCTTTCAAACCAGATCAATGAAATTTTGGAATCATGTCCACAAACCGAAATTGTTCTGGCAGGGGATTTCAACGTCTTCTTTGAGTGAAAACTCAATTGGGAAACAAGTTAATTCAACAAGTTAATTTTCCACACTGTTCCATCTTTCTCAACTTGTCCAAAATCCCACTAGGGTCCCCGACCGAGCTGATCAAGAGGGTCACCTCTTGGATCTGTTTTTAACCACTCACCCTGAAAAATATGTAGTTTCAGTTGGTTGTCCCCTGGGGGGCTCCGACCACTGCCTGGTAACCACAAGCTTCCCGGTAAGCACATCAGCCAGCCGAAGGATTCCTCCCAAAAAATTAGTATGGCAATAGTCGTGCTAACTGGTAGGGATTAAACAATTTTTTCAAAGCATTCGACTGGTCATTGTGCTTCCGCGGTAAAAATGTCAACTTCGCTGCAAATGCGATTAGTGAAACAATTTTACTTGGAATGAGGTTGTATATTCCTCACTCCATGAAAATTATTAAACGAGAATCCAGAGCATGGTTTAATCGCACTTGCAAAGAAGCCATTCGTAAAAAGGAGGAGGCTTTTAAGCAATACCGGAACAGCGGGTTGGAGTCTGACAGGGCCAACTATATCGTGGTTCGAAACAGATGCAAGAGAGTTATTAATAAGCAAAAATTCTTATTCAACCGAGGGTTGAAACGCAAATTCCTACATACAAATCGTATAGCAAATCGTTTTGGACGTTTGCAAAAAATCTAAAGGAGGACACTAGTGGGTCCTCCTTCCCTCCGCTTATTGGTAAAAAAAACTCAATTGTATCAGATTCAAAAGAAAAGGCGAACTTGTTTGGCAAACAATTTTCCTTTAACTCAACACTGCCAAAGTCAACTCAAAGACCACCAAATATTCCAGAAGTTGGCTGCTCCTTTGGTAGAATTTACTTTAGGACGCGAGCAGTGATGAAAATCTTGAAGAATCTAGATAAAAAAAGGTAATAAAAGCGATCCCTCTAACTACCGCCCCATAGCTATAACTTCGGTCCTTTCCAAAGTAATGGAAAAAATTATAAACCAAAAGCTATTGAAATATCTGGATCATAAGGGTTTGCTTCATGATCGTCAATACGGGTTCAGAGCCCGGCGTTTAACTGGTGATCTCATGACTTACCTTTGTGAACAGCTCAATATCAGTCTTCACCACTCTGGTGAATCTGATGTTGTAGCACTGGATATTTCTAAAGCTTTCGACCGTGTATGGCATGCTGCTTTGTTAGCAAAATGCAGAGCTATAGGGTTAGGTGGAGTCTTTCTCAAATGGATTGGAGATTTCCTTTCGAATCGTACGATTCGAGTTCTGGTCGATGGTTTATCATCTGACAAATTTAAACTAAACGCTGGTGTCCCTCAAGATTCTGTTCTTTCTCCAACCCTCTTCTTAATATTCATTAATGATCTTCTATCTTTAACTTCCAATCTAATTCACAGCTTCGCAGATGACAGCACCCTTGTAGCTTCCTATGAATTTCATAGCCGCTGTAACATTAATCATCAGGTTAATACAACAGCAAAAAAGTTCACTGTCAGTGAGCTAAATAACGATTTAGCTAAAATTCACAAATGGGGTGAAAATAATCGTGTTCAGCACGAAGAAAACCCAATTCTGTCTCATCTCGCGAAAAATAGCAACTTCCACTCCCAACTTGATTTTTCAGGGAGAAGCTTTGCAGCACTCAACAGATTTAAATATTTTGAGCATCGAGTTAAACCAGAAATTGACTTGGTCAAATCACCGTTTTTGTGTAGCTAAAGATGCAGCTAAGTGTTTGGGTTATATATATAATGGAGTATAATGCACATATCTGGGCTGGTGCACCCCAATCAGCGCTGGGATATCTTGATAAAGTGCAAAACAGAGCTATTCGTCTCATAAATGATCCCAGTGTTACCTCAACGCTCCCTCCACTTAGCCATCGGCGCACAGTCTGATCACTTACCCTGTTTTATAGATACCTAGTGGGGATGAACACCTGTTCTAAGGAAATAAAACAATTAATGCCTCCACTCAAAGTTTTCCAACGTGAAACAAGGAGTGCAATAGATGCTCATCTCTACTGCGTCGAATTGTTAAGATGGCGAAACACGGCTTATGGAAATTCGTTTGTTATGCGCATGTCCAGATTATGGAATCACATTCCGTCCAATGTGTTTCCTAAAGTTGGTAATTCGTATGTGTACGACTTAAATAAATATAAGAAGAATATTAACATCTTTCTCCTAACTATCCCTCCAAATTATCCCCATCCACCATAATCCAAAAATCTCAAATATCTTCCGACAATCCTAAAATCCTTTCATATCGCATCCCTGTATCCAAACTGTACATTTGTATCACAGGTTCCTTCCTAAAGTTTGGTTCAAAAAGGGTGTGGTTTTGGTGCGTTAAAATCGCAAACTACCCAATGAAATACCGCACAGTTTCAATGGGTGGCTTTCGAGCGTTCCATTCCCTCGCAAAAAAAAAAAAAAAAAAAAAAAATCAATAAGATTTATGAAAATAGAGATGGCCTTATAAAATGTTTTGAAGAATTGCAGTCAATGAATGACAGCTGATAAAACTATTCACGCATCAACTGAATTTTTAGCATTACTAAAAAATGAAACATTTATATTTTGGCTAGAATTATTTCATAAAATTATGCCCCATGTAGAAATATTATTCAATCAAATGCAATCAAGAAATATTGACGTTAATAAAATTCAAAACTCATTGAATGTATTTTATAAAGTTATAAATAACATCCGCAATTCTACTAATTATGAGTCTATCAGAGATTCTAAAATTATTGAAAGTAAAGAGGTATGTGATCGTATATGCAACGAAGCGAAAGAGAGGTTTGGATACAATAAACATTTGATAGCGATAAAACTGTTTTATAAAGAGAACTTTGACAATTTTTCCAAAGAACTACCAATCAATGAAAAAAGGGAAACTTGTAAATTTTATTCAGATATATTTCAATCGAAATTGGAAACAGAACTACAAATTTTTTATACTCGGAAAGAATTTCATAATTTTAATGGATTACTGGCGTTGTTGAATACATTGACAGAAGAAAATTTAGAAGATGTTTTTAGTGAGTCTATCAAACTCATTAAAATATTAATTACAATTCCCATGACAACAGCAGAACCGGAACGATGTTTTTCTACTTTGAAAAGAATAAAAACATGTTTACGGAATTCCATGAACCAAGATCGCCTAGCAGCCTTATGCATGATTTCAATTGAAAAAATTATGATCTCACAAATAACAAATTTTAATCAAAGAGTTAAAATTTTGCCACGACAAAACCAGAAGAATGCATTTTATATTTAAATAAAATTTTGTAGGTATTATTTTTTTATTTTATTTTTGCTTTCTAACTTGTGTACAGAAATAAATCTTCTATTTAAATGAATATTATATCTGAAATTTTAATTAAATTTTTTCAGCACCCCCATTTGAAAATCTTACCGGCCGCCACTGGTGTTAATGGAAAAGTAAATTGCTGGTATAAAAACCAGTTCTTTGAATGTTTGAAAACTTTTGAGTTTAAAATGTTGAAAATTTTCATTAATCAAAAATTGATTTAAAAGTGTTTTAGTATATGGTACTTAAAAACTGGTACTTAAAAACTTTTCATATAATATTAACAAATATGTGTCACAAGTTTTTAAATGAGCTTTAATCTATTTAAATACAAGAAAAAGAATAATAAAACTTATTAGCCAAATTCAAAATTGAAAAACTTATGAACAATTACCCTCGGTTACTGCCCATGGGGTGTAATCCACCCCAATCAAGTTTACAAGACAAAATATATATGAAAAATTGCAGTAGTTGATCTCAAACCAATATGTAATCTCGTTTTGGACATTTTTTTTTTAATTTTGTGTAAATTAAATGTGGACTTTGATAAAAAAAGACCGCGAAAAATGCAATCCAAAATTGGTCTGGGTGGATTACACCCCCGATAGTAATCTTGACACACAATTTTTTTACAAAATGGGGTAGATTTCACTCCCGACAGTAATCTTGACACAAAATTTATTTATAATAACCAATTTTTGTATTATGGCAGATATTTGAGTTATAATTGGGAACTTTTTTCTGTTATCACATTGATCAACATATAATTATTATTATAATATTATATTATTATATTATATAAATACAAATATTTGAAAAATACCGAAAAAATAAAAAAAATAAAAATTGAAATTAAAAAAAGTTACGGTTTGGGTTTGGTTGGAGCTCACACCCCCTGGGTTTTTAAGTGTGAAACATAACCACTACACCACACAGCCCTTAATAATAAACTACCTAAAAGTATACTGTATATAAAAGAAGTTTCGTGAATTATATAATATAAAAGTATTTAAATTTTGAGCTCACAGATTAAATTTGTAAAATTTCAATTAAAAAGAATTAATTTTTGAATTAAAATCAAGTCAAACTATTTAAAGAAGAAAATATTAAAAATAAAGTGAAATAAACAATATTATAAATAAAAACAAGTAAAGAAACAGTCAGTCGGTACAACCGACTTAGAAATACCCTACACCTATTTGGTTCAAACTTAATGGGAAGTGCATAAGCCATTTTAAAACCATAAAAGCTTTTATTAGTTTGATCGTAAGACATAGCAAAGGAAATCTACTTTATACAACTAATAACATTTTCTAGTTATATAATAAATTCAAAAATATTAAAAATTCTTACTTATTCATCTATTTAAAAATATTAAACAACAAATAAAATTGAAATAAATGGATTCGCAAAATATTGTGCAAGTTCATAGTAGCAGTACTTGCGCAACTAAAAATATTTTTGATCAAAGTATCCTATTTTCAAAGAATCTGTTAAGTTAAAAGCAGGTTTTAGGGGTTGAGAATTGTAGTCGTAAACCTTATGTACAGTTTT
Organism: Dolichopus griseipennis; assembly: GCA_963082915.1. Classification (NCBI taxonomy): domain Eukaryota; kingdom Metazoa; phylum Arthropoda; class Insecta; order Diptera; family Dolichopodidae; genus Dolichopus; species Dolichopus griseipennis. The sequence continues at coordinate 44,206,326 of OY720444.1, read as the reverse complement.
TAAACTTAAGCGATATTTTGAACATAGGATACTGTGAATTAAAACATTTTTTGTTGCGCAGGTACTGCAACTATGAACTCGCACGTAATTACAAAATTACATATTTAAAACATTTTATTCAATTCAGCAATTATGCAGCAGCAATTACTTCTTTTTAGGAATTTTAGCTGCAGTGCATTTACTATTGAATGATTTAGTACCCTTGATTAATTATTTCAATTTTATTGACTTTAATAAATTTAATTTTTAAATTTGCTCTCTTAATTTACTTTTCTTCAATGTTTTATGTAATTAAACTCAAAGTTGTTCTAAAGAAATATTAATTTGTAATAATATAAATATAAAAGTTTATATAATTTGATGGTTTTTAGCACATTTTCGAAAAATTTTGTAAAAATGTGCCTATATTTATTTATTCCGAGCTTAATTCAAGCAAGTTACAAAATTTACATTAAATTAATAAACTAAAATTAAACATTAAAAAAACAAAAAAGAAAGTAAAGATTAAAGAAATTAATAATTTAATAATTAATTTTACATAAAAAAAAATTTTTAAGAAAAAAAAAAGTGTGAAAAAAAAGTTAAAAATTATACTAATTATATTTAAAAAAAAAACAAAAAAAAGCTTCAATTAAGAAGACAGAGGTCAAAGAATGTAAGTCCAAAAATTTTAAGAACACAAATACAAGTTATTTTTTAATGATTGTTTAGTTTGGGAAAAGTTAATATGGGATTTATATATATTACAGAGAGACATCATTCTATTAATTGGTTCATATTTACCATAGTTAGTTCGGTGAAACTGTAAATTAAACAAATTAGCAGATCTTAATCTAGAATGCGAAGAAAAATTGAGTTTAGCGAGTAGTTGAGAAGAAGAAATGTTGCCTTTAATTAATTCAATTAGAAATACAATATCTGCAACTTTACGGCGCATTTCAAGTGTATTGAGATGTATTAAATTTATTCTATGTTCGTAAGGAGGTAATCTAAAAGGGTCCTCCCAAGGAAGAAGACGTAAAGCATACCTGAGAAATTTTTTCTGAACCGATTCGTTTCTATTTATATGGACACCATAAAATGGACACCAAACTTGACTGGCATATTCTAAATTAGGTCTAACCAGGCAGGTATAGAGAGATTTCAATACATAAGGGTCTTCAAATTCTCTTGCTCAACGTTTAATAAAACCGAGCATAGAATTGGCTTTATTTAATATATCAGAATAATGAAGTTGAAATGAAAGTTTACTATCAAAGAGTACCCCTAAATCTTTAATTGAAGTGACTTTTGAAATGATTTGATTATTAAAAGAATATACATAAGAAATTGGACTTAAGCGGCGTGTAAAACTGATTGAAGCACATTTGGTAACATTGAGTTGGAGATTATTGTTGGAACACCAATTGTAAAAACGATTAAGATCAGCTTGTAGGGCTAATGCATCCTCCAAATTTACAATTTTTTTGAAAAGTTTCATATCATCGGCATAAATTTTAATGTGACTATTAATTATTAAAGAAGAAACATCATTAATAGAAATAATGAAAAGTAAAGGTCCAAGATGGCTACCTTGAGGCACCCCTGTGGGAGCTGCAAACTCAGAAGATATCGAGAATCTAAAAGAAACACTATATCTACGATCAGAGAGATAGGAATTAATCCAATCTATAAAATAAGTCAGAAATCCTAATTTATTTAGCTTAAAAATAATAACATTATGTGGAAGAAGATCAAAGGCTTTGCTAAAATCTGTATATATTACATCTGTTTGGAAGCCATCTTCCATATTATTAATAAATGTAGATGTAGATTCAACAAGATTAGTAACGGTTGATTTAAGCTTTACAAAGCCATGTTGGAAAGGCGATAAAAAACAAGTACAATGATCATAAATAGAATCAAATACAATTAGTTCAAAAAGCTTAGGTATAGAAGAAAGTTTAGCAATTGGACGATAGTTAGTAACATCGTTTTTAAGATTTTTTTTATGAACTGGCTTAATTATGGCAGTTTTCCAAATAGAAGGGAAGATACCAGAAGCTAAAGAAGAATTAAATAAAGAAGAAAGAGGACCAGATAATGAAGATGAGCATTTATTTAAAAATATGTTAGGGATGCCGTCAATCCCAGGACTAGTGTTACTATCAAGTTTTGTCAAATAGTTAAATACCAAATTAGAGTCAATATGAATATTACCCAGTGTAGTATTAGGAAAGTTTGATAAATGCAAAAAATTATCTTCATTTAACGAGAAAGCGGGCAAAGAATAACTACTTGAGAAGAAATCACGGAAAAATTCTGAAATAACATTAGAATCTATACTACTAGAATTTTTATAATTCATACACATTGGATATTGATCACTTTTTCTTTTGGAATTAACAAATTTCCAAAAGAGTTTTGGATTATTTTTAATATTTAAAGACATGTTTTGCACATAATTAGAATATAAATTATCAGACATTGTTTTAAATTCATTAAATAAATTTATGAAAACATTAAAGTCATAATTATTATTGCTTTTAATAAATTTACGCCAGGCTTTATTTTTTCTATTTTTTAATTTTTTAAGACTTTTAGTAAACCATGGCGGACTGGATTTATAACTATTGTCTACAACTAACGGAACATATTGTGAAATAATAGAATGAACAATTTTATAGAAATGATTAACTGCATCATTTAAATTAAAAGAGGTTATAAATGAGAAATCATAACAACTTAAATAGTTATTAATAGCATCAAAATTGGCTTTATGAAAGTTAAAACGATAAGAAAGTTCAGAATCAATAATTGGAGGTATGAGAAAACAAAGAGACGAACAAATTGGAGGATGATGCTCATCAATTTCAACTAGTTCAAATGGACAGTTAATAATAGCAAAATTCATCCAATTTGTCGTAAATAAAAGATCTAACTGTCTACCACGATTATTACAGATTGAAGATACTTGTTGAAAATTAAAAGAATTAAAAGAGTCAATTACAAAGCACCATTTAATGTTAGGAAGATTAAAGTCACCAAAGAGAATTACATCATCATTAACATTAAGTTTACTGACTAGTGAATCAATTTCTAAAATATATTTAGTATACACTTCGATACTAGATCCCGGAGGAATATAACAATTTATAATAATAACATTTTTTAGTTGTAGTTCAATTTTAACAGCAATTACTTCGATAATATCGGTAGGATCACATTGAGAAAGTAACAATTGCGATGAACAAAAAGTATTTTTAACAGCTATCAATACACCACCACCTTTAGGAACATTATAAGATATACGACAATCATATCTATCTTTCCTATAAACAGTGTAAGAAGAAGAGAAAATTTCAAGATTATTTATTGAAGAAGTTAGCCAGGTTTCTGTTAAAACGAATAGATCAAAATCTAAAGCAGTAGAATTTAAGAAAACTTTTTTAGTTTTTGTGCGTAGACCTCTTACATTTTGATAATAAATAGTTAATTTAAAAGATTTATTATTAGGATGAGTGGGTTCCGCAAGACTAATATTAACTAGACTTTTTCTCGCTTGGAAGGGGACGAAAGTACTTATCATGATTTTTTCTCACACGTTGAAGATAGTTAATTCTATTAGATGAGATATGTGAGGCAAAAGATTTCAAGTCAGTTAGAGCATTTTCAGCTGAAATATTATATGTTTCATGATATTTTACAAAAATATTACGTAAGTCCTTAATATCAGTAGGAAGTCCTTCCTGTTCAATAGCTATCTTAAGCGATGTGTTTGTTTTACCACCAATACAAACATCATTTGATTTATCGTGAAGATATGCAAGGTAAAGTCTAACATTATCATAAATTTTACTGTCCCTTAGTCTAGCTAAAACGTACCTACTGTTATTTTTACTTTCATGAAGAGCTTTATGAGTAAGTTTTACAACAGGCGGTAAAAGAGGATCTAAAATTGGTGGAGTTGTATTTGAGTTAGATAATAAAATATCCTCAGAATTAGCTAATAAGGGATTAGCTTGTGATTCAGGATGTAAAGATAAAGAAGTTGATCTATTAATTTTATTAGAAGAAGATTTTGCTACAGTTAAGCTAGAAGGTTTACTTTGGGGCATGATAGTTTCACCTTGAACAAAATTTTGGTATTTATTAAATTTATTTGATACAGACTTTTTGAATTTTGTAAATTTATTTTTTAGATAAGAATCGCTAATTTGTTTGTTATTACCTGATTTGGTAAGATCATTTGAATTACTAGAAATGATGTTTTTAGAATTATTTTTTATATTAATATTCGAAATAGGAATAGTATTAGTATCAGTTTGTGCAATAATATCAGATTTGTTAGGATTAATTAGTGTTTTAGTATTTGAAATATCAATTGATTTAGAAAAATTAGTAGGAGGTATAGGAAAAGATAAATCAAGTAAATTTGTTAAATTAGATTTAGTGTTTAAAGAGGATTTGTAATTTAATTTAGAATTTCTTATTGTATAACCTGTATTAGTGTCTTGTAAAACTGTTTCCATATTTTTGTTTAGGTTACCTTTGACCTGAGGCTTACTTAATTCAATAGCTGCACCAATTTTATTCCATATATTGACGTTGCTTGGATGTTGTAAAATTCTCAAAGAATAAACAGAACCAGAGATAAGAAAGCATAAATATTTCTTTTTGTTCTTCTTTATACGGTTAGGTGTTAAATTAGTACACACTACCGAACCAATGTTAAATTCTTCTTTTATAAATTGAGTTAACTTAATTTCATCAAACGAGCAAGGAACGCCCTTTACAAAAGTAGACGAATAGTTACTATCTTTGACGATTGATGATTTATTACAATCCATTAGCTTGGTGATTCTTCCACTCCATTCATCATTAGTCCATTGGGTCCCAAATTTATGTAAAATTGCAAAATCTGTTGGTACGCTTTTAACGCAATTTGTAGGAGAATCAAGTAGTGTATCAGCTTGAATTGCCTTATCAAAAGTTTGTATTTTACTGCTATATTCGGAATTTTGAGCTTGTGATCTAGAATTATGCAGTTCGGTACAAAAATTATGTAACATTTCAACATTAGTGCTGGCATAGTCCTGGTGAACCGTATTAATATGCTTAATAACAGCTGCTTCCATACGTTCAAAATTTTTAGGAACTGCAAAAATTGATGAAGCACTGCTGGAACCAGTTTCTAACGACTTGGAAATATTCTCAAAATTTTTAGTAAATTGAGCAGAAATTTCAGTTAATAGCTCAGTTTTTCAGTCGTTAGACTCATTATTTGATGTATGATTGGAACCGGTAGATTTCTCCGCCATTGTGTTACATAATAAATCAAATGATTTAGCCATATCGTTGAATGAATTGCGATTTGAATCAATTACCAAAATAGCTTTATTTAATAAGCCGGTATTCCTATCGTTCATATCAGCTATGGACTTACTCAGGTTGTCGAACATATGTCTTAAAACCAATTCATGATGCTGACAGTCATCACATATAAACCAATTTTGTAAAGAAGGGTGGTACCAATCCCTACTGGCTCCAATACAAACACCATGTAACTTACGTTTGCAGAACGCTTTACAAATCACAAAATTAGATTTGTTATCAGAAATTGTACAATTAGCAAGATTACATTTGAATTCCATAATAAAGTTTATTTTTAAATTTAACTTAACAAAAAACCAAAAAGTTATGAATTCAGCAGAAATCAACGAAAAAAATGTTCAAAAAAGTTTTTAAAATGTTTAAAAATTAAATTAAATGCCTTTAAAATTATGTATCACTTAATAAAAAAAATAATTTCAATAATGTAATATGATACAGTTGGCAAAAAAAAAGTTTGGAAATATTTATCAATATAAAAAAAAAACTACAAGGCAAATTAAATTAAAGCTTTTAAAATTTAAGTATCACTTTTAATAAAAAAAATTCAATAATGTAATGACACAGTTTAAAAGAAAGAATTAGTTAACTTAATTTTTATTTATATTTTTTTTTTTTTTTTGTGATTTTATTTATTATATTAACGAAAATATAATTGCACTGCGGAAATTAATATTTAATAAGTAATAAACTATTAAAATAAAATTAATTAAAGCGCGTGCAGTGTATAGGTCAACAAATAAGTTAAGACTGAGTCTGTTAAGACAGACTATATAGCTTCACTCTGTCCGTCCGTCTGTCCGTCCGTCCGGATGTTTACAAAAATTTTTACACCATTTGAAATAGAATAAAGAATTTTTAACCATTAGTATTGCAAAAAAAATAATTTCATAGAAGAATTTTTTCTGTAGCCCCACCTGTTACGGGGCTACAGCCCCCCAAAGTTGGAAAAAATCCTATATTTAAATTGTTATAACAAGAGTTCTGCTGAATGTATTTTCAATCTGAAAACGGCAAACGATAGCTGGTTTTATAAACTTTATAAATTTTTAAAAGGCAAATGTTTAGAGTTGCCATACGGTACTAAAATTTAACATTACGCAAAACTCAATTTTTGCAAAATTTTTGGCCAGATATATCTTCTAAACGGTTCAAGCTAGAGTCTTGAAATTTTGGGAGAAGTTAGATAATCAGAAATTAGTAGGAGTTGATTAACAAATTTTTTTTTTCAAGATCCCCATTTTTGGAAGTTTTAAGGACTCGAAAATTGAAATTTTGCTATTTTTAAACACCTGTAACTTGAATACCTGTCCAAATTTTTTTTTACTGATATACAAAATTTAAAGCTCTGTAATTATATTTCAACATGTGTCAAAGGTTTTTCTTAATTTTGAAGGGTGACGGAGGATTCCAAAAAAGCCCCATATTTAAATTAATATAAAAAGAGTTCTGTTAGGTTTATTTTCAATCGAAAAACGGTATAAGAGAGCTGCTTTTATAAACTTTACAGAAATCCACAATTTAATTCCTAGAATATAAAAAAGTTTGGAGGAAGGGGAGTAGTAAGCAGTAACTTAGTCACTGACGTATATATTTCCTAAATTAAACGTTAATATTGAAGCTTCAACATTATATTCCGATAAAATACTTAGTATGAAACTCTATATTATTTTGTAAATGTGCTTTTTTAAAAACCCTTGGTTTTTTTTATCACTTGTTAATGTTAATTAAAACCATTAATGCTTTCATTAGCTTTTTATAACGAAATATAATAATTAAAATATGCAATAAATGTATTTTTAAAATATTGTGACAAATTAAGAACTTCTCATATATTAATTTAAATATAAAAATAAATTTTACAACTTCACTAAAAGTATCGTACACAATTTCTTAATTATACAGGGTGTTCCCGACTCGATGGTCTTCCTTCAAATGGGTGATCGGGCATATCGAGCAGAACAAAAAATTGTATGGGAGGGGGGGGGGGGTCTATTTTCATTAGTTTAGAAGTTATGGGGCCTTAACTATTTTTCAATCATAATTAAGTTTTATTTCGATAAAATTGGAACTAAATAAGATAAAAAAAAGTAAAGAAACAGTCAGTCGGTGCAACCGACTTAGAAATACCCTACACCTATTTGGTTAAAATTTAAGGACATATCCATAAGTCATTTTAACACCATAGAAGCTGCTATTAATTTGATCGTAAGACATAGCTAACCAAATTAACTGTATAATACTAAAAACATTTTCTAATTACCCTATCTATTAAAAAATACTACAAATTCTTACTAATTTATCTATTTAAAAATATTAAAAAACAAACAAACTTGAAATAAATGAAAATATATTTATTCCAATTCAATTACAAAATGAAAAAATTCTAATTATTAAATTTTGTGATAAAAAGATAATCAAAGCATAATATATTTAATAATCCAAATTTTTAAAAATTGCAATTATTTTAAATGGTTAGTTTATATACCTAATAGAAAAGCTTATAAACGCAAAATATGCAATAAATGTATTTCTAAAATACAATTAAAAATTTACACCTTTTCATATAATTCATTTAAATATAAAAATAAATTTTACATAAATGCAGCAAGTACCTTTGAACATAGCTGAACCACTACAATTAAGTCTAGATTTCGGAGACACATAGGACATAGGAAATATATTCTTTGGCTTCGAAATTAAACTCGACCACAACCAATTCCCATGGTACTTTCATTACTAGTAACTTACTGTTAAATTTCATCAAAATACCGGCATTATTTTTTGAGTTATGGTGTTTGTAAGATATATGTTTGTTAGTCCTTGAACTTTTCAAGGGTTCCAGGACCCGAAACCATGTTACGATTTTGCCCATATGCAGTTCCCGTCATACTCTCAATACTAGTTAACCCTTGTACACAATTGGAACGCTCTATCTTAATTTTAAGTTACTAGTTTTATTAATTTCGATGATAAGCTTTTACACATTGGGAGGTCTAAGAGAGGTTTTGAACCACCACTCCAATTGATCCCAAATTAGGGGAACACGCAAGAGATAGTAAAGAACACCCTTGTGGCAAATTGGAAGCTTCTACATTTTTTCAAGTTGTTATCTTTATTAATTTTAAAGATATGCTTTAAGGTCTTCGGAAATGTGTGGCTGGTCCCCGACCCACTACTCCAATTGGACCCAAATTCACAAGACACTTAGGAAATAGGAAGGAACACCCTGATACTAAATTTGGAGGTTCTATCTTCATTGGTTTCGGAATTATGCTCGTTTGGCCTAAATTCGATCAAAAAGTTCTAGGTTCCGAACCCATGGTCCAATCCCGACCTTACGCAATTTCCGAAGTAGTTTCATTACTAGTAACCTACAGCACAAATTTGATGAAGATAGCGTCATTAGTTGTTGAGTTATCGTGATTTTTTATATTTGTTCGTTAGCCCTGAAACCGATTAAAAGGTCCAGAATCCGAACCCATGGGCCGATTTCGCCCATATGCAATCCCCGTCGTACTTTCAGTCCTAGTAACCTACAGTTAAAATTTCAGCAAGATAGCTCCATTATTTTTTGAGTTATCGTGCCTACGGACGGACGGACGGACATGGCTATATCGACTAAAGCGGTCACGCTGATCACAAATATATATACTTTTCCATATCTAGCTCGCTTCCTTTAGGTGGTTCCAAACACCATACCAAAGTTAATATACCCCTTTACCTATTCTATAGGTGTAGGGTATAAAAAGTATGTATAGCATTTAAATGCTTATTAATGCAGATTTCTTAAGAACTATCAAACATTACTCTAAAGTTTCTCAGTCTGAGGTTATAAGGGCTTAAAGTCCAATATTTTTAACAAAATATCAATTAAATCCCTTTTATCAAGAAAATAAGGGTATTAACATAACAGTTTTTTTACTTCAAAATATTACCCTTCTCTTTTCCTGCATTTTGAGTATACTCGCACTTTTATAGCTCAAAAACTTTGAAAGTTATAAAGTAAAAACTTTTTTGTGATACCTAAAATTTAACTAAATTTGAATTTTTTTCAAAAATTTTTTTCAAAAAAATTCAAATTTAGTTAAATTTTAGGTATCAGAAGACAGTGGGAAAAGTTTTGTCAACCCCATGGTTCCACCAATTGTTAGATTAACAAAAAAAGCAATCGAGTCTGGTGCAAATACGTATGCCTTATCTAGGTTAAGAGAACACAGAATTTACAACAATGTGAGATTATTTTTATCATATTTTCATGATAAAGAAGATATTTGTTATGATGGTATTACGCAAACAAGTCTAAAAGTACTTATTCATCAAGAAGGGCTGCCAAATAGCTGTGTAGAACTCAGTATTTTGCTTATCATGATAGCACCGGAATTGCCAAAAGCGAAGAACTTAAAGATTGACCTTATTTTAGGAGACATATTGATAATAAATACAGAGAACACTTAAAAAAAAAGTTTAAGACAGAATATATATTGACATTATTATGATTGGTGAAACGTGGATATACTCAGATGAAGAAAAATTTTTTTAAAATACCTGGCTTCTATGCAAAGTTATCAGTTAAAAAACTGTAATAATGAATCAAGAGGAGGTGGAACAGCTATTTTTATTAAGCATAATATTCGGTATACGGTCTTAGAAATATTTGAGCAATTTAATACTATAATTATTTCGTTAAAAACACTTCTCCATCTTTAAAAATTGCAGTTACCTACAAAAAACCGATAAAAAAGTGATAACAATAGCGATTTACTAGCACATCTGGATTTAATTTTTAACAAATACAAGAATATAGTTCTGATGGGTGATATTAATATTGATTTATTAACAGACATAGAGCTCTCCAGATCTTATAAATTGACGTTAGAATCTAACGGTCTTACCATAAAAAACGTATTTAGTTATGAATCTGCTACTAGAGTGACTGAATATTCTTCTACGACCATCGATCATATTCTGACAGACCTTGAAAAGTTTGACTTTGATATTAAACTTCACGATATAGTTAATCTGGATCATAAAGCGGATAGTACCAAATTAAATAAAGTTTTAAGAAAGATTGAACATATTTTTAAAAGAGAAATCTACAACACAAATTTTAAGAAATATAAAGAAAATGTTAGAACGTTACTTGAAATAAATATATGCCATAGTGTGGACGACCTTATAAAAATATTGCAAAAAGCAAAGGTGACTTCTAAAATTCAAACACTCCGAAGAGTTAGAAACAATAATCTTTGGATGACAAAGGAATTATTAAATATAATCAAAACGAGGAAGAGTGTAGTAGAGTAGACTGTGTCAACTCTGGGATACCCGCATGACCGTAACATATACATTATATCATCCGGTTAATTACTTTTGGCAAAATTTCAAACATTCAGCTTTATTAGGTGTAGAGTAATGCTCATATAAAAGAAGGAGTTGTATGGTAGCTACTCGAACCCTTTGCAGTAGACCAACCAAATTTTGCAGTAACTTTGGCCATTATACTAAACTATTTTTGGCAAAATTTCAGACACGCAGCTTCCATAGGTATAGAGTAATGCTCATATAAAATTAGAAGTTGTATGGCAGTTACTCGAACCCGTGGACCAAGATGGCTGGATTTAAATAGCGATTCCGGTTTTTGCATAAAAACGAATTTGTGAAAATTTCATAATCCTAGCTCCTTTATTTTTTGAGTTATCGTGATGACGGACGGATGGACGGACGAACGGACGGACGGACGGACATACATAGCTAAATTGATTTATTTTGCGATTCTGATCCGATCCATACACTTGATTCTATATCTACCCCCCTCCTTCTCTGCGTCACAAACGTAATGGCAAATTTATTATACCCTTCGACTATATAGTCATACGGGTATAAAAAGGAATAATTTGTTTAAAAAGTTGAAAAAGAGCCTAACAATATAGATATTAAAGCTCTAGTACCAAATTAATCAAATTGGAATAAGGGGTACAGCTAATAACTTACTCTACTCATATCTGAATAACAGAAAAACTATTACAAAAATTAATGGAGTTTTTAGTAATGAAAATAATATAAACATTGGTGTTCCTCAAGGATCAGTACTTGGTACTACATTATATTTACTTTACATTCATAACATCCAGTATGCGAATTTGTGGGCTAATTATAAGATCTTTGCTGACGATACTTTACTTATCTATAATGCTAGAACCTGTGAAGAACTTAAAACTCTTGTAAATACTGATTCAAGAAAATTGGTTAAAAGCTAATAAATTAACTATAAATTCGGAAAAAACAAAATATATAGTTATAAAATAATGAATAAAATTGATATAAATCCCAATCTATTGGTAAATAAGACTAAAATTGAAAGAGTAAATACCTTGCAAATACCTTGGAATTGTAATTTAATAAACAACTGAAGTGGGAAGAGCATATTTATAAATTAGTAAAAAAAATTGTGCCTCTGCTGGGTGTCTTCAAGTGGAATTATATTGAATAAAAAAACTGCCGATAAGTTATATTAATCTCATATTATTTCGCACATCAGATGCAATTTATGTAACTGGTCTAGCTGTTCATTATGATTGAAAGATAAAATTAGTGTTCTATAAACAAAGCCATTAAATGCTTATGAATGGCTTACCCCAACAAATGAAATTTTTAAACGCACGGGATATCTGAAGTTACCCGAACTCTTTATTTTGGAAAAATCTAAGTTAATTTTTAAAATAGAAAAAGGGGTGTACAGAAAAAACATCATAATTACCAGAAGAGACAATATTCATAATTACAAAACAATTTAAATGATGCAAAATCAAGAATAGAGTTATCACGAAATAGTTGTCTCTCGTCATCAACAAGGATTTATAATAAACTGCCGTTGGAGTTAAAAAGAAGTTCAAATTTGGATATATTTATCAAAAAACTGAAGCATACATTAAAGAATAACCCTTTATTTGTGGATAGTGTAACGCAGGAGTGAAATTTTTCAACGCTCGTAGCACATATCTGAATGAGCTGTTATATTTGTATTTATATAATTATATGTAAATATATTTAATTTTAAATAGTTTACTTTGTTGAATAGTATTAGGAAGTAACTGCGACGTTTTATACCAAAACTATAAGTTTTGTTTATATCACAGTTAGAAAAAAAAAAATAATAAAAATAAAAAAAACAAACAAAAATAAATGTCAAAGTTTAAGAACACAAAAAAACAAAAAAAAATGTAAAAACATATGTAAAGAAAAAACACTAAGTAAATTTTTAACAATAAATAAATTTAAAAAAAAAACAAAAAAAAACCTTTAAACCTTGGGAGGTCTAAAAGAATTACCTGAACCACCACTTCAAATCATCATTAATTAAGGGAACACGTAGGAAATAGTAAAGAACACCCTTGTGCCAAATTTGAAACTTCTAATTTTGTTTAAAGTTACTGCCTTTATTATTTTCGAAGATATGCTTTAAGGTCTTCGAAACTATGTGGATGGTCCCCTATCCACTACTCCGATTGGTTCAAATTTTCGAGGGCACTAAAGGAATATGAATGGACATCCCAATAACAAATTTGGAGGTTCTATCTTCTTTGGATTCGGAATCATACTCGTTTGGCCTAAAATCGAAGAAAAAGTTCCAGGATCTGACCCCCTGGTCGGATTTCGCCTTTATGTTGTCCGCGCCTCTCTTTCAATACTAGTGAACGCTTGTACAAAATTGGCTCGTATCTTAGTTTTAAGCTAGGTGTTTAAAACTGTGTAGATGGTCCCCGACCCACTACCCCAATTTTTCCTAAATTTCAAGGACTCTAAGGACATAGGAAGAACACACTGATACCAAATTTGGGTTTTATTTTCATTGTTTTGAGAATTATGCTTGTTTTGCCTAAATTCGATTAAAAACTTCTGGGATCCGAGCCCATGGTCCGATCTCGGCCACACGCAATCCCCGCTATTTCATTAATTAATGAAACAACTTTCATGAAGGTAGCGTCGTTAATTGTTGAGTTATCCTTATTTTTTTTATATGTTCGTTAACTGTTAGAAAGACTAAAAGGTCCATTTTCCGAACACAAGGGCCGATTTCGCCCATATGCAATCCCCGCCATCCTTTAAGTCCTAAAAACCTACAGTTAAAATTTCATCAAGATAATTCCATTAGTTTTTTGAGTTATCGTGCCTATGGGCGGACAGACGGACTGACGGACGGATAGCTCGCTTCCTTTAGGTGTGTACAAACACCATACCAAAGTTAATATACCCTTTTCCTATTTCATAGGTGTAGGGTATAAAACCCATTATAAGAAGGAATAGGACACAAATGGCATAATTTTAGAAGGAACATTTAAAATCCATTAATGAAACCGCAAACAAGAAATTGTTTACTTTATCGAAATCAAATTTTCTTATATAATTTTCTAAAAAAAAAAAATATTATTTTAGGACAACTTTTAAAAATTTGTGTGGGTACAGAAGCTACTACATAATATCTTCAATTAAATTTTAAAATCATAAATATCGAAAAACATTAAACATGAATGCAAAAACTCTCTTATTTGTTTTTCTTTGTTTATTACACGATCATCCAAAGATCTTTCAAATTGTTAACTCGCTACATACTCGTTTCAATTCAAACCAAAGTCCACGTGCTCAGTGCGGTCAAAATGAAAATACGAAACATGCCAATAAGCGGATGCAACCAATTAATTTTAGTAAAATCGACGTCAAATTGCTAAAAGGATTGTTTTCCAAAAATTTAAAAATAAACGACTATTTAATAAAATTGGTAGGTGACAACAATGTCCTCTACACTTACAACATTGAGGATTTTAAGAAAGCACATGGTTTGCTCGAAAAATCTGGCGTAAATTATTACACGTTTATTCCAAAGGAAGATAAAAAAATCTCCCTTGCTTAAGGTATTGAATAGCTCTTATTCGTAAGATGAGGTTTTAGCATTACTGAAAGAGTGTGACGATGATAATATTAAATTTGAAAAGATGTCGAGACTTACCACCAAAAACGCAACTACAAAAGGTATAACATTACTTCACTTCATTGTGCAGGCGTCACCCAGTAGCTCAATTAATGAAATATATAAATTAAAAGCAATTGATCACCAAATTATCAAATGTGAACGACTTTATATACCAAATGTCCTACAATGCTTACGATGTCAGCGTTTTCGTCACTCTGCATCAAATTGCAATATGGACTATAGATGTGTTAAATGTGGAGAGAGCCATCCACCAGGGCAATGGATCATCAAGCCAGAGGATCCAAGAGAGAAACTCTTTTGCATAATTTGTAAAAATTTTGGGCATCCACTTTCTATTACAAAATGTCCAATTTACGAAGAAAAAATTAAGAAGCGCATGGAGAACAAAGAGCAGCTCAAAAGACGAATAGAAACTAGACACATGGCTAATAGTCTCATACAGCCAAATGTAGTAAGTTAAACTAACAATAATAATATTATTAATAAGAAAACAAATAACCTTAGTAATTGTAATACAAGTAATACAGAAATTTTATTGGAAATTCATAATAGTAATGTAGATAGACTTAAATTAAAGAATGAGCAGGATAGACAAAAATATGAGCAACTTACAAAAACAAAATAGTACCGACACAAGTAATATAAAAATTTTATTCAATCATTTGAAAATTTAAACCATTTAGTCAATGTTAATTCAATAAGCATAAGTTAATTCAATATGCATGAGTGAAACAAAACTAAAGTCAGATGACCATATGGTTATTGACAGTTACAACTTAATTAGAAGAGATCGTAAAATTAATGTCGATTGTGGAGGTGTTGCCATAGACATTAAAAACCTCTTAATTTTAATATTGTAAATATTAAAACGTTTGACGATTTTTTATGTATTGAACTATGTATTATTTTTTTACAATTAAAGCAATGGAAAAAGTTATTTATTATTTTTTATTTATGCTTCAAATAGGAATACACATAACTTTATAACAAAACTAGATAAAATATTTCAACTTTTAAATTTAAATAATCTTAATAAATATTTTATTCTAACTGGTTATTTTAACACTAAACATACTGGCTTATTACCGTCAATAATTCTAGAGGTACACAACTACACATATGGTTGCAAAAAAATAAAATTACTTAAGAAAGCGATTTGCTTCAAACAGATGATCCAACACTGCCACGCTCTAATTCGTATATAAATCTTACAATTGTATATGTCAGAATAAACGTAGGGTTCTCTCAATTTCAAGTAAACTCTCCACACTACCTTACGATAGTGACCACAATGTCCGTTCACAATTAATAATAACGAAATTCTATTCGAAATGTTGCCAGGTAGTTAGCGGCGATTGCATACGGTAGAGATTAGAAGATGGGTTCGAATCCTTGAAGTTTTTGATCGAATTAACACCAAACGAGCATAGTTCGAAAACAGTGAAGATAGAACCTTCAAAATTGTGTGCTTCTTCTGTTCCTTATTGTTCCCTGTTTCCTTATGTGGAGCCAATTTGAGCAGTGGTCCATTTACTACTCACACAACTCCCAAGATCTTAAAGCATATTTTCGAAATTAATAAAGATAGTAACTTGAAATAAATGCAGAACCTTTAAATTTGGTATAACGATGTTCTTTACAATTTTTTTTGTGACTCCGAAATTTAGACTTAATTGGAGTGGTGGTTCAGATACGTCACTTAGAACTCCCAAAATTAAAAAGCTTATCTTCGAAATTAATAAAGATAGTAACTTGAAATAACGATAGAATCTTCATATTTGGTACAGGAGTTTTTCTCTCATTTTCCTCATGTTCCTGAAATGTGGAATCAAATGTAGTAATAGTTCGGGTATAATTAAAAATCCTGAAGAGAAGTAATAAAAAGTTTTAAATCTGTAATTTTGTAATTGTATTTTATAAATACATTTATATCATGTTCTTTTGTTTTTTTAATATTTTTAAATAGAAAAATAATAAGAAATTTTAATATTTTTCAATTGATAAATTATTTAGAAAATGTTTTTAATATTATAAAATTAATTTCATTAATTATGTCTTACGATCAAAGTAATAAAAGCTTTAATGGTTTTAAAATTACTGATGGACTTGTATTTTAATGAAATACTAATATAAATACTACAAATGTTTTAGAAGGGATTTTATTAAACCCATACTTATGAACTCATTAAATTTTAATACAATTTAAAACGAGGAAGAGTGTTGTAGAGTGGACTGTCTCAACTCTGCGATACCCGTATGACCGTCACATATACATTATATCATCCGGTTAATTACTTTTGGCAAAATTTCAAACATACAGCTTTATTAGGTGGAGAGTAATGCTCATATCAAATAAGAAATTGTATGGCAGCTACTCGAACCCACTGCAGTAGACCAACCAAATTTTGCAAAAACTTTGGCCATAAAACTAAACTACTTTTGGCAAAGTTTCAGACACGTAGCTGTAATAGGTACAGAATAATTCTCATATAAAAAAAGAAGTTGTATGGCAGCTACCCGAACCATGGACCAAAATGGCTGGATTTAAATAGCAATGACGGCTATTGCAAAAAAACGGACAGACGGACGGACATACATAGCCAAATCGATTTATTTTTCGATTCTGATCCGATCCATATACTTGAGTCTATATCTACCCCCCTCCTCCTCCTTCTCTGCGTCACAAACGTAATGGCAAATTTATTATACCCTTTGACTATATAGTCATACGGATATAAGCATTAGTAGTTTTTGATCACGACGTTTTTCTGTGAGACTACGTGGAAAGCGTTGAACGCCCAAACGATCAAAAAATTTGTTACAGATTCTCTTTTGGACTGCAAATACACCAAAAAATAAGCTGACTGTAATATATGAGGCAAATCGGAAAAGCCCGCCGGGTCGAAATGGGTTAATATATTTCAACCAATATTATAAAACTCAAACAATAAATTATAGTGAAATTTTGAGAAGAAGACTTAGCGTAAATTGATAGGTATTAAAAAAAATTTGAATTAAAGATAGAATCTTATAAAATTTGTGTAGTGAAATTCTATAAGAATTGAATTTTTATTTAATGCTTGAGTACATAAAATATTTAAGAGTATTTTTTTTGCAAATTATAAATTATGTTCTTTTGATTTTTTAATTTTATTATAATGTAATTTGGCGCGTTTCTCAAATATATATTTACATAATAGAGAACTATATAATATATTCATATAGTCATATATACATAAATTAATATTAACAAGATTGTGTACATAGTTATAGACAATTAAGAAAATATTAAAATTATTAAATACAGCCATATATACAAATATTATAATATGAGTGAATGCAATAAATACAACACGCTGATACGGGGAGAATCTGGTATACGATGTAAAGGTGTTTGTGGCAAAGTTTATCATGTTGCTGTAAAGTGTTCCAGTGTTGATTCAACAAGTTATAATGCACTATTAACTATTAGTATGATAAAGTATATACTAGTATCGCCCTGTGCTCGAAATTCGAGCTATTATTGCTTTTAAATTTACATAAAAAGTTAGTTTTGTGTAATTTATATTAGACTAATTTAACACGAAAAATTATATTTTTTTTCCTATACGTAATAAAATATATTGCAACAATATTGTCAAAAATTTGCTTAAAATAAAATTTATAATTTTTTCAGTTACAAAAAAGTTGTTGTATTTTTGAATTCTATTCCTATAGCTAAAGTCGCTTTAAAGAGAGTATAATGTGGTACAGTTATTACACAAAAATAAGCGATTTAAATTCTTAATATAAATATTGTTCTGATATATAATGTTCTGAGAATTTGATTATATTTCTAAACATATCCATATATTTACTGAATTCAAATAGCCAAAATTCGAGTTAATGCTGTCCGTCATATAGAAAACTAAACATTTTAGTACGATTTGAGACATTTTAGTACGAGTAATTTTGTATCCGTTCCGTATGTATTCTGTTTCCTAATTAAAAACTGTATTAATACTTCCTTCAGTTCCTTTATAGGCTTTTTTTATATTTGAGTAGAGCAAGAACTGTCAAAACAAATTCGATTTAAATTCATTCTTTTATAAGTAGTAAACTATTCTTTGCTACTGACAGCTACTGCCAACTGACCCAGGCTTTGAGAAAGAGTAGATAATAGAAGTAGGTAATTTTCGGCAGATAACTTTAATTTAAATTTTCTCTTAATAGATGAATTTTCATTTGAATAGGTTATGTTAAATCATATTTTTTTATTAGATAACCAATCAGCACTTTCTTCTTCCATTTTAAAAAATTTTATTTATATATATCAGCATTAAAACTTTATTTTCAATATTTAAATATATTAAAATTGATAAACTTCTCATATGACAGATAGTTTTAAAATGACAATTAATCTAATAATTATCTACTGCTGAAACAAAAATTAGCGTTCCTATTACAAACTACTCCTTTCTACTCTTCATCTACACTTTTCGCTAAAAGGAACGCATTCACTATAGGCGTGTTTGTTAAATGTGAGCAGAGCATGAATTGTCAAAAAAAAAATCGTAAAATTTGAGCGCTCAGAGCGTGTGATTCATGTTTTTATTTAAAAACACTTTGACGTTTGTTTAAGAATTTACTTGTAAAATAAATGTCAAAATGTTTTAATTTAATTTAATTTTTCGTGTTTTTTATTAAATTTGAACGCTCTGAGCGTACTCTGTTCATACTCTGCTCAGAACGTGCTCATGTTGTTTAGAACGTGCTCAGATCTCTGCTCTGATTTAAAAAAAAAAACGCCTTATATAAAATTCATTCTTTGACATAAGTAAAACTATAAAAAGTTTTTTATCATGAAAAAACATTATTCGATATTTAAAATTTAAAATAAAAATTTTTAATTATTAGGGCTTAACCTTAATCAAAACATACAACATACAATTTAAAAATATAAGATAAAAAAAACAATATTTTTTAACATTTAAAAATCCGAGGTACAGTACATCACGTTAAGCGTATTTGGGTTAATTTCATGTAAATTTATTTACTTAACTACTTATTTCAAAATTTTTTGACAGAAATTTCTCGCCGTACACGTTGATTTAGGTTGGGCCCTAAGTTAAAAAACATTTGAATTACAAAATGTTTTTTTAAGAAAATTTTCAATAATTGTGAATTAAGGTATTTTTTAAAAAACAAAAAAATATTTTAAAAAAATATTATCTTAGTAAAATTTTCAATTTATGTTTTAACAATATAAGAAAAAACAATAAAAATATTTTTATACGCTTTGTCAATAAATCCTAAACTGGGCAATACTCAATATTTTGCCCAGTTTAGGATTATTTTGAATGTTGATAGTTTCTCCTTTAACCCAGTCTGAGTAATTGTTGCTTAGCA